>JXCR01140532.1:127437-158669 GCA_002079205.1 Phalaenopsis hybrid cultivar
AATCTCAATTCTTGTTTACATACTATGCAAGTAAACATATCAATCAAGTAATTTAGGGCTTTAATGGAGTCCTTGTTATCGATCCCATAGGAAAGCTGGAAATATATATAAGCTAATTATTTATATTATATTATAATATAAAAACAATGTGAAAGGCTAAGTTTGAAATTAAACTACTTTAGTGAAATGCTACTAACTATGCAGATGTACAACTATAATAAGTAAATTAAACTAAATGTTAAACTTTCCAAAGTAAATTGTTGAAATAAAATAAAAGTTTTTGTTGACGAAAAGTTTATGTATGAGAAAACATCCTTCCCATTTACAATGAAAATATGGATTGTGAAGAAATTGAAATCATTTTTAAAATATATTTAAATATTATTTTGTGCTAAATAGGAGCAATAATATTCTCTACCCTCTTCCGAGCGCTATAAAGAACATTGACTAATCCGGAGTTTGGTCTCTAATTTTGTGGTTAAGTTGGGAGGATACCGGCTGTCACTCCAAAGCTCCCACTACTCCGTCCCCTGAGGGCTAGCATGCTCACATTAGTTTCCAATCAACTGAACCAAATTGGGGATTCTAATATGCCACCTTAAAATCTTTCAATTCTACATCCATCAAAGTATATTTCCCTATTTATTTGCACCCAATCCCATGAAAGAAATACTCTCCTATGAAATTAAATATGATTCTCTTTTTGTTTTAGAAATCATATTCCCTTTTCAGAACATATAATTTTCAATATATTTTAACAATTCAATTGACCAGATCAAAAAGTAAATGAAGATCGAAGTTTAAATCACCACAAATTATTGACATTTAAAATCGTAGAAAACAAAATCAATTCTTCACAAAACCATTTTTTTAAAGTATGGAGAAGGATAAAGAAGACTACTCAGAATTCATGAGAATGGTATGATAAAACACTGATATCATATATGAAAATAAATTTACAAACAAAATAAATAAAAAAATACAACTTATCTCATAATCCTTCCGAAGCAAATCCCTAGAAGTTCTCTCCAAGTCTTTTTCTCTTTACAATCTCTCTCAATTCTCTCTTAGAAGTGTAATGAATAAGAAATCTCTCACTTTCCCTCTCCTCNCTTCAGCATATCTATCAAATCTCTTCTGGTGGATAAGAATGGTCTTCCTAAAATAATAAGAATTTCTTTATCTTCCTCCATATCTAATACAATAAAGTCACGTAAAGCTTTTCCATAAAATTGATAATTACATAAGATTAATACTGGCTCCTAAATCACGTAAAGCTTTTCCATAAAATTGTTCGCCAATAGCACAAGGAATTGTAAAACTTACAGGATTTTTAAGTTTTTCACGAAGCTTCTTTTGAATTATAGCACTACTCTCTTCACTGAGTGCAACCGTCTCATTATCTACAAACTTCCTTTTCTTATTAAGTATATCCTTCATGAACTTCACATGCTTGGTATTTGTTCCAAAGCTTCAACAAATAGAATGTTTATTATTAATTTCCTCAAAATTTTTAATTTTTTTGAAAATTGATTATCTTTATACTTCTACTTCAATCTTTGAGGAAATGGAGGTAGTGGTCTTTCTTCAGTGATTTTCATTAGTTTAATAGAAATTTCTGATTCATGGTGAAAATCTTCACCATAATTTTCATTTTCCACCCCATATTTTTCAATTTCAACTTCTTGTTGAGCTCTTTCTTCTAATTATTTTCCACTTCTCAGTTGAATAGCTTTAATTTTCTCCTTATTCTGATCTTTTGGATTTACTTCAACATTACTAGGTAATGTTCCTGGAGGTATATTGCTAAGTACAGTAGCAATATATCCCAATTGATTTTCCATGTTTCTAATTGCAACTTCTTGACTCTGTAATTAACTTCCCATTTGCAATATCAATTCTTCCATTAATAACTTTTTATCCTTACTTTACAAATTATTAAATCCTGGGGGGTAATAAGATTTATAAGCTTGATTTCCTTGATTGTTGGAGCTTCCCACTGGGTTCTCAGCATTGTTTCCCCATTATGGATTTGAAGTATTCAAGTTATTATTACTCCAACTAAAGTTTGGATGATTCTTCCATCCAGGATTATAATAATTGGCATAATGATTATTAGAACAAATTTTTAGTGCATTTAAAGTCTCATAAGAGGATTAAGATTTTATCATTTATTCTAATGAGTTCTCCTCAATCACAGGTGTTGTTTGAGAATAATTCATTCCATATTGATCTATCTTCTTTGATATAGCTGCTATTAAAGCAGTTAATATAGATATTGCATCGGAATCATGAACACTGGCTACTCTTTTTAGATTTAATCTTTCTAAGAGCCATTGAAAATTATTAATAGTCATCTCTTCAATTAATGAACATGTTTCATCGAATAGTTTTGACATTAATGATCCGCCAGCAGCACCGTCAATTATAGATCTAAGAGATCCAACCAATCCATTATAAAAAGTTGGAATTATTAACCAATCTGACAACTCCTGGTGTGGACACTTCCTAAGGAGATCTTTAAATCTTTCCCAGGCTTCATAAATTGATTCCCTTTCAAACTGATAGAAAGATGTAATATCTTTTTTAAGCTTAGCAGTTTTTGAAGGTAGGAAATATTTAGATAAAAATTTTTGTGATAAATCTCCCCAAATTCTGATAGATCCGGGTGCTAACGAGTTTAACCACATCTTAGCTTTATTCCTCAGTGAAAAAGGAAAAATTCTAAGTCTGACAGCATCATTCGACACTCCATTATATTGAAATGTAGCACTCAATTCTAGAAAACTAGCAAGGTGTAAATTTGGATCTTCATTTGGTGTTCCTCCAAACTGATTGTTTTATACCATCTAGATAATAGCAGGTTTAAGCTCAAATGAATTAGCAATTACAGCAGGGTTTTTTATTCTCAAATGAATTTCATCTGTTGTAGGATTAGCATAATCCCATAAAAGTCTCTGATGATGTTCATTTTCATTTCCAAGATTACTTGAGTTGCAAGCCATTTTGCTAGAATAATTTTTCTCTTTTTATTATTTTCAATTTTTTCTAAGAGTTTTTTTTAATTCAGAATTGTAAGGTACTAGATTTTTAGATCTTATGCTACGCATAAACAAAATAAAATAAGTAATTAAAAATAAGCAATACACTTAAAAAAGAATATGTTCAAACTAAACTAAACACACACACACACACACACACACACACACACACACACACACACACACACACACACATATATNTTTTGTTCTTTTTGTCATTTTTGCTCTAAATGTCTAAAAATGAAATACCTGTAACAAAAATACAAAAACACCCTTCTTTAAAGTGCAATATCACCAAAAATAGACATAAAAATGGTACTTAAAACAGTATATTATTTTTCGTGGATCAATACTCTTATTGTCATTCGTCCCATATTTCCTTCATCAACATCCGTTTTGTCAATCGCTAATGCTACGATCGACTAGTTACTCGTTCGATTGCCCCTTTTTTCTAGAGCTGCCCATTTGCTTTGTGATTCATGGTGATGTATTTTCCGTATACATATACTAAGTGTTATTCTCATTTTCATCTTCTCCATCAGAACATTATAGGATATCCATGGCACCACTCATAGGATCGTTCTTGATCTTCTCCTTGTACTCTATAGTGATTAATAGAACAACCCATCTTCTCGAAGATGAATTTTTTCTTGTACAATGATATCATGTTTTCATTGCATAACTTGAGAAGTAGATTCCAGTGGTTGGGACTTTGTTTGGAGACCACTGTTCATCTAAAATTTGATCCTTCTTCTCTCACATGATCCATAGCTGTGAGAGCTCTCCGGCTGCTTACAATTTCGACAATAATGAAAGTCTAAATGCTAGAAGGTTATGAGCAACAACAAAGAGAGAGGTAACTAATTAGTCATTATTTTTTGATCTTTTTACTATTTCATTATTCTAAGCAAGATCATGGCACATATGGTTGGTTTGAATTGTGGATGGATAAATCAATAAGCTCAACTAATCTCATGTTGAACGTGAGTTGACTAAGCTTTAAAGTTGACAACCAACTGCATGCGTCAATAAATGGACTTAATGATAAAAAAAACTATTGTCATGGTACGTTAACTTTGATCTGAACTTATGTGCACAATATTTGTATTGCATAACTTAGCGATCATAAAAAGCAATAAACATGTATATTAAATGAGTCTAGATGTTATCTCTCTCATTAGACTCTCCTCATTTTTCAAGTTTCTAACCACAATTAGTGATGCAAGACATCTTAGGCCTAGTGTTTACTGATGCAAATATATGATGAGATGCACAATTTTCACATTCATGGTTAAATTTATTGCCACAAACTTCTGATTGAGATACTTATTCACCACTTTAGATGATAACTAGAAATCTTTATAATTCCCAGAAATGATAATTGAACTGTTTTCTAATAGATAATTTTAAAAATATATTGTATCGGATGTGAACAGAATCAATTACATGATCTGACTAATTACAAGAAATTGGTGAATAAGAATAAGCGGTTCAAGTGATCACCTAATAAAATAATTAGGCCTTGGGTTGGGGTGAGGAGATTATTTCCCCCAAATTCTTAGAAGGTTAATGAGAATTTCATGCAGATTATTTTTCTTAAATATAATTGTCGTCTCTATTAACAGTGTTTTAATCCAGACTATTCTCCTCTTCCATCTACCACTCTTCATTGTTCTAAGCAAAATACATAATGTCAATTTTGTATAAATCTACCAACCTTACTAAGCATAATAATTCTTTAATAAATAATAAATAGAATCTTATCAGAATTTAACATAAGATAATCTGTAACGTCAGCATTTATGCTGCTTATAAATTACTATATTAATGCTCTGAAAGGAGGATTAATTTGTAGGTTGCAAATCAGTCAATTTTGAGTTTGTATTTGTGAAATTATGTAGATGAAAGTAGTAGAGATGGGTGGAGCTCAGGATCTTCTGATAATGTTGGAAGGTGCTAAAGATGACAAGACACACAAAGAAGCTTTGAAAGCTCTTCTTGCTCTTTCTCACTATGGTGCGTTTTTCTTGTTAATTCAACAATATTACTCTTAAGAAAAAACTGTTATTTCTTCATTTTGCTAATACTTAGAATGTAAATAACTTTATTCTGATTATTTTACATTTGGTCTTAATTTCTAATAACAGATGATGCTGCCAAGATATTGCAACAGGCTAATGCTGTTATTATTGTTGCTTCTGCTCCAGATTCTTCTGAGTTTGATTAGATTGGCAATTGCAAGTTTAGTTTGCTAAAGCGGCTTAGAGAGTTCCAGAAGTTGCATTGAGTTGAATTTTATCGGTTTGTGTCTCAATTCTCTCCAACTGTGATTTATCAAATTGGTTTTGTTTACTGTTCGTTCACATAGACAATAGATTTATAATTGCACTATTCCTATTATTTATGAGAAAAATTTGCATCAAGAGTTGTTCAAAGAAAGGTGTATTTTGAATAGAGGTTCATGAATCAAAACAACACACTATGTAGCAAGACTTTTATATGAAAGCCAATAATTTTTTTATTACAATAAAAGTACTTTTTATAATATGTATAAGTTGAGCAATTTTGATCATAATTATAAAAAATTAATAGTTAATGTGCTTTAACTCCGGCCTCCATAATGAGTCAAGGCCCTCAACCATGAACCACATACACAATTTGATCAAGTTCAATGTCGAGGTGCATGCACATGTGTGTATGGAGTGGGACTACCAAGGCGAGAGCTTGCTCAAAGGATGAGAGAAATGACACACAAGCACATAGGTGAGACATCAACTACAACAAATATTAAAAGCTGACACCACAACTACCCTCTACAATATTGACAACGGACAATTGTCTTCATAGCAATCGACTACGGCTCTTGTAGCCTACTATCACCAAGAACTTCATTAATTACAGCNCAAAAGCTGACGCCACAACTACCCTCTACAATATTGACAACAGACAATTGTCTTCATAGCAATCGACTACGGCTCTTGTAGCCTACTATCACCAAGAACTTCATTAATTACAGCCAAACTACGACTATTTACAATGATCAACTTTATAACTATATATTCCCTAATTAAGAAGAAGTGTAGATTTGTGCGTGCACCATCATAGTGGATTATTTTAATTGAACCAGGCACAATGATTTTTTCCTTTTTCAGCAGTATCCACGTAAAAAGTTAATGTGTCTCTTTTTGTTTACTTTACTTTTATGTGTTTTTTATGGATTTTTGTGCTACGCTAAGATGATAATTCATTATTTTACCGCTACGGACCTTCTAGCACGCATCAGAGTGAATTATGTCTTGATTTGAGTAAAAAAAAACTTTTTTTACTCATTCTATTTTGCACATTATCAATCTGACTTGGTAGATACTTGATTATGATTTGAACTTGATAAAAAAAATTAATAAATAAATCAAACATAAGTTTAAAACTCAAATCATGTTCAAATTTCTTCAAATTACATATGAAAATAAAACACAAGAACTTAAACATAATACTCAATTCAATTCATTTCAGTTATAACTCATAGCTACTAGAGGCCACAGGACACTAATAGCTATCTATAATGATAATGATCGTGACATGAGTGAGGGCAAGGATTACGGCTCCCCCCTTCTATTGATTTGATATTCAAAGAGCTATATTCGATGACAAGTTTGTCGGCTAGATATGTGTGAGTGCTAGATATGTCTTTGCCCTCACTCATGTGTGGCTGTAATACAATAAACTTATGTGCGAGGGCAAAAACTCAACAAACTTAAATCTCTATTATATAAAAAAAAAATCAATAGGACATTTACATATATACCAACCAATTTTCATGTATTCACATATCTAACACAAATTTTACTTTTTTCATACCATCCAAATATTTCATTTTACATACAAAAATACAATTTCCTTAGTTTTTAAGGACTGGAATACAGTTTTTCAATCACATGTAAGGTGAAACTTATGTAAAAATTGAAGTATAGGATTTAGATATGTAAATACATAAGAATTGAGTGGTATGATGTTATGTATGTAAATCTTCTTAAATAAAAAATAAGAAGTAAAAAATCTCCATTAGGTTTAGCAAGCATAATTGAGGGAGAATAAGAACAAACTAACAACATTACTATTGTAGTCNAGTGAAAGGCTAAGTTTGAAATTAAACTACTTTAGTGAAATGCTACTAACTATGCAGATATACGACTATAATAAGTAAATTAAACTAAATGTTAAACTTTCCAAAGTAAATTGTTGAAATAACATAAAGGTTTTTGTTGACGAAAAATTTTAAGTATGAGAAAACATCCTTCCCATTTACAATGAAAATATGGCTTGTGAAGAAATTGAAATCATTTGTAAAATATATTTAAATATTATTTTGTGCTAAATAGGAGCAATAATATTCTCTACCCTCTTCTGAGCGCTATAAAGAACATTGACTAATCCGGAGTTTGGTCCCTAATTTTGTGGTTAAGCTAGGAGGATACCGGCTATCACTCCAAAGCTCCGACTGCTCCGTCCCCTGAGGGCTAGCATGCTCACATTAGTTTCCAATCAACTGAACCAAATTGGGGATTCTAATATGTCACCTCAAAATCTTTCAATTCTACATTCATCAAAGTATATTTCCCTATTTATTTGCACTCAATCCCATGAAGAAAATACTCTCCTATGAAATCAAATGTGATTCTCCTTTTGTTGTAGAAATCATATTCCCTTTTCAGAACATATAATTCTCAACACATTTTAACAGTTCAATTGACCAGATCAAAAAGTAAATGAAGATCGAAGTCTAAATTACCACAAATTATTGACATTTAAAATCATAGCAAAAAAAATCAATTCTTCACAAAACCATTTTTTCAAAGTATGGAGAAGGATAATGAAGACTACTCAGAATTCATGAGAATGGTACGATAAAACACTGATATCATATATGAAAACAAGTTTACAAACAAAAGAAATAAAAAAAATACAACTCATCTCACAATCCTTCCCAAGAAAATCCCTAGAAGTTCTCTCTAAGCCTTTCTCTCTTTACAATCTCTCTCAATTCTCTCTTAGAAGTGTAATGAATAAGAAATCTCTCACTTTCCCTCTCCTCTTACAACCCTATAAGAAAATCTCCTCCTTTCTCTCTCTAACTCATGCCTCTCTCTCTCTAACATTTCCCCCCCTTCTAGTCGCTAGAGAGGTTCTCCTTTGTTGGCTAGTTCTCTCTTCTCAAAAGAATCTCAATTCCCTCCAAAATTCAAAAGTCAAAACTTTGAATTTCAAAAGATGTGCCTCATTGATCCAAGAGTCAAATCCCTTCAAATTGAACCTTTCAAAGTGTTCACATGCATTGAATCACTCCATGGGGTGCTTAGAACAAGTGTCCCTTTGAAAATTCGTGCAAAATTAGTCTCGAACCGCCTTAATTTGAAAAGGTCGCGTCTGGCGCATCATGTGTCAGCGCTCTGGATTTTGGAGCATCATGCGCCAAACCCCAAAAATTGTTGTTTTTGCTNGAACCTTCCAAAGTATCCACATGCATTGAATCACTCCATGGTGTGCTTAGAACAAGTGTCCCTTTGAAAATTCGTGCAAAATTAGTCTCGAACTGCCTTAATTTGAAAAGGTCGCGTATGGCGCATCATGTGTCAGCGCTCTGGATTTTGGAGCATCATGCGCCAAACCCCAAAAATTGTTGTTTTTGCTCCAAATTTTGCTTTTTTGTCATTTTTTGCTCCAAATGCCTAAAAATGAAATATCTGCAACAAAAATACAAAAACAACCTTCTTTAAAGTGCAATATCACCAAAAATATACATAAAATGGTATTTAAACAGTATATTATTTTCGTGGATCAATAGGCTCTTACTGTCATTCGTCCCATATTTCCTTCGTCAACATCCGTTTTATCAATCACTAATGCTACGATCGACCAGTTACTCATTTGATTGCCCCTTTTTTCTAAAGCTGCCCATTTGCTTTGTGATTCATGGTGATGTATTTTCTATATCTCCTTTTCATCTTCTCCATCAGAACATTATAGGATATCCATGGCACCACTCATAGGATCGTTCTTGATCTTCTCCTTGTACTCTATAGTGATTCATTGAACAACCCATCTTCTCGAAGATGAATTTTTTCTTGGACAATGATATCATGTTTTCATTGCATAACTTGAGAAGTAGAATTCAGTGGTTGGGACTTTGTTTGGAGACCACTGTTCATCTAAAATTTGATCTTTCTTCTCTCCATGATCCATAGCTGTGAGAGCTCTCCGGTTGCTTACAATTTGGACAATAATGAAAGTCTAAATGCTAGAAGGTTACGAGCAACAACAAAGAGAGAGGTAACTAATTAGTACATTATTTTCTGTTCTTTTTACTATTTCATTATTCTAAGCAAGATCATGGCACATATGGTTGTTTTGAATTGTGGATGAATAAATCAATAAGCTCAATTAATCTCATGTTGAACGTGAGTTGACTAAGCTTTAAAGTTGACAACCAACTGCATGCGTCAATAAATGGACTTAATGATAAAAAAACTATTGTCATGGTACATTAACTTTGATCCGAACTTATGTGCGCAATATTTGTATTGCATAACTTAGCGATCATAAAAAACAATAAATATGTATATTAAATGAGTCTAGATGTTATCTCTCTCATTAGACTCTCCTCATTTTTCAAATTTCTAACCACTGTCAGTGATGCAGGACATCTTAGGCCTGGTGTTTACTGATGCAAATATATGATGAGATGCACAATTTTCACATTCATGGTTAAATTTATTGCCACAAACTTCTGATTGAGATACTTATTCACCACTTTAGATGATAACTAGAAATCTTTATAATTCCCAGAAATGATAATTGAACTGTTTTCTAATAGATAATTTTAAAAATAGATTGTATCGGATGTGAACAGAATCAATTACATGATCTGACTAATTACAAGAAATTGGTTAATAAGAATAAGTGGTTCAAGTGATCACCTAATAAAATAATTAGGCCTTGGGTTGGGGTGAGGAGATTATTTCCCCCAAATTCTTAGAAGGTTAATGAGAATTTCATGCAGATTATTTTTCCTAAATATAATTGTCGTCTCTATTAACAGTGTTTTAATCCAGACTATTCTACTCTTCCATCTACCACTCTTCATTGTTCTAAGCAAAATACATAATGTCAAATTTGTATAAATCTACCAACCTTACTAAGCATATTAATTCTTTAATAAATAATAAATAGAATCTTATCAGAATTTAACATAAGATAATCTGTATCGTCAGCATTTATGCTGCTTATAAATTACTATATTAATGCTCTGAAAGAAGGATTAATTTGTAGGTTGCAAATCAGTCAATTTTGAGTCTGTATTTGTGAAATTATGTAGATGAAAGTAGTAGAGATGGGTGGAGCTCAGGATCTTCTGATAATGTTGGAAGGTGCTAAAGATGACAAGACACACAAAGAAGCTTTGAAAGCTCTTCTTGCTCTTTCTCACTATGGTGCGCTTTTCTTGTTAATTCAACAATATTACTCTTAAGAAAAAACTGCTATTTCTTCATTTTGCTAATACTTAGAATGTAAATAACTCTATTCTGATTATTTTACATTTGGTGTTAAATTTCTAATAACAGATGATGCTGCCAAGATATTGCAACAGGCTAATGTTGTTATTATTGTTGCTTCTGCTCCAGATTCTTCTGAGTTTGATTAGATTGGAAATTGCAAGTTTAGTTTGCTAAAGCGGCTTAGAGAGTTCCAGAAGTTGCATTGAGTTGAATTTTATCGGTTTGTGTCTCAATTCTCTCCAACTATGATTTATCAAATTGGTTTTGTTTACTGTTCGTTCACATAGACAATAGATTTATAATTGCACTATTCCTATTATTTATGAGAAAAATTTGCATCAAGAGCTGTTCAAAGAAAGGTGTATTTTGAGTAGAGGTTCATGAATCAAAACAACACACTATGTAGCAAGTCTTTTATATGAAAGCCAATAATTTTTTTATTACAATAAAAGTACTTTTTATAATATGTATAAGTTGAGCAATTTTGATCATAATTATAAAAAATTAATAGTTAATTTGCTTTAACTCCGGCCTCCATAATGAGTCAAGGCCCTCAACCATGAACCACATACACAATTTGATCGAGTTCAATGTCGAGGTGCATGCACATGTGTGTATGGAGTGGGACTACCAAGGCGAGAGCTTGCTCAAAGGATGAGAGAAATGACACACAAGCACATAGGTGAGACATCAACTACAACAAATATCAAAAGCTGACGCCACAACTACCCTCTACAATATTGACAACAGACAATTGTCTTCATAGCAATCGACTACGGCTCTTGTAGCCTACTATCACCAAGAACTTCATTAATTACAGCCAAACTACGACTATTTACAATGATCAATTTTATAACTATATCTTCCCTAATTAAGAATAAGAGTAGATTTGTGCGTGCACCATCATAGTGGATTATTTTAATTGAACCAGGCACAATGATTTTTTTCCTTTTTCAGGAGTTTCCATGTAAAAAGTTAATGTGTCTCTTTTTGTTTACTTTACTTTTATGTGTTTTTTATGGATTTTTGTGCTACGCTAGGATGATAATTCATTATTTTACCGCTACGGACCTTCTAGCACGCATTAGAGTGAATTATGTCTTGATTTAAATAAAAAAGAAACTTTTTTTTACTCATTCGATTTTGCACATTATCAATCTGACTTGGTAGATACTTGATTATGATTTGAACTTGATAAAAAAATTAATAAATAAATCAAACATAAGTTTAAAACTCAAATCATGTTCAAATTTCTTCAAATTACATATGAAAATAAAACACGAGCTTAAACATAATACTCAATTCAATTCATTTCAGTTATAACTCATAGCTACTAGAGGCCACAGGACACTAATAGCTATCTATAATGATAATGATCGTGACATGAGTGAGGGCAAGGATTACGGCTCCCCCCTTCTATTGATTTGATATTCAAAGAGCTATATTCGATGATAAGTTTGTCGGCTAGATATGTGTGAGTGCTAGATATATCTTTGCCCTCACTCATGTGTGGCCCTAATACAATAAACATATGTGCGAGGGCAAATACTCAACAAATTTAAATCTCTATTATAAAAAAAAATCAATAGGACATTTACATATATACCAACCAATTTTCATGTATTCACATATCTAGCACAAATTTTACTTTTTTCATACCATCCAAATATTTCATTTTACATACAAAAATAATAAAAATAAAAAATAAAAACAAAAAACTTATATAAATCTCCATTAGGTTTAGCAAGCATAATTGAGGGAGAATAAGAACAAACTAACAACATTACTATTGTAGTCATTAATCGTTGACTCTTTAACGAGATGGGAGCAGTAAGACATTAAATTTAATCAAGCTAAAAGGAACCTCTATTATTTATTTGTTTATTTTTTTTTGTTTTCTCTTTTTGTTGTATTCTCTCTTTAGGTCTACTCACTATTCTAACATTACAATGGAATTTAGGAATCCATTTTTTAAAGAAGCGTTTACGTACAAACCACAATTCTTATGTATTTGCATATTTAACACCAAAACTTCATTCGTGCATTTAGAACACTCAGAATTTTAACATCACATCAAACATACAATCATCATTAAATTTTTAAGGTTGAAATACATTTTTTCATGCAAAGAATTGTCATCAAAATGATGTTATAAGTATAAATATCAAGCTTTTGATGTTAGATATGTTAGTAGATAAGAATTGTGTGGTATGTGCCAATTTAAGTTATATTAAATGGACTAATAACTAATAAAAAAATATGACTGAAAATGAATCTGATGTAAATTAGTTTAATTCAACTTAAAATTGGTTCAGTGCGCCTGCATATTACCTGAACTAAGAATTCAAAATATTGCTTTTAAATAAATTGTTAGGATTAAATCACAAGCAAAAAACAGACATGAAAATGCTGCTTTTTACCTCCATTCAAAATTGGCCAACTCTAAACCCTAAACACTAAGCCCTATAATTATTTAATATATAAATAAAATTAAATAATTTTTAAATATATTAATATTATTTATCAATTATATATTTATTATATTAATTATTTAATTTATAATTAATATTTATATATTTAAAAAATAATTAATATTATTTAACATTAAAATATATTTTAAAATTAATTTTATTAATAAATATTTAATTTAATAATTTAATATTTAATGAAATTATTTTAAATATTTATTGATTAATTATAATTGTTATTTTAAATAAGTTTTAATAATACTATATAAATGTTTAAATTAATTTTAATAATAATAATTTAATCAAGAAATAATATTTATATATTTAAAAATTATTTAATGTTATAAAATTTTAAAATATATTTTAAAATTAATTATAAATGTTTAAAAATATATTTAAATATTAAAAAATTATAATTAATTTTAAATATAATACATATTATTTATATATTAAATAATTATTATATAAATTATTTATAATTAATTTAAATTTTTATATAACATTATTTAAAATTATTTAATATAATAATTATAATTAATAAATAAATATTTAAAATAATTATAAAAATATTAAATTATCAAATTAAATAATTCTTATTAAAATTAATTAATATTATTTAATATTAAAATATATTTTAAAACATTCATAATTAATTTTAATTAAAAATTTTAATTTAAATAATTAAATATTTAATATAATTATTTTATAACATAATTAATTAATTATAATTATTATATTAAATAATTTTAGTAAGATATAAAAATTAAATTAATTATAAATAATTTATATTTTTATTATTTAAAATATAAGTAGTATTTATATATTTAAAAATTAATTAATATTACTTAATATTATNGTGTTGTCTTGGTCTCTTTATACAAACGCCATTAACTTCTTTTACAATACGGCCTGCTAGCGGAAGGCCTTCTTCATTTTAAGTTCATTTGTTTTGCTGTCTTATTGCCAGGTGGCAGAGAAAGTTCATGAGCTGAGGGAAGATCCGAGTAGCAACTTTGTTTGTGTTTTTTTTCATTTCTGTATGATTACGGTGTTGAATTTTTCCATTATAGGCAATTCCTGTTTTCTATGTATGAAATATGCAGCCAGCAATAAACTTCAGATTTTGGTTTCCCAGTTAATCGCATCTCTGTACATCATAATTTATGACTCCTATTTGCTTTATGACTGGTTTGGAAGATATACTTGGACCTCTGGTGCAGCTTAGCTAGTATTTTGGGCAAGTGGCTGATGAGTTTGATGAATCGCCTTTGAATTCATGAGGTAACTTTATGCGCAAACAGTCCATGATGCCTTCAGAATGCTTGTGAATCGGGCAATTTAATATGCCGAATCAGGCAATTTGGCTTACTGGCATATTTCTTTACCAATACCAGCCTCCCTTTCATTTCTTAGCAAGTCATAAGTAGCATTTAAATGATTTAAGTAAACTAGTTCATCTAATCTGAATTTTGAATTTCACTTTGCTTGTGCCTATCATCTCACGCTTTTGCATGGAAGAAAGCTTGTATCAACAGTTACTCATCACAAAATTTCACTAAAAGTTTTATTTACTTGAAATAAAAATTAAAAAAAATTACATGTAAGACATGTTCTCATTATAAAACAACAATCATTATTTCTCAAGATAGAATTTGACTGTAACTTAAACATTTAGATGCCTAAATAGAGCTTTTCACTGAAAGAAATGAAGTGAAGATCCCCTCAATTTTGATGTTTAGGTTAAACTAAAATACTTCCTAATTGAGAGCATTTTGAATATATGATGTTAAATTCGAGGGTGAAATTTTATATTGCATTATTTTCAATATCAAAGTTTAAAATTTTGTAATCGAGTAAAAAGGCAATGAGTACGGAGACCTTTTTGTTCTATATGTGAAGCGTGCGCCTCAAGACATTTTGAGGCCTAAGCCTCAAATTAAAAAATTGTGTAAATTAATAAGTATTGTATAAANAAGGGTGAAAAATTATATTGCATTATTTTCAATATCAAAGTTCAAAATTTTGTAATTGAGTAAAAAGGCAATGAGTACGGAGGCCTTTTTGTTCTATATGTGAAGTGTGCGCCTCAAGACATTTTGAGGCCTAAGCCTCAAATTAAAAAATTGTGTAAATTAATAAGTATTGTATAAATTTTGAAGTGAAGTACAAAATAACATATTAATATCTAACTTATTAACACACTAAAAATTAATATGATAACATTCTAATTAAATAAAAATTAATAGATTGCATAAAATTAAAAATACAACAACAAAAACAACATGCCTTTTTCCCACTAAGTGGAGTCAGCTACATGAATCATTTTTCTCCATTGTGTCCTATTGAGTATCATATTTTCATTTAATTCTAATAGACTAAAATCATTTTTTAATCAATAAACCGTAAAATTAAAAATAACATGGTAATATTATTTAATTAAATTATGAATTATGATGCGGGTTATACAAACTTTTAACCATTAAAATAGGCTAAGATATTAAAATAAAATAATAAAACATCAAAATATAACAATCAAAATAAATTTAACCCAGATCTTTCTCTCTAACTCATCATCCCCCACATAAATAAGAATATAACAATTAATCAATATTTAATTTTAAATTTAAATGTCTCACTTATTTTTATCACCCAATTGATTTTCATTGAAGTTGTTAGCATAATGAATTGTGTATCCCGCGTCTCATATTTAGCCTAATCTATATTCTCCAATTCCTCGTCTTTTTAATCTTCGTTATCTTCTACTTTTTAGGGTTTAGGGTTTAGGACTTTTTAATCCTAGTTATCTTCTACTTTTTAAACCCTAAACTAAAGAACAATATTAGTTTAAATAATAAATATGTTGATAGTTAAGACTTCAANATGCCTTTTTGCCACTAAGTGGAGTCAGCTACATGCATCATTTTTCTCCATTGTGTCCTATGGAGTTTCATATTTTCATTTAATTCTAATAGACTAAAATCATTTTTTATTCAATAAACCGTAAAATTAAAAATAAAATGGTAATATTACTTAATTAAATTATGAATTATGATGCGGGTTATACAAACTTTTATCTATTAAAAAAGGCTAAGATATTAAAATAAAATAATAAAACATCAAAATATAACAATCAAAATAAATTTAACTCAGATTTTTCTCTCTAACTCATCACCCCCCACATAAATAAGAATATAACAATTAATCAATATTTAATTTTAAATTTAAAGGTCTCACTTATTTTTATCACCCAATTGATAATGAATTGTGTATCTCGCGTCTCATATTTAGCCTAATCTATATTCTCCAATTCCTCGTCTTTTTAATCTTAGTTATCTTCTACTTTTTAGGGTTTAGGGTTTAGGACTTTTTAATCCTAGTTATCTCCTACTTTTTAAACCCTAAACTAAAGAACAATATTAGTTTAAATAATAAATATGTTGATAGTTAAGACTTCAACTAAAAAAAAATTCTGGATATATTTTTCTTTTATTTCTTGTTATTTAGTCTATGAGATTTGAGGGTAATAAGTAAGGTATATTAATATTAATTTTAGTTTTGTTAAAAGCAAAATAACATATATCCTCAAAAGAATGAGGTGTTTTTTTTTCCAGGCGTCTCAGCATGGTTGAGGCATACAACTCACCCAAGGAGAATGAGACATAAGCCTAATTGCAGTTTTTTGTAAAAAGCGTTACGGTGTTCCATATAGCGTGCAATTTTAAANTTGAGGTGTTTTTTTTTCCAGGCGTCTCAGCATGGTTGAGGCATACAACTCACCCAAGGACAATGAGACATAAGCCTAATTGCAGTTTTTTGTAAAAAGCGTTACGGTGTTCCATATAGCGTGCAATTTTAAAACAAGGTCAAGATCAATATCAGAAAATCATATTTTGAATTGATAGATCGATGTTAGACAAGTATTATTGGATATTTAATTTGGATCATTGTAACCATATAATTGGGTATGATATTAATATTGCAGATAATCCAAACTACATGGCTAAATTTAGGCTAAATTCATGAAATAATCAAGCTATAATAGGATAATTGTACAATTTGACAGCACAAAAAATTTGAGGCCCTCAATCAAATAATCAGAATTAAATCTACACTTAATATTTTGTGGGATGAACAAGTAANATTTTGAATTGATAGATCCATGTTAGACAAGTATTATTGGATATTTAATTTGGATCATTGTAACCATATAATTGGCTATGATATTAATATTGCAGATAATCCAAACTACATGGCTAAATTTAGGCTAAATTCATGAAATAATCAAGCTATAATAGGATAATTGACAATTTGACAGAACAAAAATTTGAGGCCCTCAATCAAATAATCAGAATTAAATCTACACTTAATATTTTGTGGGATGAACAAGTAAAATTTTGCTTTGGAAATGAGTAATTTACTAGATTCCATCACTTCATTTCATGTGTATAGATATGAACATTAACTTCAAACTCGGCAAATCCCTTAAAAGCCTATTAAATTTAATAATGTCTTAACATTCCAATTTACAATTAGATCTTCAATTAATAATAGTGTTCTACTATTGAAGCACAAAGCTTTAATGAAACGAATGATGTTGAGTAGCTACTATTTAGTTTAATGGGGAGNTATGAACATTAACTTCAAACTCGGCAAATCCCTTAAAAGCCTATTAAATTTAATAATGTCTTAACATTCCAATTTACAATTAGATCTTCAATTAATAATAGTTTTCTACTATTGAAGCACAAAGCTTTAATGAAACGAATGATGTTGAGTAGCTACTATTTAGTTTAATGGGGAGGTATGCATTCAACATTTTACACGTTTTGTTCTGCATAAAGATTCCTTCCATTTGCAACATACCTATTTCACTTCGATTATCGGATAACAAATTGTGTTTCACAGGATAACTAGTAACATGTAGTTTTTTTAGTACTAGTACAACACNTATTCAACATTTTACACGTTTTGTCTGCATAAAGAATCCTTCCATTTGCAACATACCAATCTCACTTCGATTATCGGATAACAAATAGTGTTTCACAGGATAACTAGTAACATGTAGTTTTTTTAGTACTAGTACAACACATCATCCATATATGCCTTACATGCTAAAACAATGTGATAAATATGATACTGTATTTTGCTTGAGCTGTATGAGTGTTCCCGTACTTCGCTGCACCNACAATGTGATAAATATGATACTGTATTTTGCTTGAGCTGTATGAGTGTTCCCGTACTTCGCTGCACCAACTTTATTCATTCTATGAGAATAAAATGTTGTCATCGGGTTGACATTTATCTTGTAAAGAACTTTTTAACCTGCCAATAAATGATAGGTGAAAATATATGTAAATATTTTCTTTTATTTACTTCATAAATGCCAACAAAAAGTAGCTATTCAGTGTAGAGGATTTTGAGTTGCATGTGTGCAAGAAGACATAAAAGTCAGAATGCCTAACAACAGGACAGATAAACTTCATTTGATTAAGCGTGAAAACAGCAGTTTTAGATTGGCTAATATTCTAAAAAAGGGTCAAAATAGGAAAGAAATATTGTATAACAATCAAGTTTGAAAACATTATCACCTGCTCCAATGTCAAAAACATTATAACATTCCACGAGCCAAGCCGACCAAAATTTGGAAAGAATCCCTTGTAGAAAGCAAAAGGTCCCTGATATGAAAAATTATCATCAGTTCTTTCATTTGTCATTGATTGTAGCAACACCATATCAACTAACAAAGAATCATTTTTAAATATGAAAGTGTATAAAATTTAACGAAACTCCAAAATATGAAAGCGCAAAAGAGACCCCACTTCCATAAACACATGAAGTTTAATGAACTCATGACATCAACAACAACAAAATTATTAACATAAGCTTAGGGTTTAGGGTTTACGATAAGACCTAGCTTATAGTCCCACTTAGGCCGATTGTTTTGTTGTGGTATATATATAAAATAAAATGATCGACGACGAAGCAAAAAAAATAGAACGAGAAAATTCACACCAGAAAAGAACACACAGATTTACTTGGTTCGGCAAATTGCCTACGTCGACGAAGTTGCGGAGGATTTTATTACTTGAGGATTTTGTACAACAATGCTTCGATCTACAAGAAACATTTGTCTCAACTTCAAGGAATTGCAAAGTCGATATATTTCCTTCTTCCAGTGTGCTTCACGCCGAAGACAACACAAGGGGAGCAGAGACTTCCCCTTCTCGTCTTTCTCTCTTCTCCTTCTCCTTCTCCTTCTCCTTCTCCTTCTCCTTCTCTCTCTAGCTGGTTACTGCAGTAAGTAAAAAAGAGGGTGAGGGGTCCTTTTATCATGAAAAGGGAGGTTCTTGTTCGCGAATGAAAGGAGGCGAGCTCTGTAATGTTCCACGAATCTCAGAAGGCGGGATGGCGGTTTGCGAAACACAGGAAAGGCGGGAGAACCATTCTTATGCCAAGGATTTACTTTTCCGCTCTCAAATTCTTCATTGCAAAGTGCTCTGACATTTTCTTCTTCAGATTATTGATCTCATCAATTCTAGCTCCTGCAATAAGAATATAATCCACATACAACAGTAGGATGATATAGAAATTGTTAAAATATCTGACATAGCAACAGTGATCTGTCTGACATCTGTTGTACCCTGTACTGTACATGAAATTATCAAATTTCTTGTACCGCTGTGTAGAAGCTTGTTTCAGGCCATACAAATCTTCTTCAGTCTGCAAATTGAATCCTCATTTCCTTGTACCGCGAACCCTTCAGGTTGGTGCATGTAGATGTTTTCTTCAAGATCCACATGAAAAAAGGTCGTCTTCACATCTAACTTCTCAAGGAAGAGATCTTCAGTAGCCACCATAGACAATACCATTCTTATGGTTGTAAGCTTCACCACAAGAGAGAAAATCTCGAAATAATCAATACCATGCTTCTGTTGAAAGCCTTTTACAACAAGTCTAGCATTGTGTCTCTTACAGTCATCATGCTCAATCTTCACCTGGTACTCTCACTTTTTGTGTAATGTTTTCTTCCCAGGTGAAAGTTCTGCCAACTCTCAAGTCTGGTTTTCTAGCAGAGAATCAATCTCCTCCTTCATGACAAGCTCCCACTTGTTCGAATTTTCATCTTTGAAGATTTCTTCATAACTCTGAGGTTCTCCACCATCTGTCAGCAGAATGTATTTTAAAGTTGGAGAATAACGCTGTGGAGAGTCAAGTTCTTTCTAACCTGCAAAATGCAACTTTAGCGGTGAACTGTTCTGAAACTGACTGCGGAACAATATGAATGGATGTCTCAAACCCACACTCCTCGTCACCTGCATCTCTGTCTTGCACCGTGACCTCCGGTAAATCATCAAACTTTACCGCTTCAGATTTTTGCAGTGTTGTTTCAGAAATTGTACTGGCTTTGTTCTTGTATATAATCTTCTCATTGAAAATCACGTTCCTGCTCCTTATGATCTTTCGATCCTGATCATCTCAAAAACGATATCCAAATGTCTCATCTCCATGGCCAATGAAATAACACTTCTTTGACTTAGTCTCAAACTTACTACGAGCATCAGGATTAATTAGAACATAAGAAAGACATTCAAAGGCTTTAAGGTGAGAAAATTTGACATCTTTCTCACTTCAGACCTCCTCAGGTAATTCACAGTTTAATGGAACAGATGACCCCATGTTGATCAAGTAAACTGGAGTGTTGACCGATTCTGCCCCAAAAGTAGGTGGCAGTTGTCGGTTAACTTTTTCCATAGACTTTAAAAATATGGTATATGAAAATAATTTTTGAAATTTAATTTAATATAATAGATATATAATTTGAGTTTTAAAAGTAGTATGTTTTAGTTTTGAAAAAATGAGATCGAATGGATCTCATTATTCCAATAATTTGCATAATCGTGTCTGACACCCTGAATACTACACATTCTAAGGGAAAAGTGTAGACCCCGATAATAGGCTCAATCCTGCAAACTAAGAGATTTGTGACATTCATTTGGTCTGCGAACATTTTATATATAACCGACAAATTCCCCTATTTAATACAAAGATTAAATAGGGTTTATTTTACTTGGGTTTCAAGTTCCCTATAGCGGCACCCTTATAGTTAATTACATCTCAAGTGACGGGAATCACTTGAGAAAACTCTCAATAATGATCAGTGGTTCTAGTCTTCAAGAATTCAAAGTTTAGGTTTTCAAGGTAGGACGTGGAAAAACAAGTGAGAATGGCTCAAGTAAGAACAATCCTTTCAGGAGTCTAAAAGGTAGGGGATGTCACAGATCCAGAGGGGAATCCTCAATGACCTCCCAAACTATCCTATTGTGTGGCTGTGTTTTAGAGAGGATTTTATTTGAATGTTAAATCCTGTCAATTTTATTAGTTGGGACTTATACCTGCATAATAACTGGTTATGCAAATAACCCACAAATATAAGAGGTTTTACGTCATTCTAGATGACAACTTCGGAACCTAAGGCGAGTTAGGACTTACGCTGCACAACATAACTGTGCAGGAGCCTAAAGGAGAGGAATTATGTCGCGCTAGACGAGCTACCTCGAAATCTTATAAGTTGTTTAAACTAGAAAAGTTCAGTTGGTGTAGACTCATTTTGCTGTTGTAGAATTGCGACCACCTCCACCTGTAGTTCGCTCCAAATTCCTTGCCGTGCTGCCCACGAAGTTGCTCCGAGCTCCTCGTCGCAGTAACAGTCCTAAAGTCTAAAGTTCAAAAAGTTTTACCAGGTGTGTTTCAATGCCTCAGTTTGGTTGTCAATGGGGGGTTCAAGTTGATTAGAGCGACACCGGTTAGGATCCCACGGTTCCCTCCTTCCCTTCACAGTTTTGGTTTCACTGGGGGGTTCAAGTTGATTAGAGCGACACCGGTTAGGATCCCACGGTTCCCTCCTTCCGGCATCATTATTTCTTTTGAAATTACTTAGTTTAAACGAGTTGTGAAACTCATTTAAACCTAGGAGATCTCGTTAGCAATCGTGGGTTACCTCCACCGAGGGACTCCCGTAAGTTCGAAAGAACATATTATGTTTTTTTTTTTTTTTTTTTTTTTTNAATTCAAATGGACGTATTATGAAGTTATATTTTTTTTTTTTTTTTTTTTTTTGAAAATGTTGTTTAATTAAAAAAAAAAGGTTTTGTTTTGAAAGTGAGGTTGTATTCAGTACCTGCATAATGTATTAGAGCAAGAATAATTGCAATAAAATAAAGGAACAATCAACAAATAAAATGTATCTGCGTACGTGACGTATCTGCTGTTGTTATTCCTGTTGCATGTTTTAACTCATAAAACACAATATAATTTGCAGGAATTTTAAATAAATTGCAAAAAAAATAAAAGAAATAAACAGTAGAACAAGTTGTAGTAACAGTTAGGAATTCCCAAAAGAGGTGATCCTAAGGTCTCCTACAACTCCTTACTGTAACTAGCGAGATAGTATGGTGATCATACGATCCCCTACGACTTCGGTAAGCAACTAGCGAATGTGTACGGTGATCCTACGACTCCGGACAGCAACTAGGAGTTTCGAATGACGCCTGTATGAATTCCTATGAATCCAAACAGCAATGGGCAACACCTATGTGGTTTCCTACGAACCCAAATCGCTGGTGGACAGCTACTAGGTGGCTTCCTACGACATCTGACAGTGATTAGAAGCATTGGGCAGCACTCTACAACCTTCCTATGAACTCCAAACAGCAGTGGGTAACACCTAGATGGTTTCCTACAAACTCAAACAGTGGTGGGCAGCGAATTGAAGCATTGGACAACGGTCCTGTAGCTCTTACAGCTCGGGGCAGCAACTAGCGGGCTTGTGCGACGATCCTACGACCTTCTACAACTTTCAAACACTCCTAACAGCCCTTGATTAGCGATGGGCAGCAATCTTATATCTCAAACAGCTTCCAAACGACAAATTCAAAGCCCAAGCAGCACTCCCAAGGCTCCAACAGCACTCTCAAGGCTCCAACAGCGCTCCTAAGGCTCCAACAGCGCTCCTAATCATTGAATTCAACACCTCGCAGCATTCCTACAGCACTTATGACACATAAACTATCAATTTCAGCGCCTCGCAGCACTCCTACAGCACTTATGGCACAGCAACTATCAAATTCAGCACCTCGCAGCACTCCTACAGCACCTATGACACTCCAAATTATTAACTTCAGCACCTCGCAACACTCCTACAACACCTATGGCACAGAAACTATCAAATTCAGCACCTCGCAGCACTCCTACAGCACCTATGGCACAGAAACTATCAAATTCAGCACCTCGCAGCACTCCTACAGCACCTATGACACTCCAAATTATTAACTTCAGCACCTCGCAACACTCCTACAACACCTATGGCACAGAAACTATCAAATTCAGCACCTCGCAGCACTCCTACAGCACCTATGGCACAGAAACTATCAAATTCAGCACCTCGCAGCACTCCTACAGCACCTATGACACTCCAAATTATTAACTTCAGCACCTCGCAACACTCCTACAACACCTATGGCACAGAAACTATCAAATTCAGCACCTCGCAGCACTCCTACAGCACCTATGGCACAGAAACTATCAAATTCAGCACCTCGCAGCACTCCTACAGCACCTATGACACTCCAAATTATTAACTTCAGCACCTCGCAACACTCCTACAACACCTATGGCACAGAAACTATCAAATTCAGCACCTCGCAGCACTCCTACAGCACCTATGGCACAGAAACTATCAAATTCAGCACCTCGCAGCACTCCTACAGCACCTATGACACTCCAAATTATTAACTTCAGCACCTCGCAGCAGTCCTACAGCACCTATGGCACAGAAACTATCAAAATCAGCACCTCGCAGCACTCCTACAGCACTTATGGCACAGAAACTATCAAATTCAGCACCTCGCAGCACTCCTAAGGCTCTTCTAAGCTTCCAACAGCACTCCTAAGGCTCCAACAACACTCCTACAGCCTCCAAACATTCCAAACAGCAACTATATGGCCTCCAAACATTCCAAACAGCAACTATATGGTCTCCTAGCTCTCCTATAGCTTCCTACAGTATCTCCAAACGCTGGACAGCACTTTCCAAGGCCCAAACTGCTTCCTACAGTACTTCTAAACGCGAGATAGCACTTTTCCATTCACCTACAACAGTTCCAAATACTGGACAGCAACCGGGAACAAAACCAAGCCCCCAAAACAAGCTCACAAGACGCCCAAAATCAGTGTATAAATCTTTAAGCATGTGAAGACATCCGTCTCATAAAAAAAAAAAGTGTTTCCATTCTAAAACGAAAGATTTAGGTGTTATATACGTAAATATGCAATGATGTATAATATGTGTAAACCTTCATGAAAGATAATCTATAATTTTCAGCATATGAAGTCAAGCAAAATGATGAGCTAAAAGAGACCGTAAAATCTGCATATGGGCAATTGTAGAGGGATTCATGATCTTGGCTTAAGTAAATCAATTCTTATATCTCATAGTAAAGAAAAAGACCAATGTAAAAGAAATAAGCAAATCTATTAAATTTAGGCACTTCAATTCATGGAGTAAGCCATAAAAGCTTTGCAAGAGAAGAGAAAACTGATAGAATCGAACGGATAAGGTAAACGAGTTAGAAAAATACGACCTAGATCGGAGTCAAAAAAATGCTTCCTGAACTGGCGAGAAAGAGTTGAGCAGAAGAGTTGCCGCCGAGGAGCTACAGGCTGGAAGAGAGTCGTCGTTCAGCCGAAGGAAGAGATGCAGGGTTGCGGAGTTCGCAGAGAGGAACGAGGTTTTCTCTCGAGCTAGGAAGAGGCGAGCAGGCGATTCGGCGTGGAAGGCGGGATCGAGCTGAGAGCAGGCTTCTTCGATGCAGGGAAGAGGCGAGCAGGCGAGCTTCGGTGCGGGAGGATGAGCAAGATCAAATGCTCGACTGTGAAAGGAGGTTGAACGGGGCTTCTTATGCGCGAAGAAGCGGGAGTCCTGCGAAAGTCTCCGTCGCAGGGAGGAGAAGCGAGCAAGGCGCGAGATTTGTCGTGAGGGAGAGAGGCAAACAGAAGCAGGGTTGTTCGGTTGAGTGAGGAAACGAGCACGGAAGAGGGGCAGCGGGAGCGGGAGAAGATTGGCAAGTGAAGGCGTCGAGCGGGAGAAGATTGGCAAGTGAAGGCGTCGAGCGGGAGGCGGGATCGAGCGGAGATGGCTTCGGTGCGGGAGACGGGATTGAGCGGCTTCGGTGCGGGAGACGGGAGAGAGCAAGCGGTTTGCGGCTTCGGTGCGGGGAGGAGGCGAGCGGGCGAGCGTCCTTCTTGCAGCGAAAGCACGACAGGAATGGGAACATTGAGCGGAAGCGAACGGGAGACAAGAGCTCGGGAGAGGCAGAGGAGGTCCACTGCGGAGGAAGAAGGCACACCTGAATTAATTTTAATTAAGACAAAAATTAAATAATACATTTGAATTTTGAAATTTGAATTTCAAATTCAGGTGAGTTGGTGCCTAGCCCGAGTCCAGCCTGAATCAAACTCGAGTCGGACCTGAGCTGAGCCCGGGCCCGCACACTGCTAAAAAAAAAAGGTGCATCAATATTCGTGTGGTTCGCACGAGTGTGGAACCACAGCAATATGGGTGTCTTTTCTAGCTAAAGTCGACGTTCCGGACGCGTCGGCGAGGTCCGTTTCGTCATCCGGGTCGTCCGAATGAGTTTGCCGACGGGCAAGTCAATTTAAACCAAAATTGTGTGTGATGCAGCGAGTACGCAAAATGCGGCGTTATCGAGCATTCGGGTCAAAAGGGGTTCCCTAGGGGCTGCTCCTATTAATGTAGGAACTCGACTTGAGTTTCATGTGTCGATCCTAATCAACTCAACAGAACGTCGAGGATTTGGGACCGCCCATGCGAAACTTGAAGGAGTGACGAGGTGGCTCGAATTTTCTAAATGGTGTGGGTTCCGTACTAGTCTTCTAAGAGAGTTGAACAGGGGAAGCCTAAAGCTAGACCCTAGGCTCTAAGGAGAGACAAAAAAGAGACCTCATCCAGAAATGAGGTCAACAGCAGTCTGACGTGCAATCTCATGCTTCTAGCCCGCTCACTAATAGTCATTTTCATGCGCTCTGCAACATCATTTTATTATAGTGTCTCTGGAATGGTCTTCTCTATTCTGATGTTTTGAGCTGCAGAATACTTGTTGAACCCACCATCAATGTACTCACCACCATTATCAGACCTCAGACATTTCAACTTTAAGTTTGTCTCTGTCTCGACCACGACCTTCCAAGCCTTGAACACATTAAATACATCAGATTTATGCTTCAGGAAATAAACTCACACCTTTTTGTTATGATCATCAATGAATATGACGTAGTAACGAGAGCCTTCAATAGTTGTCACTGGAGAAGGTCCTCACACATCTGTGTGTACAAGATCCAGCTTTTCTGTCTTTGGTGTCCCGTCACTTTTCAAGAAACTGACATTTCTCTATTTTTTCATAATGCAACTCTCACACATACTGAGATCAACTGACTTCAGTTCTGGTACTTTACCTCTGGACTGAAGTTTCTTCATATCCCTCCGACTCATGCGGTCAAGTCTGCAATGCCACAACTCTGCTGTGTTTTCTATAACAGTAGCATCAACACTGTCAATTAAATCATTAGTCATATATACAGCGTACCTATTTTCTTATCCCGAGCCAGTACCAGTGCTCCTTTAGTAACCTTCCAGGTGCTATCTGAGAATACCACTGAATGTCCACACTCATCAAGCTGTCCAACAGAAATGAGGTTCTTCAGTTCAGAAATGTGTTTGACCTTTTGCAGAATCCATTTGTTCTTGTTTGGAAGTGCAATGTCAATATTTATAATTCCTACCACATTTAAAGATTTTCCATCTGTCAGATATATTTTCCCAAAGTCATCTGCAATATAATTATGCATCAATTCCCGATGGAAAGTTGTATGTAAAGAAGCCTCTGAATTCAGTATCAAGTCATCAACAGAACTATGAACTATCAGCAGTAGTGCATCATATGCTTCTTCAGTTGTCACATTTGCATTATCATTTTCTGTCTTCTTGGGATTTCAACAGTTCCTCTTTATGTGGTCAGTTTTGCCACAATTCCAGCAAGTTACTTGTTTACCAGACATTGACTTGCTAATGTCTCTGAGTTTTGAATTTTATATTCCTCTGTTTGAGTTCCTATCATGTGATCTCCCTTTAGAATCAACATTTAATGTTGAACTCGAACTTAAGGTCTCGCCAGAATCTTTCATGCGCACCTCTTTAGCCAAAATCAAATCACGAATATCATCATATTTCAGTTTAGATTTACCTACAGGAGTACTGACAGTCATCTTCATGGCTTCACAATTATTTGACAATGAAGCCAACAAAATCAGTGCACGTATCTCATCATCGATAATTGATTTATGATAGTATTAAAATCATTCAGATGTTATACAACAAATGTACTTTCCGTCATCTTCAAATTTAATAATTTCTTCATCAGATATACCTTATTATTCGCTGACGGTTTTTCATACATATCTAATAGGGTTGTCATGAGATCTGCAGTAGTCTTTTCTTTGACAACGTTATGTGCAACAGATCTCGATAGGGTCAATCAAATAACCTCCAAGAATCTGTCGATCTAACAAATTTCATTTAGTCTCATCTATCATTTTTGGTCTTTTAGTTAATAACAGAAAATGAAGTTTATTCCCATAGAGGTGATTTTCTATCTCATTCTCCAGTAACCAAAATCTGTGCAATCAAATTTCTCGATCTCTGAAACTTTCACTTCATATGCAGTATCATTTTAGCACTACTCAATTGCAGGATGCTAAGAGAAACATATAACATATGACAATGAACTTTCTGCATTTCACCAAGAAACCTTATATAATTAAAGAAAAAATTGCAGATTAAATGGATCACGAACCACTTCAATACCTCCAGATGCAACTAAAGCTTTAGTAAGTTGATCCATGAAATGGATAGAGTATATACAACAATTTATCTTAGTCATTTGATATAAGATGCAAAACAAATGGTGGATATGGATTCATGATTTCCAGGTGTAAGACATGTGGATGTGCTAGGGATGCCACTGTGCTCCCGATTTCATGGTTCCTCGATATGTTATATTTATAAAATGAGTTCAATAATCTTTGCCTTTTTTTCTCTCCTTTTTTTAAGTAATAGTACTTTTCAATTTTAATATTATTCTTATTATTATTCATTTATTAGTTATCCTTATGTTTTTATTTATTTTATCTAAATATATATTTATTTTTTTCTTTTTTTTTATTTTTACTCTTTTTTTTACTTCATTATTATTATTTATGAAATTAAAATTAAATTTATTGTGAATTTTCTCCATTTGCACATGTGAAATTTCGTCTTCCCTTCATGTGCAGCTCTAGTGATAGGGAGGAGCCTTCCAAAGCTGTTTAGTCCTTCTAAACTCATCTGAATCAAAACTCTTTTCAAGTAAATAGGATGTGCCAAGTCGTTTCTTCCTAAAACTACATCCTACTTTAACTGTTGTCACGTTCAATTGAGTCAACTCGTAGAATGCATCCATAAGTCTACATATTTAGCAGGAATCTTCTACAAGGCTGCCAGTCATAAACTACTTAGATTCAAATAAGCCTAGACTGCTTTAGTAGAATGGTAATTGGAGGTAAATAAAAAAACAGCAACAAACACATTCACAATCACGGTTTGGATGAGCTTCAGTGCAAATAATATTTAGAACAAGCATGAAAATGACAGTTATCCCACGGAGCCAAAACAAATTGGTAACCAATTAGATTAAGAACAAGGTGACGCTCAATGTTGCTGGAAAGTTGAAGACAAAGAATAAGCATACCTCAGTTTTCAATGTTCTAATGAAGCAATCTAGTGTGCTTTTGTACGTTGAATCACCCATCATTCTTGATTTCACCTGATGTGTCAAAATATTACCAAGTATTTCCTATTTTATCATGCTATTGGAGATATTACTTGGGTATTTGTGCAGTTTATATAAGCAAGAAATTTAGACAAAGCAAAAGGCTGACATTTGTATGAGAAGTGTAATTGAAGGCGAAGAAATACTTACAACATCAACAGGAGAACCAATACAGACTCCAAAAAGGCCAGCCCCCAACCCAGCTAAAAGATGTGTAAACACATTATCTGAAAATCCGGGAATTTTCAATATAGTCTGCAGAAAAAAAATAGTTGTATCAAGAGAAGTAATTCACTACATAATGGCAAATCATAATGAGTTGCAACTATAATAATCGGAGTGGTGTAGAAATACATGCCTGCTTTACATGATCATAGCTAGCCAACTCTGCAGCATTTATGATTGCATTTCTTACAATGTTTGGACCAAGCCCAGTCCAAAGAGCCCCCAGTCCTTCCTATGTTTAAAGGAAGATTGACTTTAGTACGTAGAACAGTTAAGTACCATGACCATGAGTGTAATTAAGCCTTTCTAAAGCACAACCTGCCTGATTATTGTGTAATAGGCATTCAATGCTCCTGAATAACATCTTGATACTCCAACTGGAAGCTTTCCCTCAGCTTGAAGCCGAACTTTCACAAGGTCAGTGGGATTTGCTACCGCAATTGCTATGGCGCCTAGTTGAAGTTGCAATATAGCATTTTGCATGAAAATAAATATCATTCGAGAGAATATCATTTCTCTCTATAACACAATTGATTAAACTTGCATATAGATAAAAGAATGTAAGTCTTCAACTACTCTTCTTTCGTACAATAACCTGTTGTAAGGCCAGCAAGTATTTTCTTGGATAGAGAAATATCCCCAACATAATAATCTCCAACATAAAAGGATTTGACCTGCAAAAGAAAATAGAGAGGTCGATGAGTAAAGATGCAAATTTCTGAATTATGACATGAAATAGAACACCAAAAGGATGACATGCAAACTATTGAGTTCTGTTTCTCAGGTGAAGCAATCACAACTTACCGGCTCATACAACCCAATCCGTAACCCTCCATACAGAAATTGACGATGAAGACCAGGAATGATGCCTTTCCAAAGTGCCGCCAAGCCTTCTTCCCTAGCAATTGTGGCAACAGTTCCAAGCATTCCCCTGTATTGAGGTGCAGCAATTGCATCTACTGTAATCGCTTTCTTTTGGAGCTGAAGCCTGACTTTTGTTGTGTCCAAAGGAATGGTACAAAGCTGCATTTTCAGTAGATAAGGTTTTAAGTAGGGGCTATTACATTGGTTAGTTAGAGTGAATTAAAATTGAATATGCTAGTACATCAATTTTGCTTAACATCACCATTATTAGTCTTATCCAAACTATTTTGGGTAGACTTTATAAAGTCTCCTTAAGTGCTTTCTAAGGTGCTAAACTCTATTTTGAACGATCAATTACACAATTTTTAGCCATGCTATCTGCTTTGATCTCTTGCTTCTCTTAATGATGCATCTATTGACATCAATTGTAAAAATATCCTGAGCATCTAAGTCTATTTATTACAACCTTATTTCTAATACATGCTAACCACAACATCTCAAATGTAATCATTTCCACCATATATTTTCTAGTTGTATCATATATTTTTATCAGATATACAACTTAAATTTCTTATTCTTGTCGCACTCAACTAGCCTATCAATAAATTGTGTTACCCGATACTTTAGGCACATAACATATAAATGTCTAATGTCAATTTTATAAATACTGTTTTTTCTTCATGGCATTGCTTACCTCACAATCTCCAAATATTTTTTATCTTTCATGGCATTTCTTATCTCACAATTTCATGAGGCATTTCTCTATGCTAACAACCTAGCTTTTACTTAATATGATTAATTACAAACAGCTTCATTCATGCTATAAAAAAAAAATATTATAGCTAAAATTGCATATTATGTAGAAATTTTAATGTCATGCTCTTTAAATAGGATATGCCTATGATGTTTCCTATCAATAAGGCATTGCTTTTTCTTGAAATCCATTTCACTGTGGTTGATAACACTCATGACTATTCGTCCTCTGTTTCAATGCATTCCATTTTGGTATGTTAAACATTGGCATGATAATGCACACTAGTAAGCATAAAGGCACAACCATAACATATATTTTTAAAACAATTTAATTTTTGAAACAAATACTATATTTCAAACAAATATAATCTAATCAGCCTTATATGA
>JXCR01140533.1:3753-20183 GCA_002079205.1 Phalaenopsis hybrid cultivar
GGTGGGTGGTGTGGGTGGGGGCATGTACATAATACCACCCATTCCTATATTTACATGTTTAAAACCTAACTTTAATTTCTTATATTTATATCATTCAAATCTTTCATATCGCATCAAAAATATTATTATTTTAAATCTTAAAAAATGGAAATAGATTTTAACTTACATAAGCAAGCTCTCATTTATGTAAAAAATTGAAGTATAGATATTAGATGTGTAAATAAGTCAAAATTAATTGGATTTTTTTGTAAATCTACCTTTATTTTATTATTTTCCTTTAAAAAAATTGTTTAAACTAAGTATATGCGACTAAATAGGAAGTTAGCAAAACTCCGGTCTCACTAAAAAGGATAATTATGACAATTATTTTTGTAACAAAATGTTGTTGACTCTAATTTTTTTTTAAATAAAGCTTTTAATCATTATCTAAACTATGATTGCAAAATAAAATATTATTTTTAAGGTATGTGTCACCCTATCTTGAGCTTGGNAATGAAAAAAATAATTAAGTCAAGCATATCATGATTTATACCTTCATTGGGGAGTTATTTTCTCACCACGCCTTTTATATTATAAGAAGTTGTTTTCTACGACACAATTTTATAACTTCGTTTTTGTTGAAGAAACAAATCCNCCTCCATTGGGGAGTTATTTTCTCACCACACCTTTTATATTATAAGAAGTTGTTTTCTACGACACAATTTTATAACTTCGTTTTTGTTGAAGAAACAAATCCTTAATGAAGATTAATTTTATAATTAAAAAAAATTATTTTAAGATAAGTAATATAAATTTAATTACTTAATCATATATTACACTCATTATAAAATAAATATATGAATAATTTTATCACAAATGGTAATCTTATCACAAAAAATTTTTTTAAAAATTTTTATTTTAGGGGAGGCATGTACATAATACCACCCATTCCTATATTTACATGTTTAAAACCTAACTTTAATTTTTTATATTTATATCATCCAAATATTTATTATTTTAAATCTTAAAAAATGGAAATATATTTTTTCTTACATAAGCATGCTCTCATGTATGTAAAAAATTGAAGTATAGATATTAGATGTGTAAATAAGTCAAAATTAATTGGTTTTTTTNTTCTTAAAAAATGGAAATATATTTTTTTTTACATAAGCAAGCTCTCATGTATGTAAAAAATTGAAGTATAGATATTAGATGTGTAAATAAGTCAAAATTAATTATTATTTTTTTTTTTTGTAAATCTACCTTTATTTTATTATTTTCCTTAAAAAAATGTTTAAACTAAGTTTGTGTTTGAGGCAGCTTGTGCGTTTCAGGATAAGCTGCTTATCCTGAAACATAACCCTAGTATAAAAATAGAACTGCATTTCCAGACAAGCAGACAAAACACGCGGTCTAAACGGTACCGCGACATTTTCAAAAACGACTCCACACTTATAAGCGGCCCCAAACGGCCCCCAAGTATATGTGACTAAATGGGAAGTTAGCAAAACTCCGNAAAATGTTTAAACTAAGTTTGTGTTTGAGGCAGCTTATGCGTTTCAGGATAAACTGCTTATCCTGAAACATAACCCTAGTATAAAAATAGAACTGCATTTCCGGACAAGCAGACAAAACACGCGGTCTAAACGGTACCGCGACATTTTCAAAAACAACTCCACACTTATAAGCGGCCCCAAACGGCCCCCAAGTATATGTGACTAAATGGGAAGTTAGCAAAACTCCGGTCTCACTAAAAAGGATAATTATGATAATTAATTTTGTAACAAAATGTTGTTGAGTCTAAAATTTATTAAAATAAAGCTTTTTATCATTATCTAAACTATGATTGCAAAATAAAATATTATTTTTAANCAAAACTCCGGTCTCACTAAAAAGGATAATTATGATAATTAATTTTGTAACAAAATGTTGTTGACTCTAAAATTTATTAAAATAAAGCTTTTTATCATTATCTAAACTATGATTGCAAAATAAAATATTATTTTTAAGGTATGTGTCACCCTATCTTGAGCTTGGCGGTTTGAATTTATTATTATTATTTATTTATTTATTTATTTATTTATGTTTTAATATTCGGCGGTTTGGTTGTTTAGGTTTTTTTGGCATACAACCAATNATTTATTTATTTATTTATGTTTTAATATTCGGCGGTTTGGTTGTTTAGGTTTTTTTGGCATACAACCAATGAAAAATTAATTTAATATTTATATTTCTAATTTATTTGCATAATAGAAACAACCAAAAATGTTTATAAAAAAATTAATTTCTTTGTCGAATAATATTTTTAATTTGCATGAAGTTGCTGAGAAGGTCACATTTTTTACNATTAATTTCTTTGTCGAATAATATTTTTAATTTGCATGAAGTTGCTGAGAAGGTCACATTTTTTACATTATACTCTTCCTAGTTATCAGGAGAAGAAATATTATATATTTAAAAAATAAAAAAAAGAAGGTTTATGGATATTTTTTATTTTATTTTTATGTTTTTACATATCTAATGCCTAAATTAAAATTTTTACATATATATCTTTATTTATTTGTTTAAATAAAGGTAAAAATTAAAAATATATAGAATTTGAAAAAAAAAATACTTATTTTTATAGATTTTATAATTTTTTGAGAATTTGATAAATAAAATTGCCCCTTTACTTTATTATGTGTATAAAAAATAAAATAAAGAAATATAAAATTTTCAAAAAAAAAAAAGCCAAATAAATATCTAATCATTTGAATTTCAGATTATTATATACAACAAAGAAAGTTTTAGGAAAAGTAAGAGCAATAATATAATTTAATATTTATATAATAAACCAAAATTGAAAACGGGTCATTGACGCTTGTAAGGGATTCCAATNTCAAAATAAATAATTAATCATTTGAATTTCAGATTATTATATACAACAAAGAAAATTTTAGGAAAAATAAGAGCAGTAATATAATTTAATATTTATATAATAAACCAAAATTGAAAACGGGTCATTGACGCTTGTAAGGGATTCCAATTGGCAAAGCGTGTCCATAACGCAACAAATTGGCGATAGAGGCGGCTTTCAGTTGAAATTTCTGAATTTAGTCCACAAACCACATCACATTCATAATTTCCAGCATATATCCTAAACTTGGACAAATTATTTTATTATTTTAAAATCTGTTTCTTAATCATTGGTTGGCTGTGACTTTAAGTACCTCGGGTCAAAAGTTCGATCCCTACATAGGATCAAATTGTACACTTTTTTGGAACAGGGCCCGCCTCTCGGTTAGACTATGGAGTTGATCGACAATCAACCTTAAAAAAAAAAAAAGTATGAATACGCCTCCTACCCCTACTTGTTGGTTGGCATAAATGATATAAGACCCCTCAAGNCTTTTAATCATTGGTTGGTTGTGACCGTAATTACCTCGGGTCAAAAGTTCGATCCCTACATAGGATCGAATTATACACTTTTCTAAAAGAGGGCTCACCCCTCGGTCAGACTATGGAGTTGATTGACGATCAACCTTAAAAAAAAAACATGAATACGCCTCGTACCCTTACTTATTGGTTGGCATAAATTGTATAAGACCCCTCAGGTCGAGTGTTCGAATGCCCTCTAGCAGGTACTCAAATTGTTAGACACATTTGGGGTGTTTGGAGGCTCTTATAAAAAAACTCTGACCATTTATTTTTAATAAATACATATATAAGTACTGCAAACATAAAAAAAAAGGGTACTTCAAACATTACTTTCAGCAACTTTTTTAATAAATTGACTCAATAAATGGTGGCCCTAAGAGTCTAAAATAGCCGAAAGCCAACTTAGAGTACTAATTTCTAAGGCTACTATCAGTTATTTTAATATAAATAGGACCAATATAAATTTCATTATTTATTAATTTTTTAAGATACGAAAATAAAATATAATTAATTAGTCAATTCTAATAATGCATATATCTCATAGTAAGCTTAATAATTTAATTAATACAAACTTCAACCTTAATTAACTTTCATCATTTACATACATACCCCACAATTCTTATATATTTACATTTTTTAATTTTTAAAATTTTTTTTTTATATTTACATGCATATCGCTCAAATCCTTAACATCACATTAAAAATGAAACCCAATATCAGTTCTATAAATATAAATATCTAAATTTTAGNTTTATATATTTACATTTTTTAATTTTTTAATTTTTTTATATTTACATGCATATCACTCAAATCCTTAACATCACATTAAAAATGAAACCCAATATCAGTTCTATAAATATAAATATCTAAATTTTAGATGTCAAGTATGTAAATACATAAAATTTTTGTGGTATGTTTGTAAATTTAAGTTATAGATGGTGACAATTTTGTTATATATTAATTTAAACAAAATAAATTAGGGTCGAGGGTGTAAAATTCGAAGTTATCCGTTGGGATGGAAAAACTAATAATTGCATATCATATTTATTTGAAATATATTCTGCATAAAAAATGGACGGTAGATAAGCCAANCTAAACAAAAGAAATTAGGGTCAAGGGTGTAAAATTCGAAGTTATCCGTTGGGATGGAAAAACTAATAATTGCATCTCATATTTATTTGAAATATATTCTGCATAAAAAATGGACGGTAGATAAGCCAAGTTTTTAGACCAGAAATGCATCACAGTAACGGCTTAGACATGCTAATCAAGATAAGACAAGTGAACTTTTCAGCATGTGCGTGGTTGATTTGACTTCCACCGAATCGACGACCAAGGGGTATTCTGTAATATTTGTAATTTTGGAAGATTTGCATGTATACCACTCATTTCTTAGATTTGAAACTTTCTACGATTGATGGCTATTCTAACTTTTTGTGTAAATAATTACTTATTAAGCAATAATTTAACATTAATCAGTTAGTAATTATACAAATTAAGAATTACTTCAAATGTTATTAAATAATTTAAACTTTAAAATATATTTTTATTTATTAATTAACTTTTAAAATAACATATAAATTTATCTAATTATAGTTAACTTGATAATATATAAATTAATTATTATTTATTATTTATTAATCAATGAATTAATAAAACTAAGTTAAATAAAAATTAATGAAAATCACAAATCTATCTCCCTCTTCTCCTTTGCCCGAAACCCTCGCCAACATCCTCTTCCTCTCCCAGTTTTGCCGCAACTTCCCATCTCTGTCCAAAACCCTCGCATATGTAACTCATCTCTTGGTTTCACACAAAACCATCTCATTTGTGAGCGAACATTCGCAATACAGTCACCACTAGAGCTAGCTGGGAAGAAAACGACGGGTTCGCGACTGAAATTAGTTCGGAAATGTAGAGACTCGGTCCACCGCAATTTAATTAACTGTTGTTAATTAACTGTTGTTAATTAACTTTCTAATTAAAAATCTCACATACCGCCCACCTACCTCCCACTTACCACACCCACCTACCTCCCACATATCTCCCATCTACCGCTCTCCTAATTTATATAAATAGCCTCTTATAGTTTATCATGAAGCCAAGTCAAGTCCTCTAAGAGAGAGAGAGAGAGAGAGAGAGAGGAAGAGAGAGGAATGGAGAAAAGAAAATAAAGATTTTCTCGTAAACTTCGAGGCGCTTGACGGTGTAATTCCTCGAAGAAATAAAATCATCTGCAGCTTCGTTGGCATAGACAAATTTGTCAAACCACGTAAATCTATGTGTCGCTCTAGATTTTTTTTTTTTACAATTTTTCTCGTTCCATTTTTTGTTTTATTGTCTTCGTTTTTTCACAACAAAACTCTCATCTTTCTCATCATTATGCTCCACTCCTGCTAGAAACTATTGAAGAAGGTAAACTTGTTCGCGTCATTCTTCTTCTTCACGCGCCCAAGATTTACTAAATCTTTCGAGTTGGATCTAGTAAATCCCAGATTTAACGTGAATCGGCGTCATTTTCAAATTTATAGGAGCTCAGAATTTACATAGGCTTTTTTTCTCGTTTGACGGGATTTAGCTTAAATTCTGATTAAAACCAACTACCAAACAACGCCTAACTCCCTTTTACAGTTGAGAATTAGGACATCCAAGTGCTTAAAACCAAAACATCAAATTAACATTTATAACAACAATTTACATCTCATCTCATACTTTCAGATAAGTGAGAGATGGTCATATGAGCTTCAAACTCGAATTTTGTTACACCAAGATGGTTGCCTACACATCTCCTGAAGAGATCAAGACTCGAGTAGTTATTTAAAATGTCTGGCTAGGCAATCAGTCTTGAGCTCAGCTATTTACAAAACTCCTACAATAAGTGAACTTTTGGATGGGTAACATCTTCATGAGCATGTCCACTGGATTTTCCTTCATATATATCCTCTTCAACAGAACCCAGTTGTCATCAATTAAGTTCTAAATAAAGTGGTACCTCACATCAATGTGCTTGGTACAAGCATAATGAATTCTGACTATCACATAACACTTTCAATTAAGTTCTAAATAACATTTTAAATTAAGTTCTAAATAATGAATTCTGACTATTCTGACTATCACATAACAATTAAGTTCTAAATAAAGTGGTACCTCACATCAATGTGCTTGGTACAAGCATCAATGTGCTTAGAAGAATATTGCATTCTGATTATCACATAACACTTTCAGAGACTCCTGATCAACTTTAAAGTCATCCAATAGGCTCTGCATCATATCGCTTCCTTCATCGCCTCTATGACTACCATATACTTAGCCTTTGTAGTAGACAAAACAACAGTAGACTGAAGGACAGACCTCCAACTGACTTGACCTCATATCAATGTGAATAAATAGTCAGTGGTGGAACTTTGTCTATCCTTATCACCTACATAGTCTGAGTTAGTGTGGCAAACACGCAAATCATCAAAAGTGATTGTCTCTCAAACATCAAACCAATATTTAATGTACCCTTCAAATACCTCAAAAAACTCTTCATAATGTTTCATTTATGATCATGCATGAACCTGCTCACAACACCAACTGCTTGTTTAATGTTCACTCTAGTACAAATCATGACATGTGTCAGACTGACCACTAGACTAGCATAAAGAACTAATTACATATCTTTTCTTTCCTGATCATCTTTAGGACATGATAAAATTTTTTACACCATTGTCATGGTGACTGCTTCAACCCATACAAAGACTTGCCAATTTGCAAACAAAGTTTTTTGATGCTCCATATCCAGGCGACCACAACATATAGATCTCTTGCAATTCTCTGTGTAGGAATATAGTCTTCACATCGAGCTACTCCAAGATCAGAACGTATTGTGCTACAAGTGCTAAGAGAACACTGATTGAGAGATGCTTGACCACTGAGGAGAATACCACGTCATAATCAATCACTTCTCGTTGTGCAAAGCCTTTTTCCTCTAATCTTGTCTTGTATTGCACATCAGCTCCATGAGATAGTTCCTTATTTACATACACCCATTTACACCCAAAGACTCTTCTTCCCAGGGGAAGCTTTGCCTTCTGAAGAGACTCGATTTCTTCATCCATTGTTGCTCTCTAAAGATCATAATATCGGCTCACCATCGCTTTTTTGTTATGATAACGCATTTCTACCTTTGCGGATGAAAGTGCAAATGCAATGTGATCACTCAACCAAACTAATTTTGGGACATTCCGACAGTTGGTCCTGGTCCTAGCAATAGTTTCCTAAGAAAGTCTCATCCTCAACATCTTCTTCCATCTCCTTGAGCACTATCAACAGATACCTCCAGAGCTGCAACTGAATCAAGCAACTAAGCCGGAGTAGATGAACTCCGTGGAACAAATAGGGTTGCATCAAACTCCAACTTCTACTGCATATATGTGGTACCAGTAGAACTCTCCACCTATTTTGAGTCTTGATTTTTCAATAATCTTGTATCGTCGAATGTAACATCATTATTAATGGCAACCTTCTTTTCAGACTGGTCATGCAATTTGAAGGCCTTGACTGCATGCTCGAAGTCAATGAAGATAACCTTCTTTGCTCATGGTTATAAATTATCATTCTGCACATGGTAGCAAATTGGACACTCAAACACTCTCATGTGTTCATAATCCCCAGTAGGATGCTCATACCAGATCTCCTTTGGGGTCTTCTTCTTAATAGCTGCAGAAGGCAGAAGGTTTACTAAGTGACAAGCATAGTCTGTAGCCTCGACCCAATAAACTCTATCCAACCTATCATTGAATAACATATACCAATTTTTTTCCTCCAAAACCTCATTCATCCTCTCTACCACCCCATTATGTTGTAGTTCTTGCACTTCATGGTGTATTCCCAAAAATACCTGGAGTAATCATCAATAAAAGAGACAAACTATATTCGTTCGTTGAATGATGATGCTTCATTTTGCCCCAAACATCTGTGTGAACATACTCTAAGATTCCTTTCGTACTGTGGATGAGGGTCCCAAAAGATACACATTTTTTCTTTTCAAATACATAATGTTCACAAAAATTAAGCTTGCAAGTGCTCGCTAATCAATCATTATTTCACCAAAGCAAGAAGTGAAACTTCTCCAGCATGATCTAGCCGCATATGCCAGAATGCAGTGGCGTTAGAAGAATCATTAGCAACAATAGTCGTTCAGTCATTATACTAACCTGAAGATAATAAAGATTGTGATGGTGAACTCCATTCATAAAAACCAGTGCTCCACGATAAATCCTCAATAATTACCTTATAACCCTTGGTCTCTAAAGCCCTAAATGACAACAAACTCTTCTTGATATCTGGAACACGTTTAACATTTGTTAGCTCCCTCACAGTACGATCAAACATTCTGATAAAGATATTTCTTACACTAGTAGTATTATAAGCATGATCGTTGTACATAATAACTAAACTGTTATCCAGCTCCTTGTATGTATAGAACCACCCTCGATAAGGACAAATGTGATAGGTAGCACATGTGTTGAGAATCAAACACAAATCATTTGTAAACAAACTGTGAGAAACTACAGATAACGATACATCTGAATCCCCCTCTTCCCATAATTCCACGATGAAAATTGGTTTTTGCTCAGATGCAACTTTCTTTTTCTTCTCCTTCAGTTTCGAACAATCTTTCTTCTAATGATCAATATCTAAAAAGAGAACACACCGATTTTTCCCATGATTGTGCCACAATACTTGCTCCACTTTTGAGAATTGTCGTCAGTGTTGCCTTTGTTTGTCGAATTATTATTCTTTTCAAATCTGTCATGTTGGAGTGTAATTGTCTTAGCTGGCTCTATCTTTGTGGACGCCTTGTCCCATTGATTAAATTCGTGATTCAACAACATAGTTGTCACTTTCTCATAATTCAAGACTTCTTTCCATGAATGAGCGTCATAGTGAAATTTTTGTACTCTTCTAGAAGTGAATTCAACAATAGGAGCGTCTTATCTNGACTGACCACTACACTAGCATAAGGAACTGATTACATGTCTTTTCTTTCTTGATCATCTTTAGGGCATGATAAAACTTTTTATACCATTGTCATGGTGACTGTTTCAACCCATACAAAGACTTGCCAATTTGCAAATGAAGTTTTTTTATGCTTCATATCCAGGCGACCACAACATATAGATCTCTTGCAATTCTCCGTGTAGGAATATAGTCTTCAAATCGAGCTACTCTAAGATCAGAACGTACTGTGCTACAAGTGCTAAGAGAACATAGATTGAGAAATGCTTGACCACTGAGGAGAATACCATGTCATAATCAATCACTTCTCGTTGTGCAAAGCCTTTTTCCTCTAATCTTGTCTTGTATTGCACATCAGCTCCATGAGATAGTTCCTTATTTACATACACCCATTTACACCCAATGACTCTTCTTCCCAGGGGAAGCTTTGCCAACCTCTAAGTACCATTCTTCTGAAGAGACTCGATTTCTTCATCCATTGTTGTTATCTAAAGATCACAATATCGACTCATCGTCGCTTTTTTGTTATGATAACGCATTTCTACATTTGCAGATGAAAGTGCAAATGCAATGTGATCCCTCAACCAAACTAGTTTTGGGACAGCTGGTCCTAGCAATAGTTTCCTAAGAAAGAGTCTCATCCTCAACTTCTTCTTCCATCTCCTTCCGAGCACTATCAACAGATACCTCCTGAGCTGCAACTGAATCAAGCAACTAAGTCGGAGTAGATGAACTCCATGGAACAAATAGGGTTGCATCAAACTCCAGCTTCTACTGCATATATGTGGTACCAGTAGAACTCTCCACCTACTTTGAGTCTTAATTTTTCAATAAGCTTGTATCATCGAATGTAACATCCCTATTAATGACAAACTTCTTTTCAGACTGGTCATGCAATTTGAAGCCCTTGACTGCATGCTCGAAGTCAATGAAGATAACCTTCTTTGCTCATGATTATATAATATCATTCTGCACGCGGTAGCAAGTTAGACACTAAAACACTCCCATGTGCTCATAATCCCAAGAAGGATGCTCATACCGCATCTCCTTTGGGGTCTTCTTCTCAATAGTTGCAGAAGGCAGAAGGTTCACTAAGTGACAAGCATAGTCTGTAGCCTCGACCCAATAAACTCTATCTAACCCATCATTGAATAACATATACCAATTTTTTTCCTCCAAAACCTCATTCATCCTCTCTACCACCCCATTATGTTGTAGTATCTCTTGAACAATGAATGGTGTTCTATCCTAGCACTCTCGCACTCTTGCAAGAACGCATATGACGTGTATTTGCCCACATTGTCTGATCTGATACACCGGATTTTTTACCAATTTGAGTCTCAATCCACTTCTTTCAAATTATGAAAATCTCCAACACTTTGTTCTTGCACTTCATGGTGTATTCCCAAAAATACCTGGAGTAATCATCAATAAAAGAGACAAAGTATATTCGTTTGTTGAATGTTGATGCTTCATTTTGCCCCAAACATCTGTGTGAACATACTCTAATATTCCTTTTGTACTGTGGATGAGGGTCCCAAAAGATACACATTTCTTCTTGTCAAATACACAATGTTCACAAAAATTAAGCTTGCAAGTGCTCGCTAATCAATCATTATTTCACCAAAGCAAGAAGTGAAACTTCTCCAGCATGATCTAGCCACATATGCCACAATGAAGTGGCATTAGAAGAATCATCACAACAATAGTCGTTTCAGCCGTTATACTAACCTGAAGATAATAAAGATTGTGATGGTAAACTCCCTTCATAAAAATCAGTGCTCCACGATAAATCCTCAATAATTACCTTATAACCCTTGGTCTCTAAAGCCCTAAATGACAACAAACTCTTCTTAATATCTGGAACATGTTTAACATTTATTAGCTCACTCGCAGTACCATCAAACATTCTGATAAAGATATTTCTTACACTAATAGTATGATAAGCATGATCATTGTACACAATCACTAAACTGTTATCCAGCTCCTTGTATGTACAGAACCACCCTCGATAAGGACAAATGTGATAGGTAGCACATGTGTTGAGAATCCAACACGAATCATTTGTAAACAAACTGTGAGAAACTACAGATAATGATACATCTGAATCCCCCTCTTCCTATAATTCCACGATGAAAATTGGTTTTTGCCTCAGATGCAACTTTCTTTTTCTTCTCCTTCAGCTTCGGACAATCTTTCTTCTAATGATCAATATCTAAAAAGAGAACACCGATTTTTCCCATGATTGTGCCACAATGCTTGCTCCACTTTTGAGAATTGTCGTCAGTGTTGCCTTTGTTTGTCGAATTATTATTCTTCTTCTCAAATCTGTCACGTTGGAGTGTAAGTGTCTTAGCTGACTCCATCTTTGTGGACTCCTTGTCCCTTTGATGAAATTCGTGATTCAACAACATTGTAGTCACTTTCTCATAATTCAAGACTTTCTCCCATGAATGAGCGTCATAGTAAAATTTTTGTACTCTTCTAGAAGTGAATTCAACAATAGGAGCACCTTATCTTCATCTCTAACCTCCTCACTCAAATTTAATAGATTTTTCAACAGCTTTGTGAAGTCATTCAAGTGCTCGTCAATATTAGCCCTCTTATTTGAAATGTGTAGATTCAACGCTTAATATTGAGATGGTTCTCACTTTCTTCGTCACATATTTGTTCTCCAGCACTATCCACAATTTCTTTGCAAAAGTGTCCATCATCAACCTAAATTTGATCTCCTTGGTCAAGTAATTTCGGATCAAACCATAAACACTCTGGTTCATTTTTAACCAACAATCTCTCTAGGATATCTCTTAAGAATATTCCTTGTTAGGGTTCATTTTTAACCATAGACAGGACTTCCTCCATATTCAAAGAGCGGCGCATTCATCACCTCACATAGCCACATGCCAAAGTTCTCTTTGTCTACGAAGTTCATCACATCGATTTTAACGGGATGCATAATCATCAATTGAATCGACTTTTCCACTACTATAATGCATGGTTGAAGAACCTGATATCATGCTATCATTCATAACTCCATTGGCGGTTACATCTTCTGCACTTCTCACCATTATTCTCTCGTGAATTCTAAATTTATTTTATAGAAGAAGATTAGAGCATACAAGTAAATAAAGTCAAAAAATCAAATTTTTTTTAATTAAAAAAAGATAAATAACAGATAAATGTTATTTCATTTCAGTATTTTAATTTTGATCAAATGATTTAAAAAAATATTTAAACTAAAAATAAAGAAAATTTATTTCTAAATATTGATTTAGAATAAAAATCGACAGGCAAGTGTTACCATATATTAAAATATTATTTATTGAATCTTATTATATCATTATTCCATTATTTAAATTATATTAAAATAGTGTAAATACTTGTTATATCCTTTGATTCAACTTACCAAAAAAGCATTGAAAAATCTTAGTTAAAGAGTCAATTGGAGTTAAAAAAAAAATTATCAATTATAAGAACATAGGAATTTACATCTCTTTAAAAAATTAATAATTGTCTTCCAATTAAATGATAATTACAAAACTTAAATCAAAATTAAGAATTACCACTGATATCATTGAATTAAATGCAAATGAAACTTCTAAAATTTTTAAAATCATTCAATCATCCATCAGTTGCATCAAAATTTTACAATGGCTCTAGTTATGATTGTTTAGTCAAAATAAAACTTAAATTCAAAATGAATTGCATCAAGCACATGAATGCTTGATGTTAGGTTTTATATACTTGATAAGTTTTGTTGATTAAATATTTAAATATAGTTAGATTTATAAAGATTTCTATGTCATTCATTTTCAAGAGTCATTTTCCTCTCTTGAAAATAAATGAAATAACTCAATAAATGTAACCTCACTCCCACTCTCTTACAATAAAACTTCAGGGAAAAAATAATAATAAAACTAGCAATTACTTCCTCTCAACAATTCCAAAGAAAATTAATGCATTATGTACACAATACATGATAACAAATTCTCATAATCTTCTAAAGAAGCAATAGCCAAGCAACTAATCATAAAAAGAGAGAAATTTAAAAACATACCATTCAATACTTTATGTATTTACATCTCTAACATCTACAATTTGATATTAGCACTTAGAAAAGTTCAACAGTTACAAACATACACATGAAAGTTATAATTTTAATATGTTAGTGATATTTTTGATTTGATGTCAAAAATTTCAGTGTTATAAATGTAAATATAAAAATTTATATTTTTAGATACCTAAATATACAAGAATTGTGGGGTGTGCATATAAACATCCCAAAAAGTGGCCTGAAAAAGAGCACCTACCAAGTTGAAATTAGAGCAGAACACAGCTTCCAAATCAAGTGGGTTCCAAGCAATTATAAAATCTCGAATGATTATTAACAATATCCCCTAAAATAATAGTAATAATTGCATAAATTGGAGGGCCAATCCTTATCAGGGGGCCACCAAGTCGATATTCCATGCACGTGGCTTAGCATAAACTGCAATATTCGGATAAAGCATTCCCTATTAATAGCCATGAATAAAGGGCCATAATGCCTCACTCTTTTGAATGATTGCGACTACAAATCATAAAAAAATATACGAAAACAAACCCGATTCGTAACGGACAAGTAGAGAGGAGCAAAGCCATCACATTCATGCANGCCACCAAGTCGATATTCCATGCACGTGGCTTAGCATAAACTGCAATATTCGGATAAAGCATTCCCTATTAATAGCCATGAATAAAGGGCCATAATGCCTCACTCTTTTGAATGATTGCGACTACAAATCATAAAAAAAATATACGAAAACAAACCCGATTCGTAACGGACAAGTAGAGAGGAGCAAAGCCATCACATTCATGCAGATTTTTTCATCAGATTTAGTTTGAATTCTGTGGCGTAAACGCGATAAAAGCTACTACTTTTAAGGGGAAAAATGACAAAGAAATTTTTTATTTTTAAATGAAGTTTAATGAAGTCCTCCAGAAGGATTCGAAAGAGCAATTACAGCTACGTCTTATGAAAACATGACAGCGATGCGTGGGTGAGTTCATTTTTTCTCCTTATTCAGTTCGTCGCTCCTGCAATCAGAATGGGTCGTATGCTGTAGTTAGAAGGATGATGTAATTGTTTCTTAAATAATTAGAAGGAAGATTTACATACATACCATTCAATTCCGATGTATTGCATATCAAACACCTAAAGTTTTTTTTTTTTTTTAGGTACATGCCGGCCGTCTTACCTATGCATGAAAAGGTGAATTTCGGTTTTTTTTTTATTCAAGTTATAATGGTAATATTTCTTATGAGATGAGAAAGATTTGGGTGTTGGAAATGCAAAGAAGTAAAAGTTTTGGCTTTAGATATGTAAATACATAAAAATTGGATGGTATGTAGCTAAATGTCCCATAATTAAAATCTAAAGAAAAGNGGAAAGATTTGGGTGTTGGAAATGCAAAGAAGTAAAAGTTTTGGTTTAGATATGTAAATACATAAAAATTGGATGGTATGTAGCTAAATGTCCCATAATTAAAATCTAAGGAAAAGTTGGTGAAGATATCATTTCAGTTCACATCAGATACAGCTGAAGGATAGAAAAAGCGATAGTCTATCAATCTTTGGTGAGTAGGGTTGTTAACTAGCAAATCTTGAACCGGTCCGCATAACTCGGCTTGTTGATTTATTTCTATCTGAATCAAAAGTCAATCCAAATTTCGAGCAATCTTTGATCTTCTAAANAGAAAAGTTGGTGAAGATATCATTTCAGTTCACATCAGATACAGCTGAAAGATAGAAAAAGCCGTAGTCTATCAATCTTTGGTGAGTAGGGTTGTTAACTAGCAAATCTTGAACCGGTCCACGTAGCTCGGCTTGTTGATTTATTTCTATCTGAATCAAAAGTCAATCCAAATTTCGAGCAATCTTTGATCTTCTAAACAATTTGATAGCTCTATTTAGAAGACTTTGAGAGATTTAGGGTTTGTTTGGGGCAGTTACAACTGTTTGAAACAGCAATTGTGAAGCTACTATAAAAGAAACTGTTGTTCAAAAAACTAAGATAGTTATTAAAAATTTATTTTATTTTCAAAAAACTACAGTAGTTATTAAAAAATTATTTTATTTTCAAAAATTCAAATCATAGTTTTTTTACATTTACCACATTTTAATAGCTCAGATTGAAAACAATAGCTTTCTATCTTCTAAAAAGCAACAACATGCAAGAAAATTTCACAGCAACAGTCTTTATAATCATTGTTTGTGATATTTAAGGAAGTTATTATTAATTATTTAAGNGTAGTTATTAAAAATTTATTTTATTTTCAAAAAGCTACGGCAGTTATTAAAAAATTATTTTATTTTCAAAAATTCAAATCATAGTTTTTTTACATTTACCACACTTTAATAGCTCAGATTGAAAACAATAGCTTTCTATCTTCTAAAAAGCAACAACATGAAAATTTCACAGCAACAGTCTTTATAATCATTGTTTGTGATATTTAAGGAAGTTATTATTAATTATTTAAGATTAAATATAATGTTTGCACTTTAAACCCTAATCCCAAGGCAGCAAGTAGTTATCACATTACCTGCTAGATAGAAACTTGTTATAACCATCTTCAAATCACCTTCATCCTCAAATCATAATTAATCATAATTGAATAATTTTCAAACAATCTTCGAGCAATTATCATATTATGATCGAAATATCTTCTTATATCTTTGATAATGACTTGAACAATCATCAAAGCATGATTAAACCACAATAAAACAATCTTCAAAAAATGCTTGCACTAAGAACAAATCATCTTCTTTCACAATTGAAATAATCTTCAAATCATATTCGAACCATAAAAAAAATATAATCTAACAATCTCCAAGTCATGATCAAATATGTTTGATGATGATTAGATCATTGTTTGATTATGATTCAAAGATGATTGAAACGTAATTCAAATCATCTAAAGAAGCTGATTTGGTCATAATACAATTATAGCTCAAAAATAGTTTGGTTATAATTAAAAATTTAATGAACAAGA
>JXCR01140533.1:25963-41033 GCA_002079205.1 Phalaenopsis hybrid cultivar
TGCATAAGCTCTTGTTTCAACAACATGGATATCCATGAAGTCTTCTTCAAGATAGTCACTATAATCAAAGTCTTCAAATTGATTGTTGTGTTTGGTCACAAATGACCTCACAAAGGATTTTCAACAAAAATTGGATGTTAATTTGGAGGTTAAGGCAACCAATTGGGTGAGATTTGGGAACTTGGCCAATTTGGGGCTAAATTTGGGAATTTTGGATTTAGGCCAAAATCAAATGGATTTAAGGCTTTACCAAGGTCAATTAATGGTTGATTTTGATATATAGGAATATTATAAAGATTTTGCAACATTAATTGAGGCCAATTGACTAGGCTATGGGCTCAATTTGGTGAGATTAAGTCATATGGTCAAAATTGAGTTTTTGCCCCAAATGAAAATTGGGCTCAAACCATGGACCAATTGAGCTTGGATTTGGTTTAGTTTGGTCATATCAAAAATGAATTTGAGTTTAGGATTGAAATTGGGGTCAATTAAGATCAAACTGATAGACATTTGAGATGGATTTGGGAAATTTTTGGTCTTTATGTATTAGTCTTAGTCAGGGAATTGTGAGGGTATTGTATACCTTAGCTCCAAACAAACATCTAGGGTCAATCCTAAGGCCAAGTAGCCCTATAGGAACTCTCCTTGAGTTCCCTCATAATGATCTCACCTACTAAGTGCTAGAGGTTAGGACCAATATGTGGAATTTCAAGTTGAGTAAAGAGAAGAGTTTTGAGTTTCTAATGGTGAGGGTACCTTTTCTAGTTTTCTAAGACTAGTCAATAGGAAAGTCCTATGGCTAGACCTAGGTTACTAAAGAAGTTTTTAGACCTCAACCAAAAGTGAGGTCAACAGTTGTTTTGTTCTTTGTTCATTGGAACTCTGAACCATCACATGGTTTGCAGCTTTCATCCATCGCACAAAAAGGCGATTGACAAAAAGGCACAATTTGAGAGAAATTTTCATTAATCTGCTTCAATAAAGATGTGAGAGATCAAACATAGGCTAACGCCTTAAAAAGGGCACATCATGTAATACATGCTGAAATACATTGTGAGTCATCTCATGATATGAGTACATCATAGACTGATTACATCAGATACATGTCATGCTGTTAAAAGAAAGCAAGTGAACCCTTTGTGCTTGTTATATTGAGCTCCTGATCAAGCAGACCTTCTAAGTCATGCTCTAGGATAAGAGTTCCCTTCGCATGTACTTATGGGTACAACCTTGTCATAGCTCGTAAGAAAAAAACCCCTCTAATTCCAGGTCCTGCAGGAATCCATATGGTATTTTACTGTCATCCATTTTGCGGAAGGTTACAGACACTCTAAGGTGTCGTACTCCTAGAATGCAGTGCTTGGCAACATCTGCACTATTTCCCTTGAGAAAAATTACTGAACCAATTGGAAGAGAAATCTCCACAGCCCCTATGAATTTGTCACGGCCGACTATATCGATTTCTTTTCCAAACAGAATATTGCTCTTACTCATAAACGAGACCGTGCAGAAAGGCCTCACAAAGTCATGATGGTCAATGTGTGGGGGAATGCAATCACCTTCTTCATAAATGTTGATGATACAACTGTTGGGAATGCAAGTAGAGGGTAGAATATTCCACTTAACCATTCTCTTGATCATCTATTTTATCATTGGTGGTAACCGATCCACTTGGTCGTACCTGAGGATCCCAAGCAGATTTCCCTGTCTGTCGTTCGTAAAATTGTAGCAACAGCAGCATTGGATGGTGATTCTTCCCTTTCCCTGCATCCATTTCTTTGGCTCGAAATATGTTCTCTCCATGAGAAGGCCCGCTCAACCTCTATTTATTAAATTGAAGATGCAGTCCAGAATGCTTCTTTCATCAGTTTCAGAGAAAATGCTGGTATATAGCTCTAGACCCTCCAATATGTTGATAAACTTTAACTGAACCTCTTCATAGAACTTGAATTCTCTTTTGTTTACTTTGCTTATTTTGTAGTATTCTACCATATCGAGAGTTAGCAGCTGACTGGGGCGTTCCTTCCTCCGGGCCTCAGCGGGAACCCAAACTGGTGGTAGTTGAACCGGAATATGAGATCTAGCCTCAAGTGGGATGTATGAGCCTGGGCTCCATGGTGCGCGTTGATCCGTCCCCAATTGGACATATGATTCATTTGCCACAAAATCTAGAGTCAGAGACTCGTTGATGCTTGATGTGTATTATTCTAAGGTACTGAAATGCTGTAGATGTAGAACGTTGCTGTCCGAGCATTCTACAAATGCGCCCGTGACTGATGTCCCGGCTGGTACCTCAACGTTGCATGTTCGGCAACCTCTGCACAAGATATCTAGGACCGGGGAAAAATCTGATCCTGTCACAAATCCTGACTCTTCATCTATAGTGGGTAGGTTGGCAGAAGTTTCTCTCAGATTTGGATCGTAAATATGTCCCTCAGGAATGGGGTAAAAAAACTTTTCACGTCTCTCAGTGGCGCTTGTGCTCCTGTCGCATAAAGGCTCTCTGTTTCTTTCGACTTGCATTTCTGCGTTGCATCCTGCGGAGTGGAGTATTTGGTAGTTGTTCACTATGGGCGGCTATTAGGCCCCTTGCTGGAGTAGCTATCATGGAGAGCAGACGGCTGTGCCCCTCCATCGGATCTTGTTCCGCTATCACGTTTTTACCTTTACGTGACACATCATCTTGAGTGGTCACCCTCAACAGTGAAGGCAGTCCCTCCTTTTCTTCATTGCTGACTACGTCCATTAGAGGACCCTCGTAGTCCATATCAATCTGGTTGAAATCCATGTTGAAATCTATGAGACCTCCTTATGGCGCCATCTCTTCATTCAGTGCGAGGTTCCAGCCGTTTTGGAAGGCAAAGACCAGCCTCTGTTCTGACATTTTTCTGCAGACGACAGAAAGAAACATCAGTGGGCCGAATTTTGGCATGAATAAGAACAAAACAGAGTATCCATTAAAGTAAATTTTAGTTTGTGTTGGTGAAAAAGATTACTCATTTTATGTGTGAGTTTTGTTTAATTTAATATATTATTTAAATTCAAAAGTAGAAAAGAGAACATGTAAAGTTCAAAAATCTTCTCAAAATTTTCATTATATATGAGATTAATTTAAAATTTTACCCAGTCATAGACATATGGCCATATAGATAAGCCTAAAACAATTAAAGTTTCAAAGTTTCAAAGCAAGCAGAGGCAAGCGGAGGTAGGTGACATCAGGCTGTGTAATAGGTTTTTAGGTATCGTCTATTTATCGGTAACATGGGTCTTTCACCCCGGAATTCCACTAACTGGTAGGCTCCTCCTGTATAAACCTTCTCAATGACAAATGATCCCTCCCAAGTTGGCTCGAACTTTCCACCTATTTTCCGGCGAGCAAGAATAGGTCTTTTAAGCACAAGCACGAGGCCACCAATTTTGAATGTCATTGGGCGGACCAATTTGTCGTGGGCTTGTACCATCTTTGCCTGGTAGAGCTCTAATTGTTGATGTGCTTCCAATCATTTTCCCTTGAGACTCTCCAGTTCTTCATGTCTCAGTTTTGCGCTTTCTTCCATTGTGAGTTGGTTAGCAACGACGACTCTGAGAGATGGCGTCTGGATTTCTAGCGGTAGCACGGCCTCGGTCCCGTACACGAGCATAAAAGGTGTACAATGAGTGGGAGTCCTTAAAGTCGTCCGGTAGACCCACAGGGCTTCTCACAGCTTGTTATGCCAATCCCTTTTATTTTCATCTGGTGTTTTCTTCAAAATCTGTACCAGTGTCTTGTTGAACGCTTCAGCGAGACCATTTGCTCTGGGATAGTAAATTGTAGAGTATCTTAAATCTTTCCCATGTCTTCTGACGAAATTGTTGATCTTTGTACTTTTAAAAGCTATCCCATTGTTAGAGATTATTTTTCGTGGTACTCCAAAATGGTAGACGATTTGGCCTTTGAAAAATTGAAGCACGTGCTGTGCCGTCACATAACAATACTACCTCTACCAATTTGGAGAAGTAATCTGTAACGACAAGTATAAACTTGTGTCCATTAGAAGATGGAGGGTCTATCAGACATATTATGTTTGTGCCCCAACACTCGAATGACCATGAGGCAACAGTTGGCTGTAGCACATTCGGAGGCTGGTGTAAGACCACCCCATGCACTTGGCACTGGTGACATCTTCTGGTTGTATCCATGCAATCAGACATCATTGAAGTCTTTTGATCTTCATTTTCATTTTTTGTCCAGACTGGTGAGCGCCACACAATCCAGCATGTACTTCTTTGATAATATTCGTTGCCTCGGCTCTGCTCAAACACTGTAGCCACATTTGGTCAAACGATCTTCTGTACAGAACATTTCCCACCATGGCATAAGACATGGCCCTTCTTGTGATGTGGTGCGCCTTAGACTTGTTCTCTGCAGCTTCCATGTATGCAAATATTCTATTAATGGCTTGCGCCAATCTTTGTTGATGTCTGGAACTGTACTTATTATTTCTTCTGTTCCAAGTTTGCGTAAAGTTTTGAAGTCGTTTCGAGACAAGACTCGTCTTCCTTGCACCGTAACTTTGATGGAATCCTCCGGGGGACACGCCATTTCCTTAGCGAGTTTTGCTAGAGCGTCGGCATGGGCATTATCTTCCTGAGGAATCTGGTAAAAAGTTGCCTCAGGAATCTGCTCGAGGAGCTTCATCGCATACTGATGGTATTCTGCTAATCTTGGTATCAGAATTCTGTATTTTCCGGTGACTTGCTAGATGACAAGTTGAGAGTCACCATAAACGACAACGTTTGTTATATCCATTGAGATTGCCAACTCCAATCTGGTGATTAAAGCTTCATATTCAGCTTCATTGTTAGTGCACGGCTTTGTCAAGTGGTATGAGAACCTCATCATGCCCTTATCTGACGTAATAAAGATCAAACCAATCCCTGCTTTGCTTGGTATTACTGTGCCTGATCCTTTGTCTTTCTTGGCTGATGAAGCACCATCGAAGTACATTTCTCAGCGCTGCGCACTATAAAATTCCATTTGTAGTATTTGCTCGTCCAGTAACTCGTCGTTGAGAGAGGACCCAGCTGGCAGTGGGTGTGCAGCGAGAAAGTCTGCCAAAATTTGTCTCTTGATAGCATGGCGGGGAATAAAAGTTATATCAAATTGCAATAAGATCATTGACCATCTCGCTAAACGTCCGGAGAGTGTTGGTTGGGTCATTAAATATCAAGTTGCAATAAGATCATTGACCATCTTGCTAAACGTCCGGAGAGTGTTGGTCGGGTCATCAAATATTGCAATGGATTGACTTTCAAAATCAGAGTAATCTTATGAGAAAGCATGTAATGTCTAGGCTTTTGGGCGGCAAAAATTATTGCCAGACAATGCTTCTCAATAGGTGGATACCTTATCTCCATCAGTATTAGACGACAACTCATGTAGTAGAGTGCATTTTCTTTTCCTTCGTCATTGATTTGGGCTAAGAGGGCTCCAAGAGAGTCATCTAAAGCTGCGATATAAAGTATCAACGGTTTCCCCGAGAGAGGGGCTGCCAAAACAAGAGGTGTCATTAAATATTGTTTAACATCCTCAAAGGCCCGTTGGCATTTCTCTTCCCAAATAAAATTTGGCATCCTTTTTAATTAATTTCGAGAAAGGCTGACACCTACCTAAGACATTAGAAAAAAAGCATCTTAGATATGCCAACTTCCCCTGGAAGGAATGTAGTTGTTTCAAGGTTTTTGGGGGAGGCATTTTCAAGATAGTTTTAATCTTATCCGGGTTGATCTCGATTCCCCGATGACAGACAACAAATCCTAGAAATTTCCCGGAGGTAACGCTAAAGGCGCACTTTAAGGGATTCATTTTAAGGTAATATCGTCGTAACAGTTCAAACACAATCCTTAAATCGTACAAATGGTCTATTTTCCATTTACTTTTGATGACCAGATCATCCACATAGCATTCTACTTGATTGTGAATCAGGTCATAAAAAATCTTCGTCATTGCACGTTGATATGTTGCTCCGACGTTCTTTAGGTCAAACGACATCACTGTGTAGCAGAATATTCCAATCGGTGTTCTGAAAGCTGTAAGCGCTGCATCCTCGGGAGCCATATTAATTTGGTTATATCCCGATGATCCATCCATGAAGGAGAAAATCAAGTGTGTTGAAGCGATGTCCTCCATCATCTCTGGTATAGGTAGTGGAAATTCATCTTTTGGACTTGCCTTGTTCAAATCTTTGAAGTCAACACAAATTTGGATCTGTCCATTTTTCTTTTTAACAGGTACAGTATTGGCTAACCACGTGGGGTACTACTCCTCTTTAACAAAGTTGGCGTCCATCAACTTCTCTACCTCAGCGATGATTTGTTGTTCTATTTCAAGGCACATTCTCCTTGGAGCTTGTTTTACTGGGGTTACATTCTTGTCCGCCCCAAGTTTATGGACTTCAACCTCTACTGACAGTCCTGACATTTCATCGTAGCTCCATGCGAAGCAATCTTTGAATTCTACTAATAGTTTGACCAGTTTTGCTAATTCTTTGTCATCAAGTAGAGAACTTATAAATGTAGGTCGGGGTCGTTCTTCAATCCCGAGGTTAATCTCATTCAATTCATCGACAGTGGATTTAATTTCTTCCTTAAATTTTGGGGGAGCATCTTCTATTGGTTGATCAGTAGAGTCATCCTCTACATCGAGACAATCATCTTCTGACTCATTAGTAACAACCATGCAACATTCAGAATCATCGACTAGTCCAACTGTACCAAATCTGAGACCTTCTTTTGAATTGGGAGTTTGACTTTTAACATTCCATAATTTTTCAAAAAGTTGAAATTTATCTTTTGGCATCTGTTTTGGTAAATGTCCCTGTTGAATTAACTTTTGAATACAAGGCGAGAAGTAACCAAAAAGTAATTCCATTAATTCATTAGAATCAACATCCAAATTTACATGTTTTTCAAGCTTAGTAGAGGTAGAAGCACGGTAAAATTTGGTCGGCTTTGAACCAACACTACGGACTTCCTAGACCTCTAAACTCTTGAATTTTTGAGGGAGAATCAGAGAGAGGGTCATAGTATCCACATAGTGGTTTATCCGATCATACATTGTTTCATATTCATTCCTCTCTATATCTTCTAAGGATATCTCGTACTGAGGCTTCTTCTGCTTTAGTAACATTACCTCATCTTCAGAACTGTCTTCATCATCAATGATAATATTTGGCCTAGTCCGTTCAACAATTAAATTGATCTTTCCTCATCTGCGTCACTGGCCTCGACCTCAGGTGCATGAACTAAAAGAACCTCCACCAACTCGTTGTGAGGGAGTGGTAAAAGGTTATTGAAGCGGAGTTGTATGACCTTCTTTTTGTGATTCTTCAGAATCTTTATCTTTGTTTGTCAAAATTTTGCGCGAGAAGACAGTCTTCTTTGGAGGCGCGTAGTAGGCAGCGTCTTCATGTATACCAACTTCATGCACTGAAAATGGTTGTAGGTCTCCCTTGATGTAATTTTATTGACCATCTTTGCGGTATTTGATGCACTCGTGAAGAGATGATGGAACCATATTGTGCTCATGAATCCATGGTCGAATCAATAGAGCGTTAAAAGAGGTCTCGGCGTCGATGATATGAAATTTAACGGTTGTTACGAGTTTAACCTTCATAAGTAATGAAATTGATCCAAAGGCTCTTTCTCATTTTTGGTTAAATTCTCTTAACATCATCATATCGCGGATGAGCTCCTGAATGTAGAAGTCCAAATATTCTAACGTCCGTAGACTCATCACGTGAAGAGATGCTCAAGGATCCTCTAAAACTCTGGATAACATAAATCTACCAATGTTGACGGAGATGTAGAGCGGACGGTTGTGGTCAGCGGTACCGAGTAGCAAGTCTTCACCTGTAAAGGTTACCCCTAACTGTTCTCTTTCAATGAGCAAACTTCATCTATGGATGTGCTAGTCAACTGATCTAAGCAAATTTTTGGATCCAGCAAAGCTGTAACCAGACATTCTCTCATCTCCTTTGACAGGATCAGAGCGTCGCAGATGCTTAGTCGGGCAGACAACTTCCTAAGATGAGCTAGCACATTGTATTCTACTTTGTATGATCCTCCGATTTTGTCTTAATTATGTGGTTCTTCCACTGGAGGAGGTGGGGGTATCTCTTCTTGGGTCATTATTTGTTTTCCTTTGTTTGTTGGAGCTGTTCTTGGTGGTAACACCTTTCTGCTCTTCAAGTTGACTTATGTGATTTCTTATTCTTGAGATATCATTGTTGAATATTTTGGTGTCTTTTCCTCCTTGTCGAAGAGATCTAATTTGATGGCAAACGGTGTACCATGACGCTCGAGATTGGCTCTTTGTTATCGGTGCTGTCGTAAGTGATTTCATTGAGTTCTTCTTTAGCCTTAACAACAAGCTCATCGGACTCAAGTACGATTTGAGGATCATTTTGGGGATCGAGATCGCAACTATCTTTATTATAATCAGTCACGTTATTACCAGAAATAGTCAAAACGTAGTCGAAATCACAACCATTATATTCATAAAAACTTGGAAGGATAAAAAGATAATCATACAAAGTCAAGGGTTCGAGGACTTTCTTTCCTAAATCCGAGATAACCAATCTAATAGAGGCAGCCTCTATCCTAACCCCTGTGCTATCAATCTTGGCAGTGACACTTTTCTTCTTCTTGTTCTTTGTTCTTGATGATGACGGATCTCCTGGCGAAACCTTCATCTCGGGTTCGGTATGCTGCAGACTCTGAATGTAGGCTTGTTTTGATGCAGACTGTAGCTTGTTCAGTATCTTCTCGGTTGATCTGCTCATACCTCATTCCATCCTTCTTCGGTATTCATAGAAGCTTGTTTCGATGAATCCTGTATTCGATTGAGGACCCTCTTGAGTTCATCCTAAGTTGTACTCCATCCATCTGTTCCGACATATGGATCAATTGGAGAGATTGATTCAGCTGAAATCATGTTTATGGAACTTTTTTTCATATTCTCTCAAATACTCATTTGGGATTGTTATATTCTCTTCCTTGAGGTTCTTCTCGAGCTAGTTTTTAAAGACAAAACACTTGTCTATAGTGTGTCAAAGTAACCAGTGGTACGAGCAATAATTTGGTTCATTCTTCTTATCTACCTCTTTGGGTTTCTTTGGATCAGGTTGTTTGAATTCTGCTTTCTTCATCAGGCTTTTTGAATTCTGCTTTCTTCATCAGACTTCTAAATATTTTAGGTATAGCTTCATCTCTGAAGGAATAAACAACTTTTTGTCGCTCTAACAGGGATACTCTTTTACCCACTGTTCGAGGTAATCCTTCCTAAGACTGTCGTTGGTTGGATTGACAGCTCTGTTTTTGAGAGAACTATGACAAAGATTGACGATGATCTTCTGCATATATCTTTATCAGCTACTTTCCTTTGTCTATAGTTGTGACTACCCTTGATTTATTTTCGAACACTCTGGTCACCTTAGGCTTTTTATGTGGCTCCATGTGCTTCATTTCTTCTTGAAGACTGTTGGCTTTACTGAGTAGCTTCTCGAAAGATTTGATGATGAGTCCCTTAAACATGAAAGCTACTGGCCCACGAATGCTTTTGAGTAGAATCTCAATCACTTGATGTTCCTGTAGTTGAGGTTCACATTTCATGCTAAGGTTTCTCCACCTCAAAATATAGTCTGTCAAGGTTACACTAGGCTTCTGCTTCTCCATCATGAGCTCTCCAATAAACACATGATGCTGCGCCGCAAAAAATCTTTGCACAAATAACTGTTCCAACTCAGAAAATGTTTTAACTGACTCGTTGAGCAAGTCAGCGTACCAGTCAAAAGCAATCCCTGACAAGCTGCTAACAAACTGCTGACAGAGTAGAGCTTCGTTATTCCTCTTGTTGGCATAATTGGCTCGAAAATGTGCTATGTGCTGTCTGGGATTTCCAGTCTTATCGAATATCTTGAAGTTTGGGTTCAATAAACCCTTGGGGAAAGGGACGACATTGAACTCCTCTGGGTAAGGTCTATCTTTTAAAATTGATGCACCGCCCTTTGACTGGGCTAAGGCCTCCCGCACTTGTTCGACCATTTGCTTAAACTCTTTTTCTGGCATGACACCTGATGGAGAATCCTTCTATGGTTATTTTTCTTTGTCTTTCGAAGTAGCCTCCCTTCTTTCATCTGCGATGTGTATGATTTCTGGCTGATTAATTTCTGGACTTATTTCATCTGCGATGTGTATGATTTCTGGCTGGTTAATTTCTGGAGAAGCCAATCGTGGTGCTCGGTCATAGCTGCAGTCATCTCTTCTATTCTTTTCTCTAGTAGAACAACTTACTCATCCCTTAAGAGGATAACCCTACACAGCTCATCTGCGACTTTCTCTTCAGCTTGAGTTTGAGCCTCGCGCGCAGATGTGGTAGCTCTGGTTTCGATCACTTGGACATCCATGAAATCCTCCTCCAAGTAATCACTGTAATCAAAATCCTCGTTGTCACTATTGACAGAAACTCCGTGTTCTCGTGCTAACTCGGAAATCTTGATCCTAAGTTTCTCAACTTTTTCCTCAATTATTGATTCCTTGATTGCTTTAAGATCTGGAGGACCTTGGGGAAATCCTCAACTTGTTCCTCCATCTCGCTGGCTATTGTTGCGAGATGTCAGATATTTCAGGCACTTGTTTTACTTCATGTCTTGCAGGCTCACTGAACTATATCGGTGCAGCGACCTTGGGTACCCATACTCTCTTCTTCTTTAATGATGATGTCTTAGGATCGAACGTCTTAGTAGAAACATCAGTATGTCAAGGGAAGGTATGCTCCCCGCGGTGTAGACCGACCATAGTGTCAGGTAATCATCTTGTCTTTCTTTCCATGATTGCAGGAATGACTGGTAAACTTCTCGGACCTAGTCTTAACTTAATCGGCCAGCGATCTGCGGTCCTGGTAGTGGTATGATCGTTGGTGATTATAGCAGTATAAACTCATTTTCCCAAACGGAGCCAGACGAGAACACGGGTAGGTGACTTTATAGTCGACTGATGAGATTTTCTAGTGGACTTAACATCCTTCAAAATTTCATTTTTCATATGGGGGGAAATTGCATGTCCCACTCATTTAAGTAATTCACTAACAGAACATCCTTCTTTAGTAGCAAGCCTTATGAAGACTGCACTAACTCGGATGATGAGAGTGAATTTCTTTCGTTCCTCACCATGTCCATGAAGTGATGGTAATGCGGCAGCAATCTTTCAGATACTCTCATATCCATCAGTATCTGTCAGGAGATGGAATCTACTCCCTCGTAGGAGTTGATAAATTTCTGGTAATACCTCTTCAACTTAATGAGGCTCCCCCTCAACGGGTGTGCTCTCAGAAGTCTGGGCTTTGATGGCCCTCTAAACTCTTCTATTGGGGTTCCTCCTTTGAGTTTGGGTTAGTGGTACAGTCCTTGAGCTTGAGCCGATCTCAAACACGGGTGGCGGAACAGTTAATCCTTCCGTCGAATCTTCAACAACCATTACTTCTTTTCCCTTAGCAGTAGCAGGGATAGCAGGCTTGATGACAGCAGCTTTAGCCTTCTTGCAGGCAGGGAACTCCTGAAGGCAATTCAAATTGAGTTCTGCAGAGGGCTCTTGTACTTACAGAGCAGCGATCTTCTTTACCACGAATGGGACTTTCCGAAGGATAACCTCAAGGTCTTCAAATCCAGCTTCAAACTTGATGGTGGGAGCGACGCTACGGGCGCTGTGGTCCGTTGGCAGGTTGTTGGAAAAGGTCAGCGTTGGGTAGACCATAGCAACGGGCTTTAAAAAAGAAAGTTTTGAGGGTTAGTTATATGGCAAAAAACCTCGTAATCTTTAGTGCAAGCACTGAAAAATAGAAGTTAATCTATAGACCGGGCGGGTCTTAATTTACAGGTAATTTTAACATCTTTGTTCAAAAAGGTGTAAAATTTAATTAATATTTCAAAGTGCGTGCAACAAAACACGATTTGGTTTAATTTGTGAAGTAGCAAACCAAATTTTGAAGGGAGATGTGAAAAATTTTAGGACAATTTGTGGCAAAAAATGGCCAGGTGGAGTTAGTCCTCCGACACACCTATTGGGGGTCCGACCCCACATGAAAACGTAAAGAGTCCTTAATGGCCTTCTGAACCCCTCTGTCCAAAGATGGTTGAACAGCTAGTCCTGAAGTCTAAGGAGTTAGTTGTGCTTTGCCAAGATAGAAATGGGTAAAGTAGGCCAACGGAAGAAAGGTAACTTGGTCCACGAGGGACATAGACATATTGCCGATGTGTGAAGATAATATTTCTTGATTTGTATGGAGAGAAAAGCTTGTCCCCAACTGAGTTGTTAGAAACTATTGGCATTATTTCAGGTTGGTATGAGGGGAGTTGCCCGTAAGTAGCTGTCGGTTGCCAGAATCAAAATCCCGACGCCCGCTTCGGAAAGACATTGAATTATGAAATCAAACTGACCTCATATTTTTCATAGTTTAAAATGAAGGAGCACTGTACCTCAGATCTCGTATCTATCGCGAAGGATAAACACAAGACTTGAGGATGAGGCTCGATCAAATAAACAAAGGAAACTATAACGTCCGTTTGGTCTGCAAAACCTTTGTATTTGCCGACAATTTCTCCTATTTAATATAAAAGATTAAATAGGGTTTATATTAAGTTGGGTTCAAACATGCTTCCTATAAGGGCAAGCCCCTATAGTTAATTACATCTTAAATGACCAAAGCCACTTAAGAAGACTCTCAATAAAAATCAAGAAAATTTATTTCAAGGAATTTCAAAGGGTAGGACTCTTCAACGAAATAAAACATACAGGTGTGAAAAGGGAATGGTTCAAGATTTTGAACATTTTATTGTAGAATCCAAAGGAGGAGGAACTAGGTGATGTCATGGATCCAGAGGTGAACCCCGGTGACTTCCCAAGCTATCCTAATGTTTTGCTTTAGTTTTGAGGAGAAATATTTAGGTGTTTCATCCTACCAATTTTACTAGTTAGGGCTTACATTCATGTGAAATGATCACACAAATAGCCTGGAAGATGTGAGAAATTAGATCGTGACAAACGACAACCTCGGAATCCTAAAACGAGTTAAGGCTTATATTATATAGCAGGGCTATACAAAGGCCTAAAAGATAAGGTGAGGATTTACGTTGCATAAGTAATCAACCTCGAAGTCCTATGGCTTTGTTGTTTTAAGTCTAAGGAAGGAAGATTGGTTTAGCTAGGGAAGACAGGTTTTGCTGTTGAGGATGGCTGTGCTGCCCACCAAGCTCGCTCCAAGTTCCTTGCCGTGATAAGTTTGAGTTATCTAGTGTGTCAAGTTATAATGTCAAATCAGGTGGCCCTATGGTTTAAGTTCTTTAAATTTTGTGAGGGCATATTAAAATTGATTAGAGCGACACCAGTTAGGATCCTACGGTTCTCTCATTTCGACATCACTATTTTCTATTGGATTCACTCAGTCCAAATGAACTTACTAAACCGAACTTAATGAGTTTCATAATTTCATTCAAATCATAGGAAGCCTTGTTAGCAATCGTAGGTTACCTCCTCCGAGGAATTCCTAATCATCTGATACAGACATCTTAATTTAATTGAAGTTGTGGAAATTTTGAGTTGTTTTATATTTTGAATGTTCTGGCGGTGAATTTCATCTTGGTTGATTTTAATTTTGGTTTTTGGTTATGGTTTTGATTATGTGGCTATCCTGATAGTTTCAGTTTTCATGCAGAGTGACATCGTTATTTAGCATGCAAATTTGCAGGTCTAATAGTACAGTATGAATAACACAGTATGAAAGTACAAGAAAGATAATGCTGAAAACTATAAAAGTGTACCTGGAGAGCCTTCTCGTTCCACTACCTGAAACTTGAAATGCGTGTGTTGACCACATTTTTGGTTGAGGTTTTGTTTTTCCTCTTTAATAGCCTAGGATCTAGCCATAGGACTTTTTGTGTTGAGTATTCCTAGAAATCTAGACATGGAATCCTCACCACTAGAAACTCTAAACCCTTCTCCACTCAACTTGAAGTTCTACATATTGCTCTCAACCTCTAAATACTTATTAAGTAGGGTCACTGTGGGGAAAACTCAATTTGAGTCACCCTTAGGATTGCTTGACCTTAGGGTTGACCTTAAGTTTTGGTCTGAAGCTAAGGCACTCACTACACTTATCTACACCCACATTCACTCACAACTCTAAACTCAAATTTCTAGCCTAGATCCCTTGATCTTTTGGGATACTCATGTAGAGGGTCCCCTAAACCTACTACCTATAGGACGATGGTTTAGCTAAGACCACTATGTAGAGGACCCAAAATGGGGTTTCCATTGGTCCATGGCTTGTTGGTGATGATTGGTTCCTCAACTCTACCAAAATACCCATCTTGGCCTTTTACCCCTAAAACATTCCCAAATTACCAAAATACCCCTCCATAACTCAAAATTCTAAAAATTCCCAAAAAATTAAACTCTAAATATTCCCCATTTCATTTCTCTCAACTACCACATGACTCAATTTGGCCATCTTTAACCAAAATCCCCAAATTGCCCTTTAATGACTCAAATTTCCCAAAATCTAACTCAGATGTCCATCAATTATATCTCAATTGACCCCAATTCCAATCCTAAACTCAGATTCACTTTTCATATGACCAAACTAAACCAAATCCAAGCTCAATTGGTCCATGATTTGAGCCCAATTTTTATTGGAACTTTTTATATGACCAAACTAAACCAAATCCAAGCTCAATTGGTCCATGATTTGAGTCCAATTTTGATTTGGGTCAGAACCCCCAATTTTTGTCATATGACCTAATCTCACTAATTTGAACCCATAGCCTAGTCAATTGGCCTCAATTAATGTTGAAAAATATTTATTACATTCCTATACATCAAAANCATGGTCATTAGCTTTGTCCAAAATATTTGTGGCCGATATAATGAACTCTTCTGCACCCATTCCTGCTGGGCGACTATTTTATTTTTTTAGATATTTTTTTACTCGGTTAGCCTAATGATTAATTAGCTTAAGGCTTGTTTGGGATCAATTTTG
>JXCR01140533.1:41493-56742 GCA_002079205.1 Phalaenopsis hybrid cultivar
GGGTTTTTTTTTTTTTTTTAGTTTTATTTTTAAATAGGGTGAAGGAAAATTTATTAGAAGTAAATGAAAAGTGTCAGCAAGATTTTAACTATTGTTTGCTTTCAATAATCCAAGACATGTAGACCATATAAAAACAAATTTTAGCAAGTTGCTGATGGTGTTGGGCAAGTTGTGTTAAGAAAGGGAGAGGCAGACCTAGGAAGACTAGGGCTTATTGTATAAAAAATGATCTTAATTCACTAGAACTAAATGAAAATATGACCACAATGGTGGAAAATGATTCATGTAGCCTTTGGTGTTGTTGCTGTTGGTGTTGGTGTTGGGCGAAATTGTATAAAAAATGATCTTACTTCACTAGAACTAAATGAAAATATGACCACTAAGACTTTGTTTTTGTTGTTGTTGCTGATGGTGTTGGGCGAATGGTCCAAAGATTGGTGTTGAAAGAATGCTTTTGAATCAGTAAAGCTGTTATATTTTTAAATTTATGCTTGAGAAGCGAATTCATTGGCCAATTAAATATAATCCCTTTTTTTATTTTCTTAAAAAAGCTGCTATATTTTAAACGTTAACAAAGGAAAAATATTAAATTGTCAGGTTATACAACAAGATTAGCTATGTATTTTTATTTGATTTTATTTTGTATTTCTCAAGTATATACTTAATACAATTGAGATTCATAATTATATTGTGATGTCCCCTCATCTAGGCTTCCCAACAATATAATGCTAAATTTGACTTTGGTATTAATCGACATCCTTATAGCAGATTTTTCTAGGAAAACAATGAATCGAAAATTAGAGCAAAAAAAGAGAATCGTGATCAAATATGGATNTAAATGAAAAGTGTCAGCAAGATTTTAACTATTGTTTACTTTCAATAATCCAAGACATGTAGACCACCCTAAACCCTAAACCCTAAACTAGTTGTGTTAAGAAAGGGAGAGGCAGATCTAGGAAGACTAGGGCTTATTGTATAAAAAATGATCTTAGTTCACTAGAACTAAATGAAAATATGACCACAATGAAGGAAAATGATTCATGTAGCCGATCTCACGTAGTGGGATTAAGACTTTGTTGTTGTTGTTGTTGCTGATGTTGTTGGGCGAATGGTCCAAAGATTGGTGTTGAAAGAATGCTTTTGAATCAGTAAAGCTGTTATATTTTTAAATTTATGCTTGAGAAGCGAATTCATTGGCCAATTAAATATAATCCCTTTTTTTATTTTCTTAAAAAAGCTACTATATTTTAAACGTTAACAAAGGAAAAATATCAGGGTATACAGCAAGATTAGCTATGTATTTTTATTTTATTTTATTTTGTATTTCTCAAGTATATACTTAATACAACTGAGATTCATAATTATATTGTGATGTCCCCTCATCTAGGCTTGCCAACAATATAATGCTAAATTTGACTTTGGTATTAATCGACATCCTTGTAGCAGATTTTTCTAGGAAAATAATGAATCGAAAATTAGAGCAAAAAAAGAGAATCGTGATCAAATATGGATGTTTAACAACTTATGAGTTATGCAATGAGGCATGATATTCTTACAAAATTCAGGAAGATGTTCCAAGGCATTTGTAATTTAGTTAACTAATGATTGTTAGAATATGCCAAATAATCCTTATGTTGAATTTAAATAAATTCATAAAAATTAATGTAACTTTATGAATAAGTACAACATGAGCGCACATACTCATAACATATTAGCTGAGGGTGTAGTCTCTTACTGTGAAATCTCATGTTTGATTTGTGCATATTGTTCATGGGTTTAATTTTCCTTAAAAAAAAAAAGTGAAACACAACTTGTAAATTAGGGAGAACTATGAAATCTAGAGGGATGTTTTTCTATTTTATTTGATTATGGAAAATGTAACACAGTAAAAATTGACTTGGTAGAATTTAGGGTTGCAATATTAGTCATAACATAAAAAATATCTTGGCACTATTATTTGTTGTAAACTACAGTGGACGTTTAGCTATAAACATAAAAAATTGCTTATTAAAGATTGTAGTTCTTTCTTATGAAAGTTGCTAATTGAATTGATCAAGTGAAGCAGCTCATAAATCTATCAATCTAATCAGATGAAAATTTTATAAAAGATGAGGGAGCTATGTCGATAAATTGCCTTCCATTCTATTAGCATATCAATTTGAATTCAAAAATCATCATAGTGGAGCACTAATATATTTAACATTTGGTTGTGAGGTAGTAATTCAAAGTTAGATCTACAACATACACTCAAAAAACACTTGATGTCCTTAGAGAGCAAGGCTCCAACCATAACTTACTTAGAGACAAAAAAGGGTGAAGTCAGTGTTGTATTGCATCCCATAAGACCTAAGTTGATCAACTCATCCTTATGAAATTTGATCTACGAGAGTTCGATGTAGATGGATGAGCTGCTTCCTTAGCTCTTCACAAACCATCACAGAACTAGTTGCCTCATGTCCAACTTCCAAATACGAAGGGAGCTCCTCGTTTGATTTCGAGCTTTGTAGTAGTGGCGATGATGCTAAAGAATCCTTTAACTTTGTGAATGCCTCCTCACAATCGGTCGACCATTTGAAGTTCTTTGCTTTCCTGAGTGTTTCGAAGGATGAGATACATTTTTCACCTATTTTTAGATGAATCTACTAAGGCCCATTATTTAGTTGGTCAACTTATGGACTTTATTGTGTTTCAAGGATAAATGTTTAGCAATGAATGTACTTTCTTGGGTTGGTTTTGATTCCCTTTGGGTCAAGAAGTGGTCAAGAAACTTGTTGGTAGAAGGTCTGAGTGTACATTTAAATGGGTTGAGTTTCATATTATAATTTGAAGTGTTTGTGATGTTTCTTTCAAATCATTTATGTGTTTTTCATCTAACCGACTCTTAAGCAGAATATCATCCATGTAGGCTTAAACATTTTATTTTTTTATGATTTGAAAAAATTACATTCATTAAACGATGGTAAGTAGCCCTAGCATTCGTAAGCTCAAGACTTCCTTCCCTCCGGTGTTTGAATTGAGCAGCTCCTGCTTAATGATGCGCCCCTGGTGTGTGCTATTTTTCTGCATGTTTTATGTCAATTTAAATCCCCGGTAACAGTGTCAAAAACTTGACCCGTCCCAAACTTACACAGTAATTTAGCTTCTAAAAATATGACAAAAATATTGCCTAATTTATATTAAGTATTTAATGTGCACAATCAAAATGTTATATAAAATATATAAAATAGTTCACACACTATGGGTTCTACAAAAGTGCACGTATCGCTTCAAGTAATATAAGACTCTTTTTAAAAATCTCAGTATCGATCTCACAGAAAAGCACAGTAAAAAATCCCTTAGGCTAATTCTAGTCTACTACTATCAAGTCTTAGTTTGGAAGATGAAAATTCTTATNTGATGATGCTAAAGAATCCTTTAACTTTGTGAATGCCTCCTCACAATCAGTCGACCATTTGAAGTTCTTTGCTTTCCTGAGTGGTTCGAAGGATGAGATACATTTTTCACCTATTTTTAGATGAATCTACTAAGGCCCATTATTTAGTTGGTCAACTTATGGACTTTATTGTGTTTCAAGGATAAATGTTTAGCAATGAATGTACTTTCTTGGGTTGGTTTTGATTCCCTTTGGGTCAAGAAGTGGTCAAGAAACTTGTTGGTAGAAGGTCTGAGTGTACATTTAAATGGGTTGAGTTTCATATTATAATTTGAAGTGTTTGTGATGTTTCTTTCAAATCATTTATGTGTTTTTCATCTAACCGACTCTTAAGCAGAATATCATCCATGTAGGCTTAAACATTTTATTTTTTATGATTTGAAAAGATTACATTCATTAAACGATGGTAAGTAGCCCTAGCATTCGTAAGCTCAAGACTTCCTTCCCTTTGGTGTTTGAATTGAGCGGCTCCTGTTTAATGATGCACCCCTGGTGTGTGCTATTTTTCTGCATGTTTTATGTCAATTTAAATCCCCGGTAACAGTGTCAAAAACTTGACCCGTCCCAAACTTACACAGTAATTTAGCTTCTAAAAATAAGACCAAAATATTGCCTAATTTATATTAAGTATTTAATTTGCAAAATCAAAATGTTATATAAAATATATAAAATAGTTCACACACTATGGGTTCTACAAAAGTGCACGTATCGTTTCAAGTAATATAAGACTCTTTTTAAAAATCTCAGTATCGATCTCACAGAAAAGCGCAGTAAAAAATCCCTTAGGCTAATTCTAGCCTACTACTATCAAGTCTTAGTTTGGAAGATGAAAATTCTTATGATAATAACATAATCACAATATTCAAACTATAAAAATTAAAGTAAGAAAGACAACTTAAAATGGTTTTAATGAATGCTAACAAAAATGTAACTAAAAGAGCTAAGTTTACTAAACTAATTTCTAAACATCAAAGCTAAATTTACTAAGACTAAATAAAGTTTTGTGACGAAGAGTTCAAATTTAAGAAAGCATTCCTCATTCAATGAGTTTTTGGATTGTGAAGAAATTAAAATCATTTAAAAATATATATAATTGTTTTGTGCCAAATAGGAGCAATCCTTTTCTTTACCTTCTTGCAAGTGCATAAAGAATATTGACTAATCCAGTGTTTCGTCCCTAATTTCATAATTTCTAATCACTTTATAATTGGTGAAATATACTCCCTCGCCTGAGGGCTAACTATCTCGCATTAGTTTCCAATCAAGTAGAACAAATTGAGGATTTTAATGTCACCATATAATCACCAATTCTTCATCCAACAAAGTATATTTCCCTATTTATTTGCATGCAACCCCATGGATGACAGCTCTCCCATGGAATCAAATGTGATTCTCACTATGTTGTAGAAATTATAGCCCTTTTGGCTCTTATGTTTCTAAACACAAAATTTAACCTTTCAATTATCCAAATCAAAAAGTAAATGAAGCTCAAAGTTCAAATCCATCACAAACTTTTTACATTTAAAATCGTATAAAACAAATCAATTCTTCATAAAACTAAATCTCATTGTAAGGAGAAGGATAAAGAAGACTAATTAGAATTCATGAGAAGGATACAACAAAACACAGATTTCATTTATAAAAATAAGTTTATAAAATAAAGAAAGAAAAGAACACAACTTATCTCACACTCCTTCTCAAGCGAATCCCTACAAGTTCCTTTTAAGCACTTTCTCTCTTTACAATCACACTCAATTTTCTCCTAGAAATNGCGAATCCCTACAAGTTCCTTTTAAGCACTTTCTCTCTTTACAATCACACTCAATTTTCTCCTAGAAATGTAATGAAGAAGAAATCTCTCACCTTCCCTCTCCATTTACAACTATAGAAGAAAGTTTTCACTTCACCAAAGTGTTCCTCTCACTCTCACGCCACATTCATGCCCTAGACTCCTCTCCTTTTTAAAGAGGGGCTGCCTCCTTTCAATAAGAATTCAAAATTCCCTCCCAAATTCTCTTTAAAAGTTGCACCTTTTGAATACCAAAAGACATGTCCATTCACTGTGACAAATCTCTTCATTAAAGAGTCTTCCAAAGTGTCTAGATGCATTAAATCACTCATGGGGCGTTTGAATCACTTGGAGCCTTCCAAATCCGCTTAAAATTTGTCCCCAACTGCCATAATCTTTCTTATATCGTCTCTGTCGCTCAGGCATGAGTTCAGGCACCACTCTACAACAGCTCCACCATTTTTCTTCGTTTTGCTCCGTTTCACCCAATTTTANAAAGAATTCAAAATTCCCTCCCAAATTCTCTTTAAAAGTCGCACCTTTTGAATACCAAAAGACATGTTCATTCACTGTGATAAATCTCTTCATTAAAGAGTCTTCCAAAGTGTCTAGATGCATTAAATCACTCATGGGGCGTTTGAATCACTTGGAGCCTTCAAAATCCGCTTAAAATTTGTCCCGAACTGCCATAATCTTTCTTATATCGTCTCTGTCGCTCAAGCATGAGTTCAGGCACCACTCTACAACAGCTCCACCATTTTTCTTCGTTTTGCTCCGTTTCACCCTATTTTAGTTGTGTTTCGCTCTTAACAAATATACCTACAAAATAAGCATGAAAACAACCTTTCTTTAAAGTGTAATTTCATTCAAAAATATGTGAGAAATGTAAAGTAGATTAAACATAGAAAGACATATCTAAATGCGCTAAGTCAGAATATTCTTTCTTTCTCGTTTTTACTCCAAATTGCACCATTTTTTCTTCAGTTTCTCCAAAATTCCATTGCTTGTACCTTAAAACAAAAATATGAAAAATACAATCCTTTAATGTGTAATTGTTGACCTCACTTTTGGTTGAGGTTTAGTTTTTCCTCTTTAGTAGCCTAAGGTCTAGCCATAGGACNGTTCCTTAGGATCATCTACACCAAATGAAACAATTTATTTGGGCCAATTGACATGTCTAACCTAGCCCAAACACAAGTTTTGGTCATTTGCACCTACTTGGACCCATGCACTAAATGTGACCTAACCACCCTAAAAGCCACCAAATTAACTCCACCACAGCCATTGGTTGGACTTAGTGACCAGTCCAAACACCATGAAATCACCTAAATCAAGCCATGGACCAAAGACCCTAGACTTAGTGACCAGTACAAACACCATGAAACCACCTAAATCAAGCCATGGTCCAAAGGTCCACCAAATTAAGGGATCTTATTTTCAAAAATGCACATGCTTAAGATATCTTTGCCAAATCAAAACACATTGCATTAAATTGTTGTGATGGATTCCTCTGGGTTCCCTGATCTCCTAGCCACCTCCCCCTAGCCAACCGACCAACCTAGTGGCTGGAAAAGCCCACTCCCATGGCACCTCACCCAAATCAAGCCTAGAGGCCATATTATCCAAATCAAATTGAAGAGCTCCTCTGCCCTCCACCTAAGCACCACAATGCACCCAAACTTATGCCCTGAGAGCCACCCCATGACCATTTTTATAAAAAAATCACCTCTCACGACCATGGGAGGTGTGCTGAAATTTTCCTAGAGAGGCCTCTCCAAACTTCACACAGAGCTTCCCATGTGTTGAAATTTCCTTAGAGAGGCCTCTCCAAACTTCACACAGAGCTTCCCTAAGATCCCCAGCTAAAATTTCCTTAGTGAGGCCTCTCCAAACTTCACACAGAGCTTCCCTAAGATCCTCTCAGCCTCTCAGGGAGGCCTCTCCAAACTTCACACAGAGCTTCCCTAAGATCCCCTCAGTGCATCCCAGACCATTTTCTTCACCCATTCCCATTACCGGAGCTCAATTTTGAGCTTGAAACCTTGCCAAAAACCAGGACAGAACCCAACACACCTCCACACTCCACCAAACTTCAATTGCTTGTGCCCACACCTTCACAACAGCAAGAGAAGACAAAGCCCCATCAAATTACCCTTTGAAATTACCTCCACCATAGCTCTAGACCAACACCTGAAATCGAGCTGGTCTGAATATCAGACCTAGGCCTTACACCAAGACCAGGGACTCAATCCATAGCCTCCTTGGACCCAAACGAACGTGCCAAACATCTATGATTGAAGCCTCCCTTCTTAGAGAAAATGTATAAAACTTCTCCTCCTCCCGAGCTTATTTTAATTCTCCATCTACTTAGACTTGATTTCGTGGTACATTAACTGTATGGATGTGTTCGTCTCACTTAAACGAGTCCATAGGATCAAACCCGAAGTGATTTGGTTAAGTCTAGGCTGAGATCTTAAGGTTTTAATGGATGGTCACAGGATCATTCTATCGGGGACGATGACAGGGAGCCATTCGATCGCGCGTGTATCATATGGATGTCCAAGATTGAGCTAGACAACGCTTTAGAACATAAACCGCGGGTCGAGTCAGCAAGCTACGTGGACGACGACGTTCAACCAGAGCACGCCACACATGCCTTCGGAGCCGTCGTAGGATGAGGTGGCACGCGCGGTTTAAATAGATAAATAGGGCTTTTCTTATTTATTTAAATACCCTTAACTTAGAAAATCCATAACTTTGTGTAGAAAAATCACAAAAATAAATTAAAAATACCCTCTTGCTCAGTGAACATAGGAAAACAATGTGGAATAAATTTCAAGACCATGTTATGCATATGTTATTTTTAATTAATTAAACACTGTTTTGAATCATTTGATTCTCCATGCATATTGATATATCATCTTGGCTTGAAACTTTGACATGTTGCAACCTCTATCAGGGGAAACATTCTCTGATTTTTCCTAAAGTCAAAGGAGGTTCCTATACAGAGATCTCTATTTTTCAAGTTATTCCAAATTATTTCTTTAAAATAATCATGAAAATTAGCATATTGATTAGAAAATTCTAAGAAAATTTTGGAAGGTCCCAGAAAAACCTTTGGAAATAATTTTATGGGTCAAGTCATTTAAAATGCACTTAAATTTTGCAAATACCATGAAAATTAGCATATTGATTATAAAATTCTAAGAAAATTTTGGAAGGTCCACCATGACTAGAGAAACTTTTGGAAATAATTTTATGGGTCAAGTCATTTAAAATGTATTTAAATTTTGCAAACACTATATCACTAAGATAATTAATTTTGGAAAATATAAACATTTAAATGATTTGATTTTTGTTCTCCACTGTGGTTTANGTACCCCTCCATAGCTCAAAGTCCCAAAAAATCAAAAAATTCCCAAAAAATCTCAATAAATCCTAAATATTTTTAGTTTCATTTCTCTCAACTACCACATGACCCAATTTGGCCAATTTGACCATCTTTAACCAAAATCCTCAAATTGCCATTTAAGGGTCCAAATTTCCCCAAATTCAACTCAAATGTCCATCAATTTGATCTCAATTAACCCAAAGACCCAAATTACCCCAAATCCAACTCAAATGTCCATCAATTTGATCTCAATTGACCCCAATTACAACCTTAAACCCAAATTCACTTTTTATATGACCAAACTAAACCAAATACAAGCTCAGTTGGTCCATGATTTGAGCCCAATTTTGATTTGGGTCAAAATCCAAATTTTGATCATATGACCTAATCTCACCAAATTGAACCCATAGCATAGTAAATTGGCCTCAATTAATGTTTAAAAATATTTACAACATTCCTATACATCAAAATAAGCTATCAATTGGCCTTGGTGAAGTCTCAAACCCATTTGATTTTGGCCTAAATCAAAAATTCCAAAACTTAGCCCCAAATTGGCTAAGTCCCCAAATTTGACCCAATTGATTGCCTTAACCTCCAAATTGGCATCCAATTCATGTTGAAAACTCTTCATGAGCCCAAATTTTGCCCAATTGATTGCCTTAACCTCCAAATTGGCATCCAATTCATGTTGAAAACTCTTCATGAGGCCCATATTGACCATTTAAAACAATCAATTTGGACTTAGCCCAAGGCTAACCCATGCTAGACCCTAAATTTCACCTAATTGATTGCCTTAACCTCCAAATTGGCATCCAATTCATGTTGAAAACTCTTCATGAGGTCCCAACTATTTACAATAATCAATTTGTACTTAGCCCAAGGCTAACCCAAGCTAGACCCAAGCCTAGACTGTTTGCCTTAACCTCCAAATTGGCATCCAATTCATGTTGAAAACTCTTCATGAGGTCCCTATTGGATTGCTTTAACCTCCAAATTGGCATCCAATTCATGTTGAAAACTCTCAAATTTCACCCAATTGATTGCCTTAACCTCCAAATTGTCATCCAATTCATGTTCAAAACTCTTCATGAGGTCCCTATTGACCATTTATAATAATCAATTTGGACTTAGCTCAAGGCTAACCCAAGCTAGCCCCAAGCCTAGCCCAACATGACCTAACCCAAGCTAGACCCAAGCCTAGCCCAACATGACCAAATTGATTAAAGTTCAAAATTCCCTCAAATTGACCCTTCAATTGAGCTCAAAACCACTTCCATTCTTTACCAAAGTTGTTCCTTATGATCATCTACACCACAAAGCTAACAGCCAAGCCTAGCCCAACATGACCAAATTGATTAAAGTTCAAATATCCCTCAAATTAGCCCTTCAATTGGACTCAAAACCAATCCTTATTGACCATTTACAACAATCAATTTGGACTTATCCCAAGGCTAACCCAAGCTAGACCCAAGCCCAACATGACCAAATTGATTAAAGTTCAAAATTCCCTCAAATTGACCCTTCAATTGAACTGCCCAACATGACCAAATTGATTAAAGTTCAAAATTCCCTCAAATGACCTTTCAATTTAACTCAACCATGACCAAATTGATTAAAGTTCAAAATTCCTTCAAATTGACCTTTCAATTGAACTCAAACATTTAAAATAATCAATTTGGACTTAGCCCAAGGCTAACCCAAGCTAGACCCAAGCCTAGCCCAACATGCTGAAATTGATTAAGCCCCAAGGCTAACCCAAGCTAGACCCAAGCCTAGCCCAACATGACCAAATTGATTAAAGTTCAGTCCAAGGCTAACCCAAGCTAGACCCAAGCCTAGCCCAACATGACCAAATTGATTAAAGTTCAAAGCTTAAGGCTAACCCAAGCTAGACCCAACCATGGCTAACCCAAGCTAGACCCAAGCCTAGCCCAACATGACCAAATTGATTAAAGTTCAAAATTCCCTCAAATTGACCCTTCAATTGAGCTCAAAACCACTTCCATTCTTTACCAAAGTTGTTCCTTATGATCATCTACACCACAAAGCTAACCGAAGCTAGACCCAAGCCTAGCCCAACATGACCAAATTGATTAAAGTTCAAAATTCCCTCAAATGACCCTTAGCCAAGCCTAGCCCAACATGACCAAATTGATTAAAGTTCAAATATCCCTCAAATTAGCCCTTCAATTGGACTCAAAACCAATCCTTATTGACCATTTACAACAATCAATTTGGACTTATCCCAAGGCTAACCCAAGCTAGACCCAAGCCCAACATGACCAAATTGATTAAAGTTCAAAATTCCCTCAAATTGACCCTTCAATTGAACTGCCCAACATGACCAAATTGATTAAAGTTCAAAATTCCCTCAAATGACCTTTCAATTTAACTCAACCATGACCAAATTGATTAAAGTTCAAAATTCCTTCAAATTGACCTTTCAATTGAACTCAAACATTTAAAATAATCAATTTGGACTTAGCCCAAGGCTAACCCAAGCTAGACCCAAGCCTAGCCCAACATGCTGAAATTGATTAAGCCCCAAGGCTAACCCAAGCTAGACCCAAGCCTAGCCCAACATGACCAAATTGATTAAAGTTCTCCTAGGCTAACCCAAGCTAGACCCAAGCCTAGCCCAACATGACCAAATTGATTAAAGTTCAACGAAGGCTAACCCAAGCTAGACCCAAGCCTAGCCCAACATGACCAAATTGATTAAAGTTCATAAAACTCTTCATGAGGTCCCTATTGACCATTTATAACAATCAATTTGGACTTAGCCTAACCCAAGCTAGACCCAAGCCTAGCCCAACATGACCAAATTGATTAAAGTTCAAAATTCCCTAAAATTGACCTTTCAATTGAACTCAAAACCATTTCCATCCTTCACCAAAGTTTCAAATTGACCCCCCAATTGGACTCAAAACCACTTCCATCCTCCACCAAAGTTGTTCCTTAGTCCAAGGCTAACCCAAGCTAGACCCAAGCCTAGCCCAACATGACCAAATTGATTAAAGTTCAAAGCTTAAGGCTAACCCAAGCTAGACCCAACCATGGCTAACCCAAGCTAGACCCAAGCCTAGCCCAACATGACCAAATTGATTAAAGTTCAAAATTCCCTCAAATTGACCCTTCAATTGAGCTCAAAACCACTTCCATTCTTTACCAAAGTTGTTCCTTATGATCATCTACACCACAAAGCTAACCGAAGCTAGACCCAAGCCTAGCCCAACATGACCAAATTGATTAAAGTTCAAAATTCCCTCAAATGACCTTTCAATTTAACTCAACCATGACCAAATTGATTAAAGTTCAAAATTCCTTCAAATTGACCTTTCAATTGAACTCAAACATTTAAAATAATCAATTTGGACTTAGCCCAAGGCTAACCCAAGCTAGACCTAAGCCTAGCCCACTCTTCTATTCTTCACCAAAGTTGTTCCTTATGATCATATACACCAAATGAAACATTTATTTGGGCCAGCACCCAACATGACCAAAATGATTAAAGTTCAAAATTCCCTCAAATTGACCCTCCAATTGAGCTCAAAACCACTTCCATCCTAAAGTTTTTCCTTAGGTTGATCTACACCAAATGAAATAATTTATTTGGGCCAATTGACATGGCTAACCTAGCCCAAACCCAAGTTTTGGTCATTTGCATCTACTTGGAGCCATGCACTAAATGTGACCTAACCACCCTAAAGCCACAAAATTAACTCCACCATAACCATTAGTTAGACTTAGTGACCAGTACAAACACCATGAAACCACCTAAATCAAGCCATGATCCAAAGGTCCACCAAATTAAGGGATCTTATTTTCAAAAATGCACATGCTTAAGATATCTTTGCCAAATCAANATCACCTCTCACGACCATGGGAGGTGTGCTAAAATTTTCCTAGAGAGGCCTCTCCAAACTTCACACAGAGCTTCCCATGTGTTGAAATTTCCTTAGAGAGGCCTCTCCAAACTTCACACAGAGCTTCCCTAAGATCCCCAGCTAAAATTTCCTTAGTGAGGCCTCTCCAAACTTCACACAGAGCTTCCCTAAGATCCTCTCACGGCCATGGGAGGTGTGCTAAAATTTCCTTAGAGAGGTCTCTCCAAACTTTACACAGAGCTTCCCTAAGATCCCCTCAGTGCCTCTCAGGGAGGCCTCTCCAAACTTCACACAGAGCTTCCCTAAGATCCCCTCAGTGCATCCCAGACCATTTTCTTCACCCATTCCCATTATCGGAGCTCAATTTTGAGCTTGAAACCTTGCCGGAAACCAGGAAAAAACCCAACACACCTCCACACTCCACCAAACTTCAATTGCTCGTGCCCACACCTTCACAACAACAAGAGAAGACAAATCCCCATTAAACTACCCTCTGAAATAGCCTCCACCATAGCTCTAGACCAACATCTGAAATCGAGCTTGGTCTAATTCATACCTAAGCCTTACACCAAGACCAGGGACTCAATCCATAGCCTCCTTGGACCCAAACAAACGTGCCAAGCATCTCTGATTGAAGCATCCCTTCTTAGAGCAAATGTATAAAACTTCTCCTCCTCCTGAGCTTATTTTAATTCTCCATCTACTTAGGCTTGATTTCATGGTACATTAACCGTGTGGATGTGTTCGTCTCACTTAGACGAGTCCATAGGATCAAACCCGAAGTGATTTGGTTAAGTCTAGGCTGAGATCTTAAGGTTTTAGTGTGGATGGTCACAAGATCATTCTATCGGGGACGATGACGGGGAGCCATTCGATCGCGCGTGTATCATATGGATGCCCAAGATCGAGCCGGACAACGCTTTGGAACATAAACCGCGGGTCGAGTCAGCAAGCTACGTGGACGATGACATTCAACCAGAGCACGCCACACATGCCTTCGGAGCCGTCGTAGGATGAGGTGGCCTGCACGGTTTAAATAGATAAATAGGGGTTTTCTTATTTATTTAAATACCCTTAACTTAGAAAATCCAAAACTTTGTGTAGAAAAATCACAAAAATAAATTAAAAATACCCTCTTGCTCAGTGAACAGAGGAAAACAATGTGGAATAAATTTCAAGACCATGTTATGCATATGTTATTTTTAATTAATTAAACACTGTTTTGAATCATTTGATTCTCCATGCGTATTGATATATCATCTTGGCTTGAAACTTTGACATGTTGCAACCTCTATCAGGGGAAACATTCTCTGATTTTTTCCAAAGTCAAAGGAGTTCCTATACAGAGATCTCTATTTTTCAAGTTATTCCACATTATTTCTTTAAAATAATCATGAAAATTAGCATATTGATTAGAAAATTCTAAGAATATTTTGGAAGGTCCACCATGCTAGAGAAACCTTTGGAAATAATTTTATGGGTCAAATCATTTAAAATGTTCTTAAATTTTGCAAACACTAAATCACTAAGATAATTAATTTTGGAAAATATAAACATTTAAATGATTTGATTTTTGTTCTCCACTGTGGTTTATGATTTAGAGAACTCATCATAAAAATTTCAAAATATTTTGAGTTCATTTGACAACTTAAATTTTTTTTAAAGATAAATACCACTCTTCGCATTTAAATGATTTTTAAAAATCAAAATATACCTAAAAAAATTATGAAACTTAGTTTTTTGAGTTCTTTGTGATAAGGGATATTTTCTAAAAATAAAATTATATTTAAAATAAAAACTTGATTTTTAGCCTATTTTATCATGGATATTTTATAAAAATAAAATAATATTTAAAATAAAAACTTAATTTTTGGCCTATTTTAAAAATCAGGAATATTTTCTAAAAATAAAATTATATTTAAAGTAAAAACTTGATTTTTGGCCTATTTTAAATAGGTATTTTATAAAAATAAAATGATATTTAAAATAAAAACTTAATTTTTGGCCTATTTTAAATATGTTTTCTAAAAATAAAATAATATTTAAAATAAAAACTTAATTTTTGGCCTATTTTAAATATTTGAATAATTAAAAATCCATAAAAATCATAAAAATAATAAAACTCATGGAAATGTTCTAAATAGCTTCCTAATCACTTAGGAACAATTTGAATATTTTTCCTGATTTTTTAAATAAAGATATTGAATTTAAAAGCTTAAAATATTTTTTTTAAAAAAAACTAAAAATGAGTTTTCATAATTCCAATAAATCAAGAAAAAAAATCAAAAAAATATGAAATTTGCTCATCTAAGTTTTCTAACCTTAGAGAGATTTTTCAAAAATAGAAAACTTAATTTTCACCACCTAAAATATTTTATTTTTATTAAATATCCCATAACTTAAAATAATTCTAATAAATCATAAAGAATTCAAAAAATTATGAAATTTTATCCAAAGTCTTGTTTAATCTAGGTCTATTTCTAGTAAAAATTTCAAGGGATTAGAATTTACCTTGGTCAAGTTAGGAATTTTCTTTGAAAAATCTTATTTTTGCATAAAAATAATTATATAAATTAAATTAAATTTTGAGAAATCATATTTTCTCCTCTGATGTCTTAATTGACCCATGAATGAGGCAGGATAAAAATTTCAAAGTCATTTGAATTGAATTTGACAAATTATGAGGTGTTAGAGCCTTAGGGGAAAATGTGTAATTTTGGAAATTTTGCCTTAATTAACATTTAGGCTT
>JXCR01140533.1:57742-74775 GCA_002079205.1 Phalaenopsis hybrid cultivar
AGACCAAACGGACGTCATACTTTCCTTAGTTTATTTGATCGAGCCTCATCCTCAAGTCTTGTGTTTATCCTCCGGGATAGATACAGGATTTGAGGTACAGTGCTCTTTCATGTTAAACTATGAAACATATGGGGTCAGTTTGATTTCATACTTCAACGTCCTTACGAGGCGGGCGACGAGATTTTGATTTCGATGACCGACAGCTTCTTACGGGCAACTCCCCTCCAATCCCCAAAATAGCACCGACAGTAATATCATTAAAAAATCATTAAAATTGATCATAAAAAATATATTTAAAAGTATGTAATTTTTATGCGGGTCAAAATCCCCCAAACCTAAATGTTAGCTGTCCTTAAGTGACTCTTTTACTACATAAAAATATGACTTAAGATAGAGATTAACTTATAAACTTTTATACTTTAGTTTATTAAATAAACTAATATAATTTAAGAAAACTTCTAACAACTTAGATTAAAACTATAAGTGAAAGAATACTCAGTAATCAAATATAAGATTTCTGAATCTCCATTCATTTCAAGAAAACTGTAATTTGTTATATCAAGGATACTTAGAATATCCATATGAAAAATAATTTCATGAAACTTTACTATTAAGTTGCTAATACTCAAATACAAGTTTAGAAAAAGTAATAAAACCTTTTTCTCAAGTTTATTCAAGTGAAGCCAATTTTTCATTGGACATCTCCTCAAGCTTCTCATCACATTATTTCTCTTTTTTTATATTCAGGATCTTCTCAATCATTTCTTCTCTTTCTTTTTCAAGTGAGAATTACTATATATGGATAACCTTTAATAATTTTGAACTTCACTTTGCTCTTCTTAAAGTTAAAACTACTTACCTTTTTCACTTTATAAATTCATATTAGTTCTGACGATTTTTCATAAAGTCTCATTTTTTTCTTCTTACATGAAAATCTAAAATTCTTAATACTTCAAAAATACAATNTCGTAACAGTCTTAAGAACTTGACCCATCCTAAACTTACGCAGTAATTTAGCTTCTAAAAATATGACCAAAGTTTTGACCCAATTTAGATTTAGTATTTAATGTGCAAAATCAAAATGTTATAAAATATATAAAATAGTTCACACACTATGGGTTCTACGCAAGTGTACATATTGCTTCAAGTAATATATGGCTTTCTTTAAAAACCCCAGTATCAATCCTACAAAGAAGCACAGTAAGAAATCCCTTAGGCTAATTCTAGTATACTACTATCAAGTCTTAGTTTGAAAGATGTAAATTCTTATGATAATAAAATAAATCACAATATTCAAACTATAAAAATTAATGTAAGAAAGACAAATTAAAATGAGTTTAATGAATGATAACAAAAATGTAACTAAAAGAACCAAGTTTACTAAACTTACTAAGACTAAACATCAAAGTTAAATTTACTGAGACTAAACAAAGTTTTGTGACGAAGTGTTCAAATTTAAGAAAGCATCATTCCCCTTTATAATGAGTTTATGGATTGTGAAGAAATTAAAATCATTTAAAATTATCTATAATAGTATTGTGTCAATTAGGAGCAATCCTATTTCTTACCCTTTTTCAAGTGCATAAAGAACATTGACTAATCTAGTGTTTGGTCCCTAATTTTGTGGTTAGGCTGGGAGGATACCTACTGCTACTTCGGAGCTCCCACTACTCCCTCACCTGAGGGCTAAAAATCTCGCGTTAGTTTCCAATCAACTGGACCAAATTGAGGATTTTAAGTTGTCACCTTAAAATCTCCAATTCTGCATCCAACAAAGTTTATTTCCCTATTTATTTGCATGTAACCCCATGGTTGACATCTTTTCTCATGGAATCAAATGTGATTCTCACTATATTATAGAAATCATAACCCTTTCAGATCATATGTTTCTCAACAGAAGTTTTAACCTTTCAATTGGTCAAATCAAAAAGTAAATGAAGATTGAAGTTCAGATCATCACAAATTTTTGACATTTAAAACTGTATAAAACAAAATCAATTCTTCACAAAAATCAAATCTCATTATAGGTAGAAGGATAAAGAAGACTACTCAGGATTCATGAGAAGGATACGACAAAACAAGGATTTCATATATAAAAATAAGTTTACGAAATAAAAAAAAGAAAAGAACACAACTTATCTCACACTCCTTCCCAAGAGAATTCCTAGAAGTTCTCTTTAAGCACTTTCTCTCTTTATAATCACACTCAATTGTCTCCTAGAAATGTAATGAAGAAGAAATCTCTCACCTTCCCTCTCCTTTTACAACTCTGGAAGAAAATCCTCTCTTCTCCAAAGTCTTCCTCTCACTCTCACACCACACTCACGCAATAGACTCCTCTCTTTTTTAATGAAGGGCTGCCTCCTTTAAAAAATAATTCAAAATTTCCTCCTAAATTCTCACCAAAACTCACACATTTTGAATTCCAAAAGACATGTTCATTCATTCAAGAGACATATCCCTTTATTAAAGAGCCTTCCAAAGTGTCTAGATGCATTGAATCACTCCATAGGGCGTTTGAATCATTTAGAGCCTTCAAAATCCGCTCCAACTTCATCCAAAACCACCATAATCCGTCTTATATTGTCTTTAGAGCCTCAGGCGCCAGTTTTGGTGCCTCAGGCGCCACTTTGGAGTAGCTCCACCACTTTGCTTTGTTTGGCTCCAATTCACTCCGTTTCAATTGCACTTTGCTCCTAACAGACATACCTACAAAATAAGCTTGAAATTAATCTTTCTTTAAAGTGTGATTTCATTTAAAAATATGTGAAAAATGTAAAGTAGATGAAGTATAGAAAGACATCAAAATGCGCCAAGTCAGAATTTTTTTCTTGCTCGTTTTTACTCCAAATGACACCATTTTTGCTTCACTTTCTCTAAAAGTTCAATTCTTGTACCTGAAACAAAAAATATGCAAAGTAATTTCCTTTAAAGTGTAATATCATTATAAATCATTAAAANGCAATACTTAATCAATTTAATACCCCTTTTTTGATTTTTCAAATAGAATCCAAATCATGAATCATGACCACTTAAAGCTTAACCCTTTTCAAAACAAATTAAAACACTCACCTAAGTCTTAAGGGCTTAGTGGTGATATAGGCAAAATAAAAAATTGATTAAATAAAGATTAGACAAAATAAACATAATTAAATCAAACATCCTTGAAACACCACTAAGCCCAATTAGAATTAAAAATTTGGCTAAGTGTTCAAATTACATTAACTTGCCTCTTTAAGGGTCTTCACCCACATAATTTTCAAATTAAATGATAAGTAACCATTACCCTATTCTTAGGGATAATTGAAACATCAGGGTTCATTGAGTAATAAGGGTATTTACAGGATGAACCATTAAGCAACATAATAAGTTTAAATGGACTCGAGGCTTTTCACCAGTTGGTGAGAGGGAGGCATGGACCTGCTTCCTCCTCCTAACTTGTTGGATACCTCAGAGGTCTATTAAACTTAATATACTTTGCTCAACAAAATCTTCCTTCGTTAAACTTTTAAGGACTCACCAAGATATGACATAGTGTTAGAAAAATTACTAAAATTTTTCCTTTGTTGCTCTTCATAAACTGCCTTAACATGCATTTTAAGTTTCAGGTGGTGGAACGAAAAAACTCGCCAGGTACACTTTTAAAGTTTTCAACATTGTCTTTCTTGTACTTTCATACTGTACTTTTATACCTGCAAATTTGCATACTAAACAACAATGTCACCCTGCATGAAAACTAAAACCATCAGGACAGCCACATAACCATAACCCAAAACCTAAACTAAAATCAACCAAGATAAAATTCACCGCCATAACATTCAAAATATAAAACAACTCAAAAATTTAATACAAACCCAGATAAACCTACAACTTTAACTAAATTAAGACGTCTCTATTGGATGATCGGGAATCCCTCGGAGGAGGTAACCTACGGTTGCTANACAATATAAGCCCTAACTCGTCTTAGGATTCCGAGGTTGTCGTTTGTCACGACCTAAATCCTCATCTTTAGGCCTTTGTATAGCTCTGTTGTACAATATAAGCCCTAACTCGTCTTAGGATTCCGAGGTTGTCGTTCGTCACGACCTAAATCCTCAATTCAGGCTATTTGTGCGATAATTTCACATGAATGTAAGCCCTAAATAATGAAATTGACAGGATGATAGTTTCACACGAATGTAAGCCTTAACTAATAAAATTGGCAGGATAAAACACCTAAATATTTCTCCGAGGAAATTTATGTGATCATTTCACACGAATATAAGCCCTAACTAATAAAATTGGCAGGATGAAACACCTAAACATTTCTCTTCAAAACTGAAGCCAAACATTAGGATAGCTTGGGAAGTCACCGAGGTTCTCCTCTGGATCCATGAAAACCCCTAGTTCTTCTTCCTTTGAATTCTATAATAAAAATGGTCCAAATTTAAACCAGTCCCCTTTCACACCTCTATGTCCGATTTTGTTGAAGAGTCCTACCCTTTGAAATTCCTTGAAGATAATTTTTCTTGATTTTTATTCGAGAGTTTTCTTAGGTGACTTTGGTCATTTAAGATGTAATTAACTATAGGGGTTTGCCCTTATAGAAAGGGAGTCTTCTTAAGTGACTTTGGTCATTTAAGATGTAATTAACTATAGGGGCTTGCTCTTATAGAAGTTTTCTTAGGTGACTTTGGTCATCTAAGATGTAATTAACTATAGGGGCTTGCCCTTATAGATCTTCTTAGGTGACTTTGGTCATTTAAGATGTAATTAACTATAGGGGCATGCCCTTATAGGAATTTCGGTGACTTTGGTCATTTAAGATGTAATTAACTATAGGGGCTTGCCCTTATAGGAAGCATGTTCACCTTTGGTCATTTAATATGTAATTAACTATAGGGGCTTGCCCTTATAGGAAACATGTCCAAACCCAACTTAATATAAACCCCATTTAATCCTTCATATTAAATAGGGGAACTTGTCGAAAAATACAAAGGTTTCACAGACCAAACAGACGTCATACTTTCCTTAGTTTATTTGATAGAGCCTCATCCTCAAGTCTTGTGTTTATCCTCCGGGATAGATACAGGATTTGAGGTATAGTGCTCTTTCTTGTTAAATTATGAAATATATGGGGTCAGTTTGATTTCATACTTCAACGTCCTTACGAGGCGGGCGACGGGATTTTGATTCCGATGACCGACAGCTTCTTACGGACAACTCCCCTCCAATCCCCAAAATAGCACCAACAGTAATATCATTAAAAAATCATTAAAATTGATCATAAAAAATATATTTAAAAGTATGTAATTTTTATGCGGGTCAAAATCCCCCAAACTTAAATGTTAGTTGTCGTTAAGTGCTCTTTTACTACATAAAAATATGACTTAGGATAGAGATTAACTTATAAATTTTTATACTTTAGTTTATTAAATAAACTAGTATAATTTAAGAAAACTTCTAACATCTTAGATTAAAACTATAAGTGAAAGAATACTCAGTAATCAAATATAAAATTTTTGAATCTCCATTCATTTCAAGAAAAACTGTAATTTGTTATATCAAGGATACTTAGAATATTCATATGAAAAATAATTTCATGAAACTTTACTATTAAGGGTGCTAATACTCAAATACAAGTTTAGAAAAAAGTAATAAAGCCTTTTTCTCAAGTTAATTCAAGTGAAGCCAATTTTTCATTGGATATCTCCTCAAGCTTCTCATCACATTATTTCTCTTTTTTTATATTCAGGATCTTCTCAATCATTTTTTCTCTTTTCTTTTTCAAGTGAGAATTACTATATCTGGATAACCTTTAATAATTTTTAACTTCACTTTGCTCTTCTTAAAGTTAACACTACTTGCCTTTCTTCACTTTATAAATTCATATTAGTTCTGATGATTTTTCATAAAGTCTCATTTTTTTCTTCTTACATGAAAATCTAAAATTCTTAATACTTCAAAAATACAATTACCTTTAATTTAAATAGAAAAACATAATCTTATCCTTTCATACCAAATATCTTTAACTTTAGAATTACCCTTTGTTATTAAAAACTTTTACCTAAATTTACCATAATATTTACACACATAAATATAGTCATTTAAAGTTAAACTCCAATGTCCAAGGTCATGTTACATTAATTTGAAAAATATAGTTATTTGAGGACAAATAAAATTTAGTTTACTTCTTTTAAAAAGAAATTTTTCTTTCCACCAAACTTGAATTTTTAAATATTTTACACTTAATTCCATAAAATGTAGCAGGAAAAAAAGTAAAAGTTTAATCTACTAACAACTACAACATCCTATCAAATTCATCTATGTGAATAATTAGGATAGAATAACTGCTAAAGAAAGTAAATCTAGCTTAAAACATGCTTGCAATAATATTAAACTAAAAAGGAAGTATACTAACTTAAAAAAAATTTATTTCTTCCTACCCCCAAAATCGATTTTAAACATGTATAACATTTAATACAGAAGATATAAGTAGGAAGAAAAATAGTTCAGAAATTCTATCTATCATAAATATCTATAATTATTCATCAGGACATAACAATATGCAATAAAAAGTAAGTCTAAACTAAAACATGCTTGAAAAACTCGAAAGAAAGGTCAACAAGAAGAACAGGTATCGACATAGGAATAATATATTTATGTGCTATCCAAATNTTTATTAAAAACTTTTACCTAAATTTACCATAATATTTACACACATAAATATAGTCATTTAATGTTAAACTTCAATGTCCAAGGTCATGTTACATTAATTTGAAAAATATAGTTATTTGAGGAAAAATAAAATTTAGTTTACTTGTTTTAAAAAGAAATTTTTCTTTCCCCCAAACTTGAATTTTTAAATATTTTACAATTAATTCCATAAAATGTAGCAGGAAAAAAAGTAAAAGTTTAATCTACTAACAACTACAACATCCTATCAAATTCATCTATGTGAATAGTTAGGATAGAATAACTGCAGAAGAAAGTAAATCTAGCTTAAAACATGCTTGCAATAATATTAAACTAAAAAGGACGTATACTAACTTAAGAAAAATTTATTTCTTCCTACCCCCAAACTCGATTTTAAACATGTATAACATTTAATACAGAAGATATAAGTAGGAAGAAAAATAATTCAGAAATTCTATCTATCACAAATATCTATAAATATTCATTAGGACATAACAATATGCAATAGAAAGTAAGTCTAAACTAAAACATGCTTGATAAACTCGAAAGAAAGGTCAACAAGAAGAACAGGTATCGACATAGGAATAATATATTTATGTGCTCTCCAAATCTTTATATTATTGTAACACAAACACAAACACACATGACATATGAGGTCAATTCTTCCTTAACTCATTGTATCTCACTTACTTACTTCCAATTTCTAATGGAATCACTACACAGATATATTTGGTACTTATAATTGATTTTATAGATTCTAATCCCAAATATAAGATTATCCCTGATATATTGGTTCTCGAGAACCAACCTTATGCATCACCATATCCCTTAATTAAGCACCTCTAGCAGTTATAAGGATTGTGTAAATTCATCCACATGTCACTCATCAAGTAGGTTAACTACTCCTATCAAATGAAAATAAAGTCAGAGAAAAGAATTAACAAAATTGAAATGGAATTGTCACTATTAAAATTAATGATGTATCCTATAAAACTTAAATCCGGGTGAGACTTGAGTCGTAATGGACTCATTAATCCAACTACTACAAGAGAATATATAAGATTAGCCATAATAAGAAAATAAAGAATCACATCCCTCATGTCACACAAAAATCAAGTCAAACCACTAATAATCCAAACATCCACTAATCATTAATCAAACTGATCAATCCATACTAAAGCAAACTCAATACAACACTAACAATCATAACTCTTAAGCACACTAAATCAAATTGCACTGATAACTATGGGTTCCCTCCCATAAAACGTTTTTTTTAACATCGCGAACCCGACAAATAATTCCTCTTGGATCAAAATTCCATTTAAGTAATCCTTGATTAATCACCCAATCATTTTCAGATCTAGGGATTCCAACAAAGTCCTCGAATTTAAAATTTTCTTTCAGCTCTTTTTTTTCATATTGATTCATATCCTTGTTCCTCAAAGAAATTTCTAGATCCAATATTCTTCTAATGATTTTCTCAATTTTCAAATTAATATCATCCTTAAAATTTACAAGAAATGGATCTTTATATGATACTTGAAAATCTCCCAAATTCTGGATCAGATTCTCCATAGATAATTCAAATTCTGGGTCAAATTCTTCTAGATTGCTCTTTTTTTTAAGGTTGTCTTTCAATTCTTTCCCTTGGTACTGAGTAAATGGTAAAGGTGGTCTTTCTATATTTATCTTAGTTGAGGAAATAGGTTTTTATAAATCCTTAAGAATTTTTTTCATTGGNTACAAGAAATGGATCTTTATATGATACTTGAAGATCTCCCAAATTCTGGATCACATTCTCTATAGATAATTCAAATTCTGGGTCAAATTCTTCTATATTGCTCTTTTTTTCAAGGTTGTCTTTCAATTCTTTCCCTTGGTACTGAGTAAATGGTAGAGGTGGTCTTTCTATATTTATCTTAGTTGAGGAAATAGGTTTTTATAAATCCTTAAGAATTTTTTTCATTGGTCTTTTAATCTTCTTATCTTCATCTCTCAACTCAAAGTTCTTTTGAAACATATCCTCGAATTCTCTTCTAAATATTATTTTGATAATTTTGAATTGCTCATCATTCATCTCCTTAGGTTTTATCTCAGGGTCTCTAGATAAAATCTCTAGGGGGTAACTGTTAATTACATTAATAATTTACCTTAATTGGTTTTCTATATTTTTTATTACGACCTCTTGATTTTCCAGCTCACTCTTCATTTGAATCACAACCTCTTCTAACATTAATTCATTCTCCTCATCCTGTGGGTTGGAGTTAAAATTATGAGGAAAAGAAATTTTATCATTATAATAGCCATTATTATTCCAACTACATGTCTGATTAAATTGATTATCTTTCCAAAATTAATTTTCTCCTTCAAAATTATTATTCCTGTTAAAATTCAAATGATTTTCCCAACCTAGATTGTAATAATCGGAATAAGAATTATNCATCATTATAATAGCCATTATTATTCCAACTACATGTCTGATTAAATTGATTATCTTTCAAAAATTAATTTTCTCCTTCAAAATTATTATTCCTGTTAAAATTTAAATTATTTTCCCAACCTAGATTGTAATAATCGGAATAAGAATTATGTATCTCATGGCCAGTTTCAATCCATTGTCCAAATGAATTTTCCTCATTAATTGGGATTTCTTGAGGATATCTTTCTATGTATTGATCCAACTTCCTCTCAATATCTACAACCTGAGAAATTAAAATTGTAAGCATATCTTCTTAAAAATTTGCCACTCTCTTGGGGTTTACTCTTTCAAAGCTACTAGCATTATAATCCAGATCTGAATGTTCATTATATCTCTTGTGGTTTACTCTTTCAAAGCTACTAGAATTATAATCCAAATATGAATATTCATTATATCCTTGATCCGCCATTACTACAATAAATTCATGAAGTCTTTTCAAATATCTCCCAAAACTTATCTCCAAATCTGACTTATAAAATTCAACATTTGCAACTCCTAAACTACGCATACAAATCTAAGGACTTAACTAATAGGACATATATCAAATATATTTTTGGNCATGTTCATTATATCTCTTGTGGTTTACTCTTTCAAAGCTACTAGCATTATAATCCAAACATGAATATTCATTATATCCTTGATCCGCCATTACTACATTAAATTCATGAAGTCTTTTCAAATATCTCCCAAAACTTCTCTCCAAATCTGACTTATAAAATTCAACGTTTGCAACTCCTAAACTACGCATACAAATCTAAGGACTTAACTAATAGGACATATATCAAATATATTTTTGGTACTTTGGATTTTTTTTTAAAATAAACACACAATAGTTAAACACACTATATAATAATACTATAATATCCAAATATAAGTCTNTAAAATAAACACACAATAGTTAAACACACTATATAATAATACTATAATATCCAAATATAAGTCTTACAAGTTTAACTAAAATTCTCCTAAAGTTCTTATTGAAGCTTCCCCGACAACAACGTCAAAAAATTGATGTGCCCTTGGTGTGTGCTATTTTTCTTCCTATTTTATGTCAATTTAAATCCTCCGTAACAGCCCTAAGAACTTGACCCATCCTAAACTTAAACAGTAATTTAGCTTCTAAAAATATGACCAAAGTCTTGACCCAATTTAGATTTAGTATTTAATGTGCAAAATCAAAATGTTATAAAATATATAAAATAGTTCACACACTATGGGTTCTACGCAAGTGTACGTATTGCTTCAAGTAATATAGGGCTTTCTTTAAAAACCCCAGTATCAATCCTACAAAGAAGCATAGTAGGAAATCCTTTAGGCTAATTCTAGTATACTACTATCAAGTCATAGTTTGAAAGATGTAAATTCTTATGATAATAAAATAAATCACAATATTCAAACTATAAAAATTAATGTAAGAAAGACAAATTAAAATGAGTTTAATGAATGATAACAAAAATGTAACTAAAAGAACCAAGCTTACTAAACTTACTAAGACTAAACATCAAAGTTAATTTTACTAAGACTAAACAAAGTTTTGTGACGAAGTGTTCAAATTTAAGAAAGAATCATTCCCCTTTATAATGAGTTTATTGATTGTGAAGAAATTAAAATCATTTAAAAATATATATAATTGTATTGTGTCAATTAGGAGCAATCCTATTTCTTACCCTTTTTCAAGTGCATAAAGAACATTGACTAATCCAGTGTTTGGTCCCTAATTTCGTGGTTAGGCTAGGAGGATACCTACTGCTACTTCGGAGCTCCCATTACTCCCTCACCTGAGGGCTAAAAATCTCGCGTTAGTTTCCAATCAACTGGACCAAAATGGGGATTTTAATCTGTCACCTTAAAATCTCCAATTCTGCACCCAACAAAGTATATTTCCCTATTTATTTGCATGTAACCCCATGGTTGAAATCTTTTCTTATGGAATCAAATGTGATTCTCACTATATTGTAGAAATCATAACCCTTTCAGATCATAAGTTTCTCAACAAAAATTTTAACCTTTCAATTGGTCAAATCAGAAAGTAAATGAAGTTCGAGGTTCAGATCATCACAAATTTTTGACATTTAAAACTGTATAAAACAAAATCAATTCTTCACAAAAATCAAATCTCATTATAGGTAGAAGGATAAAGAACACTACACAGGATTCATGAGAAGGATACGACAAAATAAGGATTTCATATATAAAAACAAGTTTACGAAACAAAAAAAAAAAAGAACACAACTTATCTCACACTCCTTCCCAAGAGAATTCCTAGAAGTTCTCTTTAAGCACTTTCTCTCTTTATAATCACACTCAATTCTCTCCTAGAAATGTAATGAAGAAGAAATCTCTCACCTTCCCTCTCCTTTTACAACTCTGGAAGAAAATCATCTCTTCTCCAAAGTCTTCCTCTCACTCTCATACCACACTCACGCAATAGACTCCTCTCTTTTTTAATGAGGGGCTACCTCCTTTCAAAAATAATTCAAAATTTCCTCCCAAATTCTCACCAAAAGTCACACATTTTGAATTCTAAAAGACATGTTCATTCATTCAAGAGACATATGCCTTTATTAAAGAGCCTTCCAAAGTGTCTAGATGTATTGAATCACTCCATAGTGCGTTTGAATCATTTCGAGCCTTCAAAATCCGCTCCAAATTCATCCAAAACCACCATAATCCATCTTATATTGTCTTTAGAGCCTCAGGCGCCAGTTTTGGTGCCTCAGGCGCCACTTTAGAATAGCTCCACCGCTTTGCTTTGTTTGGCTCCATTTCACTCCGTTTCAATTGCATTTTGCTGCTAACAGACATACCTACAAAATAAGCTTGAAATTAATCTTTCTTTAAAGTGTAATTTCATTTAAAAATATGTGAAAAATATAAAGTAGATGAAGTATAGAAAAACATCAAAATGCGCCAAGTTAGAATTTTTTTTTTGCTCGTTTTTACTCCAAATGACACCATTTTTGCTTCACTTTTTCTAAAAGTTCATTTCTTGTACCTGAAACAAAAAATATGCAAAGTAATTTCCTTTAAAGTGTAATATCATTATAAATCATTAAAATTGAGCATAAAATATATATGAAAAAGTAGGTAATTTTTAGGCGTGTCACTTAACATTATCGATCGCCTAAAGGTAGTAGGTCCAAGACTGCTCCAAGTTTTCTGCACATTGATGACTTCTTTGCCACATGAAATCTTGACTACTATGTGGTATGTAGAGTCCACATCCCAATAGTTATTTAGGAGTGAGCGATAAAGATTGCATTGTAGGTTGGTGGAGAGTCCACCATCATGAAGTGTTCCATGTGTGTGAACTGCTTATTGCCCTTTCCACAGTTGATCGATAACGCTATCACTCTAAAGGTTTCTCTTATCTTACCCGAGAATCCAAAAATTTGGTTGGTCAGTGCTGTAAATCGATTGACCGAAAGATTCATATCATAAAACACTGGTTTGAACAAGATGTTTACTGAACTATTAGTATCTACCAAGATACTACCAATTTGGTAGTTATTGATCATGGTTGTGATGATGATGTCATCATTGTAGGAGTTCCCATTTTGGGTAAATTAATGTCAGTGAAAATGACTCGTGGATAAGTGTTCTGCTTTGGAATAATTGCGGTCATGCACATGTCTTCTATTCGGAGCCTATTTTGGCTAATGTGCTTGGAGGGTGTCCACCTAAAAATAACCTATTTTTAGTGCATACTTTATAAGCTTTTAATGTATATTTTTAATGATATTGCACTTTAAAGGAATATATGTTGCATGTTTTTGGTTTCAGGTACATGGAATGAACATTTAAAGAAAATGAGGGAAAAAAAGCAAAAATGAAGATTTCTATGTGGCGCTATAGCGATACCCCTTGGCGCCATAACACCATTGTCAAGCAAAAAGGGTGCTATAGCACCCTAGACTGGCGCTATAGCGCAAATAGCTATTTTTCTAGAAGATACATTAAATTTGACTGAATTTTGGAGGGGTTTTTGAAGCAACCCTTAGTTATTTTCTATTTTCTATTTAAAGAGAAGGATTTAGACAAACTTAGAGACCTTTTGGAGCCTTAAAACTTCAATTGGGTGGAAATAACAAGTTAGGCTTTTCATATTTTGTATTTAAGTGTGAGTGTGAGCGTTTTTTAGTATGAAGAAGTTTTGAGATTACTTAGAGGAAACTTCAGAAGTTTACTTGGGGAGAAGACATAAGGTACTTTGTATTTGTCTTTAAGTTTTACTTGTAAGACTTGGATTTCAATGGAAATTTTCTATTTTTTTTACTCTCCATGAATTCTGAGCAGTTCCCTTTCTTTCTCATATGAGACTAAATCTTGTGGGATGAGAATGATTTAAATATTTCTTTTTACTCTCAAAAATTTTGATGGTATTTTCATCGATTCTTCATTTACTTTGCAAACTGGCTACTTGTGAGGTTAAAATCCANGAATCTTGACTACTATGTGGTATATAGAGTCCACATCCTTGTAGTTATTTAGGAGTGAGTGATAAAGATTGCATTGTAGGTTGGTGGAGAGTCCGCCATCATGAAGTGTTCCATGTGTGTGAACTGCTTATTGCCCTTTCCACAGTTGATCGATAACGCTATCACTCTGAAGGTTCCTCTTATCTTACCCAAGAATTCAAAAATTTGGTTGGTCAGTGCTGTAAATTGATTGACCAAAAAATTCATATCATAAAACACTGGTTTGAACAAGATGTTTACTGAACTATTAATATCTACCAAGATACTACCAATTTGGTAGTTGTTGATCATGGTTGTGATGATGATGACATCGTTGTAGGAGTTCCCATTTTGGGTAAATTAATGTCAGTGAAGATGACTCGTGGATAAGTGTTCTGCTTTGGAATAATTGCGGTCATGCACATGTCTTCTGTTCGGAGCCTATTTTGGCTAATGTGCTTGGAGGGTGTCCACCTAAAAATAACCTATTTTTAGTGCATACTTTATAAGCTTTTAATGTATATTTTTAATGATATTGCACTTTAAAGGAATATATATTAAATGTTTTTGGTTTCAGGTACATGGAATGAACATTCAAAGAAAATGAGGGAAAAAAAGCAAAAATGAAGATTTCTATGTGAAGCTATAGCGACACCCCTTGGCGCCATAACACCATTGTCGAGCAAAAAGGGTGCTATAGCACCCCAGACTGGCGCTATAGCGCAAATAGCTATTTTTCTAGAAGATACATTAAATTTGACTGAATTTTGGAGGGGTTTTTGAAGCAACCCTTAGTTATTTTCTATTTTCTATTTAAAGAGAAGGATTTAGACAAACTTAGAGACCTTTTGGATCCTTAAAACTTCAATTGGGTGACAATAATAAGTTAGGCTTTTCATATTTTGTATTTAAGTGTGAGTGTGAGCGTGTTTTAGTATGAAGAAGTTTTGAGATTACTTGGAGGAAACTTCAAAAGTTTACTTGGGGAGAAGACATAAGGTACTTTGTATTTGTCTTTAAGTTTTAGTTGTAAGACTTGGATTTCAATGAAATTTTTCTGTTTTTTTTTACTCTCAATGAATTCTGAGTAGTTCCCTTTCTTTCTCATATGAGACTAAATCTTGCGGGATGAGAATGATTTAAATATTTCTTTTACTCTTAAAAATTTTGATGGTATTTTCATCGATTCTTCATTTACTTTGCAAACTGGCTACTTGTGAGGTTAAAATCCATTGAGAAACATAATGACCTGTGAGGGCTATGATTTCACCCAATTAGTGCTTACCACACTTCATTCTAGGCAGAGTCATTGCATCACCTAAGGGGGAGTGCAAATAAATTGGGAGATAAGTTTTGATGGATGTAAAGTTGGTTAGATCTAGAGTGACTGGTTAGAATCTTATCAGTTTTGCTTAAGCTTTAGTACCCTCACACTGTAATTCAGTAGTTACGATAGCATAGGCTATGGGCATCTAGAGATGAGAGGCTAGATGATATTGATGTGGAGTAGAGATGTTAAGGAATCGATATGAAGTTAGCTAATGTTATTTGCAAGTACTGGGAGGGGGTGAAGAATAAGACACGCTTCTATTTATCACATTACCTTAATTTTTCTTAAATCATTTGAATCCTACATAGTTTAAATTTTCTTTGCAAGGGAAAAGGTTTCTCATAATATCCAAACTCGTTGTTATATTTTGATAAGATTTTACATTTAGTTGTTACTTTCTTTTTAGTTCTTTTAGTAGTAATTTTTAGTAAGCATATCATTTCAAAACTTCTTATCTTTTAAGTTGTAATTTAAATAGAATTTCAGTAAGTTAATTTTAAGAGTTACCGCATTCCTCGTGGGATCGATACTAGGGTTTTTAAAGAAAAGCTATATTATTTGAAATGATGCATATGCTTGCGCAGTACCCCTAGTGTTAAAATCTATTATAAATCATTACATTTTTTCACAATAATCACTAGATATAATTTGATATATATTTTCTGACAAAATTAAGGAGATTAAAAATACACGTAAGTGGGGGTTGGGTCAAGTTTTTGGCGCTGTTGTCGGGGAGTGCAACGAAACTTTTTAACTTACAATTTTATTTAAATTGTAATTTTAAAAATTTTAAAAAACTAAAAAAATATTTGAAAAACAAGAAAACCCCAAAAAAATAAAAAACTAAAAATACAAAAAATATTTTCATTTTTGGTGTGTTATTTTATTTTATGCAATTTTATTTTTACATTATTTATGCATAGTTCTGGATTTGAAAATTTAATGTTGTACGATTCTGAATTGGGACAAACTATTAGAAAAATTTGAAAACAAGGAAGACTTCATAATTCTCAAGAAATGACAAACACATTGCAAAATAATATTGATATTCAAATTGTTGAAAATGAACATCACAATTTACAAAAACCTTTTAAGGTATGTGAACCCTACAGTAGATGAAATTCATTCAAGTATTCAAAATCCTGTTATAGAGGCTCTCTCATTCAAACTTAAACCTTCCATTATTCAAATGGTACAAAATAATCAGTTTAGAGGAACACCATATGAGGATCCCAATTTACATTTAGCTAGTTTTTTAGAATTATGTGCTACATTCAAATATGATGGCATATCAAATGATGTCGTTATACTTAGAATTTTTCCTTTTTCATTATGGGATAAAGCTAAGATATGGTTAAATTTGTTAGCACAGAGATCTATTAGAACTTGGGGGGGTTTAGCTCAAAAATTTTTGGTTAAGTATTTTCCACTTTCAAAAACTATAAAGCTTAGAAATGATATTACTTATTTTACTCAGTATGAAGGAGAGTCTATACATGAAGCTCGAGAAATATTAAAGGTATTCATTAGAAAGTGTTCACATCATACTTTGTCAGATTAGTTAATCATTCAAATATTTTATAAGGGGTTAGTAGGATCACTTAGTTCTATTACAGATGCTGCTGTTGAAGGTTCATTAATGTCTAAGCTCTTTGATGAAGCTTATTCATAAATTGAAGAAATGACTAAAAATAATTTTCAATGGCCTTCTGATAGGGTAAATCCTAAGAAAAAAGCCAGTATTCATGATCTTGATGCTATTTCAATGATTACATGTCAAGTTGTTGCATTATCTAAGAAGATAGACCAAATTAGAATGAATTTTTCTCCAACACCATAAATGATTGAAGAGAATTCATTAGGACAAATGATTGATTCTCATACTTCATTAGAAACTACAAATATTATTAACAGGCCCATACCCCATATTCAACCAAGGTTGGAAAAACCATCCTAACTTCATTTGAAACAACAATCTTAGTGGCGGAAGTCGATAATGGGGAAATGCTCAAGTCAACCTATTGGAAAATTTGAACAACCAGGGCATTTCTAACTTTAGACCTACTTATTCTAATGGATTTAATCAATAAGT
>JXCR01140533.1:82715-99030 GCA_002079205.1 Phalaenopsis hybrid cultivar
ATATATATATATATATATTATATAAGGAGCATAGCTCCAATGCATTAATAATAAAAACAGTTGCACATAAGAGAAGAGGGCCTATAATAGAAGGCTACCTCTCAAAAAGAAATTCCCTCAAAAAAGGAAAGCTATCTAATGTAAGGAAGAGAAAGAAAGTCACTGGACAAAAGGAAGGTCAATGGAGGAGGAATCCTCTTTTTTACCAATGGGACATCAGTGTGAAGACCCCTTCTTGCCAGCCAATTGGATGGTCTATTTCCTTCTCTACGTATGTGAGTGAAAAATGTGGAGAAGTTCTTTAGCAAAAGATGAATCGCATAAATCCAGCAAATTAAGTTTCAGGGAATGTCACAAGAACCCTTGATGATGTTGATAAGTAGTAAAGAAACAGATTCCACCCACAGAAATTTTAGGTTTTGGCAAAATAGAGGGCCCAAAAAATAGCTTGACATTCAGTCTCAAGAGGATCCACAACCATAACAGGAGAATTGAAATATAAAATGCACCTCCCTCTTTGATTCCTGAAGACACCACCAATATCGGCATATTGTAAATTATAGCTACCATCAGTATTGACCTTTATCTAGCCATTCTAGGGAAGAGACCAGCTAATTTTCAAAACTTTAGTAATAGAAGGTTTGGAAGAGGGTACCAACTCCAACGCAACTCTAAACTTTTTAAATTTAATCAATTTTTGTAAATAAGCAATACAATTCAGACCCACTTTCATAGGGTTTAAGTGAGTAGCTTCATACTTCAGTTGATTACTAGCCATCCAAACAAACCAAGCCATAATATTAGGGATATCTTGAATTTTGGCTCCCCTCCAATCAGACCAGCAATTATCAAAAGAATCTCATGAAAGATTCATGATAGGGATATTCAGCTTTGCTAGCACATAATTCCAAATTTGTTGTACCCAATAGCAGGCAAAGAAAAGGTGAGCAAGGGTCTCATCCTCTGTCAAACAAAAAATACTTCTAGAGGGTCATCTAAGACCCCTCAATTTGAAGATGTCATCAGTGGGAATTAGCTTTGAGAAGAGTATCCAAATGAAAAAGGACATGGAAGGAGTAAGAAACCTGTTTCAAATTATATGACCCCAATCCACCACCTGTTAAGGAGGGGTGGGTTGAGATAATTTATTTTTTATTATAATTCTGTCCTTTTTCCCTTTTTCAATAGAAAGTTTCAAAATATTAGAGATTTGAGAGGGGTTATAGAATGGAAGGATAGGATTTAAATTCCAATTGTCATTCTCCCAAAGATCCTTTACTAATTTGGGGAAAGCTGGAGCATTGTGATCTTGAAGAAGGCTGCCTTCCAAAGATTAACTATCCCACCATAGGTTTACCAAACCTTCACCAATCTCCCAGAAAAACATTTGCCAGCTTCTTGCCTAATCTGTAGCATCTTTTTCCATAAAGAAGAGTCCCCCAATCCAACAGATAAATGAGTAGGATGCTTATGTTTACAGTATTTACCCCATAAGAGTTCAACCTAAAGGGAGTCCTGGGATCTAAATTTAATCCAGAGTTTACAAAGGTTATTGTCCATTATTTGAGGAAAGGAATTAAAGCCTAACCCTCCTTCCATTAAAGGTTTACAAACCTTAGCCCAAGTGGACCAGTGTTATTGTTTCCTTTAACCAGCCCACAGAAATCTATCGAACATTCCTTCTAATAGTCTTTGAGTGGCCTTCTTCATAACATTCATTTGCAAGAGATAAGATGGAATGGCAGATAAAACATTCTTCAAAAGGGTTATCCTACCCCCATTAGATAAATAAGAGTTCTCCCAGGCCTGTAGTTTGTTTTTAATCTTCTCTAGGATGTGATCAAACTGAAAATTTTTTGTTCTCCATTTGGTAAGAAACACCCCTAGATATTTCACTGGAACGCAGCTGTTGGTAAAGCCAGTTAAGTCAGAAAACCAGTTCTTAAACTCACTTGCATTGTTTGCTGAAAATAGAAATGCATTTCTAGATATTAAGCTTCATTCCCGAAACATCCTAAAAATTCTCCAAGCACTGCATAAATAATTTAACAGCAGGTTTGGAAGCTTTGGAAAAGATAATAAGATCATCAGCAAAAACCAAATGATTAATTAGGATGGAAGATCTATGACTATCAAGGGAGTGGGGTTTCCTGATTCCCATTTCATTCATAGCTCTGGATAAGTAGTCAAAGACCAAAATAAATATGGTAGGAGAGAGTGGATTACCTCATTTAATACCTCTGGATGCACTAAAAAAGCCATGTGAATTTCCATTAAAAAAGACTGAATGAAATATGTTTGTCAGCCATCTGTTGATTAGAAAGACAAAATAAAGGGGAAAACCTCTGACAATGAGTACTTGTTCAATAAAGCTCCAACTGATTGTATCATAAGCTTTTCTGATGTCTAATTTGAGAATTAGATTCCCTCCTCTAGTGTGTCTATCCAGATCCAATACCAACTCTTGAGCCAAGAGAACATTATCAATAATGCTTCTACCTTTGATAAAGGCTGTCTGATTCCTGTAAATAATTTGATTCAAATGAGGTTGTAATCTATGGACAAAAACTTTGCTTATAATCTTTGAAATAACAGAAGTAAGGCTAATAGGTCTGAAATTTTCCCATTTGTGAGGAGCTTTTTCTTTGGGAACCAAAGTAACTGTGGATGAGGATAAGTATTTTGGGAGATCAGCACCCCAGAAAAAACTTTGGACAGTTGCAATTACATCTCCCTTCACAATCAGCCAAGCCTTTCTATAGAAGCCAGCTGTGAACCCATCTAGTCTAGCAACCTTACTACTTTCAATAGAATTGAGGGCCTCCCAGATTTTCTTCTCATCATGAAATTCAGTGAGGGAAAGGCTTTTAATGAACTCCCTTTCTTTATCAAATAATGTGTATTAAGTGGTAGTCTTGGGGACAAGAGGTTGTTTGAAGATTTCTTAAAAATACTGAACAACATTCAAAGCTATAACTTCAGCAGAAGTAATCAATTGTACATCCTGTGTAATGATTTTGTGAATAGTATTGCATTTTCTACTATAGTTTGTGCAGGCATGGTAATATTTAGAATTTCTATCCCCATCACAGAATTTTATTCTATTGGCCTTTTGAGCATAGAACTCCTCTTGCATATTGATGGCATCCAACAGTTGTTCATTAGCAAAGTTTAGATCAGTTTCAGAACTAGGACCATTGGCTAGGAGTTGTTCTATTTGCAGTACCTTCTTTTCAGCCTCTAGAACCTTGCTATCAATGTTCCCCACCACTTCCCAGTTCCATTTAGAGAGATGCTTACTGACTTTCTTATGTAAGAGCCAGAGTTTGATACCAGGAATGTGATGGTGTACATCAGCCCAAGCCAAAGAGACTTGATTTAAAAAATCACCATGCATGAACCACATATTAAGATGTCTGAAGTTGTCTTTACTTTTAGTAGTGTTGGCAGATATATTAACAAGTAAAGTTCTATGGTCAGACCCACTCATAGCCAAGTGTTGGACAGATGTGTGAAGAAAATCTCTAAACTAAATGTCATTCACCAAAATTCTATCCAGCCTCTCCCATGTCTTCCCCCTTCTCCATGTAAATCCCAAATCATATAGTCCAGCATACTGGATATTATCATTGAAAAATTTCATAAGGTTGATATCACAAGATCTCCCACCCTTCTTCTCATTAGGTGAAGAGAGGCAATTAAACTCATGCCCAACAAACCAGAAATCCCAAATAGAATTACTGAAATCTTGTAACTATTATCAGAGTTCCTCTCTAGCATTGGAAGAGCAGCCAACATATATAAAAGTGCAAAGCCATTTTAATCGTTTAAGTTAAGTTTTAAATGATTGAATTGTTCTCCCTCTTTAATGAGAGTACAATGAATCTCCTGGCTATAAAATAGCCAAATTTTATTGTTTGTGTTAACAAGTAGCTGAAATCCAAGGAATTTCCTCACAATTTTATTGATATGTTTAGATATCATAGGTCCAAATATTGCAATGATCCAAGGTTTATTCATCCTATTGAGAGCCAGAATTCTATTAAGGGATCCAGGATGAGCTAATCCCCTAACAACCCAACAGATTAAATTTATTAACCAATTAAGGTGGACTTTCCTTTCCTCCTAGTCCTAACAGTGCTATAAGGGAGAGTGAGGTCTTCCTCCAAAGATGAAGAGGAAGGAAGTTGATTCCTTAGTTCCTAGGGAATTTTCTTCTTTTTTGATTTTTGAATTTTCCATCCCTCTTCTAAACTTTTGGCCATATGCAATAGCAAAGGATCTTCCACTGGAATATCAATATCAGTATCCCTTACTTCAACAGGAGGTGTTTGAATTACAGTACATTGTAAATGTTCAACTTGAGGTGATATTGGGATAGACTGAAGCTGCTCAGCCAGAGGTTTTTGAACATTTTGCATAGAATTATAAGGATTGACAGGACTTTTATCAATACTTTGAGATAATTCAGCAAACTTCTGTAAAGTGGCCTCCTGAGTTCTTGCCCCAGGAAATTCAGAATCCTGGGCAGCAATTCTATCATTAGCTAGCATCTCAATTCTCTGTGCCTCCCCTCAGGATTAGGATTGGCTAACCTTCTTTTGAGATTGAGATGAAGCCTAAAGCATTTCTCATCAATACGGCCAAACATTTTGCAACGATGGCAGTAATATGGCCTTTGCTCAGCTATGATTTTTTGCCAATATCCATTGTGCTCAGTGCCTAACTAAATTTCCTGCACAACTGTTAAGGTAATACCTCTTTCAATCAAGATTGTAGCAACAGAGGGTCTAGATAAGTTGAAGGTATGAGCATCCAAATTTAATGATCTTCTGAAAGCTTTGCCAATGTTGAAAAGGACCTTATGTTTGAAGAAATGGAGTTTAAGTCATGGTAACTTAAAACAAATGGGAACAATTGGCAATTCTTTACTAGGGTCAAAATATGGTGTCCACTTTAACAACTTCATTGAGATTCTTTCAATCAATATGGATTGTTTTGAGAAGATTCTAGCATAGTCTTCTTCCCTTGTTAGGTTGATGAGTATGTGCCTCCCATCAAGAAGTCCCACTTTTCAAGCACCTTTGAATTTTAGTCCATCAAAGAATCTTCTCACAAACTCCATTCTAGGATGGCCAACTTAAAATTTGGCAATTAAGGAGAATTTGTAGCATTCTGTCTGGCCATTTAAGTCCCCCTAGGTAAAATAGATAGCCATTTTCCCACTTTTCTTGCATATAGGTTTGAAAAGAGGGTCATATATATATATATATATATATATAAACATGATGAGTAATATTTCGAGCCAAACACGAACAAACACATCTTAGTTTGTGTTCGGCTCGTTAACTTATCGAACAAAATTAATGAGTCGTACATGAGCTTCTTAACTAGCTAAACACGATCTTATCGTGAACAATGAACCGTTTCGATAGCTCTACTCTGAGGGATTTCTAATCATCTGATAGAGACATCTTAAGTTAGTTGCAATTGTTGTTTTATGATGTTTTAGATTAAATTTATAGTTATTTTATATTTTGAATGTTGTGGCAGTGAACTTTATCTTAGTTGATTTTAGATTTGGTTTTCATGCAGCGTGTCATCATTTCTTAACATAAAAGTTTGATAAGCATAAAAATACAATGTGTAAAGTAAAAGAAGAAATGGTACTGTAAACTAGAAAAGGGTACCTGGCAAGTCTTCTCATTCCATCACCTGAAAGGCCAGTACTTGCAAGGCATGCAAATAATATTGCAAGGAACTTAAATTAGAAGAGTAGATGAAGGTTTAACTACCAAACCCCAGGCTATGGTTTTGTTGGATCTTGGAAGATCCTAGTTGAAAATTTTAGAACAAAATATGAAATGTTCAATTTTCTCTTCAAAATATCCAGAAGGTTTCAAAGTGTTAAGGGAATGTCCTTGAACTACTTTAAGGCTCTTCTGAATTATTTTGAGTTCGTTTAAAACTTATCAAATAGCCAAATCATCTTCAACTTTGGGCTTAAGGCAAGTAAATTATAATCTTTTTAGCTTAAGCCATTCACTTAAAAATCATTTGATCTTTATTGACTTCTAAGTCATGAAGGTTAGGAGGATTATGATTTTATTGATATTGTGCAAGGGTGGTGAATGAGTTTCTACCATTTAATCCCATTGTATTTCAATCATCCAAATGTGTTTATTAAGATCAAAATTACTCATTTTCCCTTGGTTAATCCTAAATTTTGGTTAAGGCACCAAAGTCTAAAATGATTATTTTACCCTTTGGGCACTTCACCTCATAACTCATTAACCACAACCCAGATGACTTTGATGGTTTAGAGTGTCATATGAATGAGGTAATTACAATATTAGTTAAGAATATGTGGGCTTCTCAAAATTTAGTTTAATTTAATTATTTATTTAAATTTAGAATACAGGATTTTCAAAAATTGACTTATTTAACTTTCCAAAATTAAGTTTTTATTTATGAGAGAATTACTAGAGGTTTGCTTAGGTCAGAGAAATACTTAGACAAAATTTCATGCTTTTTTTAATTAAATTATTATAGTTATTTTAATAGGAGAATAAGGAAAATTCATTTTTAAGCTTCCAAAAATTTATTTATAGCTAAGGAAGATTGAAAAAAAAGTATTTAAATGAGTCCCAAGTGATCAGAGAACAATTAGACACATTTTAATTATTTTTAATTATTTAAAATCCAAAATGAAGCTAAAAAATCAAGTACTTTACCAAAAATAACTTTTATTTTTCCTAAGTGCCCCTGATCACAATGAACTCAGAAAACCATTTTTCAAAAATTTTCCAGGTGTAATTAATTTATTATAATTATTTTTGTACAAAAATACTATGTCTCTTAGGAAATCAACTTTAGTGCTTGGACTTAACCAAATAATTTTCAAATTTTTACAGTGGATAAACATAATTTTTATGAACAATGTGGGATTAATTTTGTCAAATTTTGATAAGTATTTTATTTACATGAATTAATACAAAATATTTACATTTAATTAAATATAGATATTCACAAGATAATTCAAGACATCATGATATTTTTCCTAAACTTCTCTGACCACAAGAAACCTACCAAAATTATTCTCATAATTATCCAAGTGATATATTGATTTATATACATAAGATAAGCCAACATGATCACCATAACTTGAAAATTAGGCCTATAAGCATAAATATCTGATACGCTTAAAATATATAGAGTTTTTAGACACATTTTTATACCTAATTTTGAAATATTGTGCTTTAATAGAGGGTGTTTTTGTGTTTTTCTTTCAAGTATAGGTAAAAAAGTTGAAAAATACTTGAAGAGGTGAAAAGGATCAAATTTCGAGCAAATAGGTGAAAAATGTGAAAATTTGTTTTGGCACCTAAGCATTAGATTCAGCGCTTAAGCGCCGATTAAATTGAGAAGGCTCTACCTAAGCACCGGCCACGCGCTTAAGCGTCAGTGGCAATTATTGGATGAGTAAATTTAGTTTTTACAAATTTTGAAGAGGTTTTTCTGGCACTTATTGTTTTAATAGAAGGTTACAACCACCATGGGCGAAAATTATTGCAAAAGGATGCATCTCTTGGGGAAATACATTAAATCAAGAGACACTTTGAAGAGATACAATGACCCCTTTTATAGAATTGTAAAAGAAAGAAGATTGGGACTTTGAAAGAGGTCCTCAAAGTAAAGGGAAAGTTTTTAAAGTTCAAACATTGGGGAGTTAGTTGGAGAGATTTTCAGGCACCACATATTTATCTTTTTTTGTTTTAGTTTTATATTGAGAGTATTGTAAAGAGAATAGATTCAAATAAACATTAAGATTTTGGTGGAGGACGTGAGATAAGTTTTTATCTTTTGTTTTAGACTACTTTTGGTTTTAATTGAGACTTGTTATTGGTGTAACAATGATTTCTACTTTTAAACTAATGTGTAGTTTTGTTTTCTCCATAGATTCTGAGTAGTTTTCTTTATATTTTTACTTAAAATGATAAGTAATTAAGTGTTGGATGAAAGTTGTGGAGAGTATGATCTCTAATGTTGGAATAAGTTGTGATGATTTAAATCCATGTATTTCATTTACATCTTAATTTTACCAATCTAGATGTTAAAATTTGTTATGAGAACATGTAAGAACCAAGTTGGTATGGTCTCAGTCAACAATTGGAATGAATCACATGAGGTTGTATGAATGAGAATGTAGTTCATATGATTCAGTGCAAATAGATAGGAAAATATTCATTGAAGGGTGTAGAGTTAGAGGGCTTTAAAGTGATAGGTTAAAGCCCCAAACTTAGACTATTGTTTTAGGTTCTGATACGAGATGTTAGACCCTAGGTGGAGGGAATCAAGGGAAATCTAGAGCAAGAGCTAGTATCTTCTATGCCTAGCCTGTCTTCAGAACTATTCAAACTTTAAATTAACCAATGTTCTTTATAGCAACCCTAGTAAGGGTAAAGAATATTATTTCTCCTATTTAGCATAATACAATATGCATACTTCCACAGTATAATTCCTATACTTATTATTGATTCATAATAAGGAGAAAGATATTCTCATATTTAGTGCTTTTCTTCTACAAAAACTCGAGTTATCTTTTTAAGTTTGTACTATTTTTGTCAAAATATTAAAATTACAAAAAATATTTAAAAATTATTGACTGCAAAAACATCTTTAGTTTAAATAATTGTCTTTTAAAAATAAAAAGTTTTCTAAAAAGTGCATATTGCATATCTTCCCTTTGGGTTTGATATTCTGGTCTTAGTCAATAAGTCCTACATTACTTGATAACGATACATGTACTTGCGTAGTATCCCAATATAAATTTAAAGTTGAATTCTTATTTTTCTTCTCGATCAAGATTTTGGTTTTTTTGCAAAATAAAGAAATATAAGTGAATAATATAATCTGAATTATTATTATACTATTGCATTTAAGAAGTTATCGGGGATCAAGTTTTTGGCGCTGTTGTTGGGGAAGTGAAGTAAAATTTGTAAAGAAACTATTGATTTAAAAGCAAATTTCTATTTTTAGAAAGTTATTTAGACTTTAAGTTATTGTATTTTATTTTTTGTGTGTTTAGTTTTATTTTATGTTAGTGTATGCGTGGTTCAGTTTCTGAAGGACTAGTGCCCTACGATTCTGAATTAAAGAGAACTGTTACAAAAATCAGAAAAACCAAGAAAATTAAAAATCTTGAAAATTCTAAAAAAATTATAGAAATGGCAAACAAAAATGATCAAAATGCTGAAATTCATTAAGAGTTTAGAACTTTAAGAGATTATGCCAACAACTCTACTGTATATGAACTTCATTGTAGTATTTAAAAACCTAATGTAGTGTCTAATTCATTTGGACTTAAAACTGCTATTATCAAATGGTATCAAATAATTTGTTTAGGGATCACCAATTGAAGATCCAAATTTACNCTTTTCCTTAAAAGCTTAAACAACAAAAATTGGATCAACAATTTTCAAAATTTTTTGAAATTTTCAAGAAGCTTACAATTAAAATCCCTTTTGCTGAGGCTTTGGAACAAATGCCAAGTNCTAGGTGGAGGGAATTGAGGGAATTCTAGAGTAAGAGTTGGTATCTTCCCTGCCTAGCCAGTATTCAGAACTATTCAAACTTTAAATTAGCAAATGCTCTTTATAACATCTCTAGTAAGGGTAACGAATATTATTGCTCTTATTTGACACAACACAATTTGCATACATTCATAGTAGAATTCCTATACTTATTACTGATTCATGATAAGGAGAAATATATTTTCATTTCAAGTGTTTTGTTTTACATAAACTCAAGTTATCTTTAAAAGTTTTATTGTTTTGTCAAAATATCAAAAATACCAAAAAAAATTTAATTTTACTTATTGAAAAAATATTTATAATTTAAGTAATTATCTTTTTAAAATAAAAAGCTTGTGCATATTGCATATTTCCTTATGGGTTTGATATTCAGGTCTTAATCAAAAAGTCCTATATTACTTAATAACGATACATATACTNATAGGTGGAGGGAATCGAGGGAACTCTAGAGTAAGAGTTGGTATCTTCCCTGCCTAGCCAATTTTCAGAACTATTCAAACTTTAAATTAGCCAATGCTCTTTATAACATCTCTAGTAAGGGTAACAAATATTATTGCTCTTATTTGGCACAACACAATTTACATACATTCACAGTAGAATTCCTATACTTATTACTGATTCATGATAAGGAGAAAGATATTTTCATTTCAAGTGTTTTCTTTTACATAAACTCAAGTTATCTTTAAAAGTTTTATTGTTTTGTCAAAATATCAAAAATACCAAAAAAAATTGAATTTTACTTATTGAAAAAATATTTATAATTTAAGTAATTATCTTTTTAAAATAAAAAGTTTGTGCATATTGCATATTGCCTTATGGGTTTGATATTCAGGTCTTAATCAAAAAGTCCTATATTACTTAATAACGATACATATACTTGCGTAGTATCCTAATATATATATATATATATATATATATAAATTAAAAAGTAAAATTATTAGTTTCTCCAGGATCAAGTTTTTGATTATATTGTAAAGTAAGATATCATAAGTGAAAAAGATCATTAAAGTCATTGTTATAGTGTGCACATAAGTAGTAACGGGATCAAGTTTTTGGCGTCGTTGCTGGGGAAGATTTCAAAAAAGTGATCGAAAGCAAAATTTGTATTTTTAGAAAGTCTTATTTAAACTTTTAAAAAGGTATTTTAGGAATATCTTACTGTATTATTTTATTTTATGTTAGTGTATGCGTAGTTCAGGTTCTGAAAGACTAGTGCCCTACGATTCTGAATTAGAGAGAACTGTTAAAAAAAATCAGAAAAGCCAAAAAAATTAAAAATTTTGAAAAATCCAAAAAAAATTATAGAAATGGCAAACCAAAATGAGCAAAATGCTAAAATTCATAAATAATTTAGACCCTTACGATATTATGGCAACCCTACGGTAGATGAACTTCATTGCAGTATTCAAAAACCTACTGTAGTACCTAATTCATTTCAATTTAAAACTGCTATTATCCAAATTTACAGCTTGCCGATTTTTTAGAATTGTGCGCTACATTTAAATACAATGGTGTATCAGATGATGTCATAGGACTTAGGTTATTTATTTTCTCACTGAGGGATAAAACTAAGATATGGTTGAATTCGTTAGCACCTGGATCTATCAGAACTTGGGGTGATTTAACATTAAAATTCATTGCTAAACATTTTTCATCATAAAAAACTACGAAGCTTAGAAATGACATTACATCTCTTAATTAGTTTGAAGAGGAATCTATTGATGAAGCATGTGAATGATTTAAAAAACTCTTAAGAAAGTGTCCACACCATGCTATACCAGATTGGTTAATAANAGTGAATCTATTTAAGAAGCATGAGAAAGATTTAAAGAACTCTTAAGAAGGTGTCCACACCATGCTATACCAGATTGGTTAATAACTTAAACCTTTTATAATGGATTAGTTGGATCTTTTTGATCAATTAATGATGCTACTGGTGGTGGTTCATTGACGTCAAAACCATTTCATGGCGCCAATGCTTTAATTGAAGAAATGGCTACCAATAATTTTCAATGGCCTTCTGAGAGGGTGAATCATAAGAAAGTAGCCAATATTNATTTTATTGAAGAAATGGCTACCAATAATTTTCAATGGCCTTCTGAGAGGGTGAATCATAAGAAAGTAGCCAATATTCATGAAAATGATGCATTTACTATGTTAGCAAATCAAGTTGCTGCAATTTCAAAGAAGTTAGACCAATTTGGAATGAATTTTTCTCAACCAATTTTCATGATTAGGCTAAATGGTAGATTCTCAAGCTTCATTAGAAACTTTGAACGGTATAAAAAATAAGCAGAATAAACCATATTCAGATTACTATAACCCAGGTTGGAAAAACCATCCCAACCTTAACTGGGCTAACAATTCCGGTGGTAATAATCAGCAATGGGGGATCAACCAAGTAAACCTATTAGGAAACTAGAACAATCAAGGGAATAATAATTATAGATCTACTTATCCTCTAGGTTTCAACAGTAATACACAATATAAGGAGATGAAGTTATTTATAGAAGAAGTGGTGTTACAAAAGGAAAATCAATTACAAAGTCACGGAGCTACAATTAGAATTATTAAAAATCAACTTAGGCAAATAGCAAATTCATTAAATAATAGATCCCAAGGAACACTTCCTAGTAATACTGAATCAAATCCGAAAGACCGGAATAAAGAGCAAGTAAAAGTCGTTCAACTTAAAAGCGGAAGAGAGTTGGATGGTAGGGTTTTAAAAGAAATTGAAGTAGAGAGAGAAGAAATTGAAGAATCAAAAGAGGACACCCCAAAAGATTGTGAAAGACCTATTCCTCCACTAAAAATTTATTTGGAAAAACCACCACCTCCATTTTCTCAGAGATTTCGTCAGCAGAAGTTGGATAAGCAATTTTCAAAATTTTTAGAAAATTTAAGAAGCTTACATATAATATTCCATTTGTTGAAGCCTTAGAACAAATGCCAGGTTATGAAAATTTTATGAAGGACATTCTCAAAATGAAAAGGAAGTTTGAAGATAATGAGACTATTGCACCTAGTAAGGAGTGCAGTACTATAATTCTGAAAAATCTTCCTGAAAAGCTCAAAGATTCTGGTAGCTTTACAATTCCATGTGCAATAGGAGATAGATTTTATGAGAAAGTTGTATGTGATTTAGGTGCAAGCATTAACCTTATGCCACTATAAATATTTAAAAGATTGGGATTAGGAGAAATAACTCCTAATACTGTAACTCTGCAGTTAGAAAATCATTTGATAACATACCCCAAAGGAGCTATAGAAGATGTCTTAATAAAAGTGGATCAATTTATCTTTCTTGTTCATTTCATTGTGCTAGATATGGAGGAAGATAAAGAGATACCTATCATTTTGGGGAGACCTTTTTTAGCCACAGGAAGAGCAATGATAGATTTGTAGAAAGGGGAATTAACAATGCATATCAATGATCAAACTGTTACTTTTAATATTTCAAGATCAATGAAATATTCTGCAAAAGGGAAAGATGATGAATGTTATAGGATGGATGTTATAAGATATCAAATTAAATGTCATTTCAAAATAATTTATGAAGAAAAATCTGAAGAAAAAGATTTGGAATAAGAGAAAGAAGAAGAATTAGATTGATGTGAAGAACTTTTTAAGAAAGATTCAAAATATGTTTGAGAAAGTTTTAAAATTTTGGACACGATCGAAAAAGATAAATCATTTTGTCTATCAATTGAAAAACCTCTAAAACTTGAGTTAAAGTTACTTTTGAACATTTAAAATATGCCATTTTAAGATATTCCTCTACTTTACTAGTTATAATTTCCTCAAAATTAACGATGGATGAAGAAGAAAAGTTTATGAAATTTTTTTAAAATTTTAAGAAAGTCTTTGGATGGACAATTGTTGATATTAAAGGAATCAGTCCTTCAATATGTATGCATATAATTCATATGGAGGAGAATTTCAAGCCTAGGGCTGATCCTCAAAGGAGACTGAATCTTATTTTGAAATAATTTGTTAAGAAATAAATTTTAAAGTGGTTAGATGCTGGAATTTTCAACCCTATTTCAGATAGTGCATTCATTAGTCCAATTCACTGCATTCCTAAGAAAGGAGGAGTAACTTTAACTATGAATGAACATAATGAATTAGTACCTACTAGATAAGTTACAGGGTGGCGAATATGCATTGATTATATAAAATTAAATCTTGCCACTAGGAAAGATCATTCTTCATTACCCTTTCTAGATCAAATGCTGGATAGACTAGATGGGCATAAATACTTTTATTTTCTGGATGGATATACCAGTTATCACCAAATACAAATATCTACTGAGGATCAAGAGAAAACAACTTTATCAGTCCTTGTGGTACTTTTGCTTTTAGAAGGATGTTATTTGGTTTATGTAATGCCCCTGCTACATTTCAAAGATATATGATTGCAATTTTTTGTGATTTAATTGAAAAAGCGATTAAAGTATTCATGGATGATTTGTCAATATTTAGAACTTCATTTGACTCATTTTTAGAACATTTATATAAAGTTTTTAAGTGCTGTGAAGAAATAATCTTAGTCCTTAATTGAGAAAAATGCCAATTTATTGTATCAGGAGGAATTGTATTAGGTCATCAAATATCAGAAAATGGTATGTAAGTAGATCCTGCTAAGATTCAAGTGATCGCTAATTTACCTTATCCAACAAATGTAAGGAAAATTAGGAGATTCTAGGACATGTTGGATTCTACAGGTTATATATTAAAGGCTTTTCAAAGATTGCTAAGCCTTTATGTTATTTACTTGATAAAGGTGCAATTTTCAATTTTGATAAGGAATGCCTAAAAGCTTTTAATTTCATAAAATAAAAATTAATCACTGCACCAATTATAGTTTCACCAAACTGGGGAAAACCTTTTGAATTGACTTGTGATTCTAGTGATTATGCTATAGGAGCTGTTTTAGGACAAAGATATAATAAAATTTTCAAAGTAATTTACTATGCTAGTAAAAATCTTAATGAAACTCAAATCAATTATTCAACAACTAAAAAAGAGTTATTAGCAATAGTATATGCTTTTGATAAATTTAGATCATATTTAATTGGAACTCATTGTGTAGTGCATTTAGATTATTCTGTTAAAGTACTTAACAAAAAAGAAGAATGCTAAACCTTGACTTATAAGATGGATTCTTCTTTTGTAAAAATTTGATTTTGAAATAGTAGATTGAAAGGGGACTGAAAACCAAATTGTTGATCATTTGTCCAAGTTTGAGTTAGAAAAACCACTCTATTTTGAAAAAGAAACTAATAAAAATTTTCCAGATGAAAAATTGTTCACTAGTAATGAGTGGCGTGTTCCGTGGTATACCTACATTATGAACTTTATTGTTAGCGATATTATACCCTATAGAATGACATACCAACAAAAAATAAAATTTATTTCTAAAGCTAAGACTTATTTTTGGGATGACCCATTTTTATATAAACAAGGAAAAGATTTAATTATTTGAAGATGTGTATCATTAGAAGAAACTTATAAATTATCCAAAAATGTCATAATTTTGATTTTGGGGGACATTTTGGTGTTGAAAAAACAATATACAAAATTTTACAATCTGCATTCTATTGGCCTACAAATTTTAGAGATTTTAACGCTTATACCAAAACTTGTGATAGATGTCAACGAGTCGGTAATATTTATAGAAGAAATGAGATGCCCCTCAATTATATGCTAGAAGTTGAAATATTTGATGTTTAGGGATTAGATTTCATGGGACCATTTATATAATCTTTCAAAAATATTTATATTCTATTAGCAATGGATTATGTATCCAAATGGATAGAAGCTATTTCTTTACCTCGATTTGATGCTCAAAATTTTACAAAATTTTTGAAAATGAACATATTTTGTAGATTTGGGATGCCGAGAGTTATCATTACTGATGGGGGAAGTCCTTTCAGAAATTCCATAATTGAGTAGTTATTAAAGAAATATCATATAAACTATAGGATTGCTACTGCTTATCACCCTCAAACAAGTGGTTCANATATATACTATTAGTAGTGGACTATGTATCCAAATGGATAGAAACTGTTGCTTTACCTCAATGTGATGCTCGAAGTGCTGAAAATTTTTTAAAAACAAACATTTTTGTAGATTTGGGATGCCGAGAGTTATCATAACTGATGGGGAAGTCATTTTAGAAATGCCATAATGGAGAATTTATTAAGGAAATATCATATAAACCATAAAATTGTTACTGCTTATCATCCTCAGACAAGTGGTTTGGTTAAAATATCCAATTGCAAATTTAAATGAATTATGGAAAAATCTGTGATTCCAACAAAAATGGATTGGTCAGTCAAACTTGATTATGCTTTGTGAGCTTGTAGGATTGCATATAGAATTTCTTTAAGAATGTCCCCATATAGGCTAATTTTTGGGAAAGCTTGTCACTTATCAGTTGAACTTGAGCATAAAACATATTGGGTGACTAAAGAGTTCAATTATAAATTAAAAGTTGCTGGTGAGAAAATATTATTGCAATTAAATGAGCTTGAAGAGATAAGGAATGAGTCGTACAAGAGTGCTAAAATTTACAAAGAAAAATTGAAGAAGTGACATGATCGGAGGATTCTTATTAAAAATTTTCAGCCAGGGCAACAAGTTTTGCTATATAATGNTGGGCAAGGATTTGAGCTCAAAATTGGCTCTCTGTAGTGGAATTGAGAGGGGGAAATGAATTG
>JXCR01140533.1:99343-146277 GCA_002079205.1 Phalaenopsis hybrid cultivar
AAAATTTACCCATGGGATAAATATCAAGCCTAACCATGGGTTGGTGGCTGGCTTGGAACTCAACCCTAGGGTCTAAGGTGGGTCATGGCAAAGTTCATTTGACCATACCAAGCTTAATTGGTTTGGATTTGGTCATAAGTCCAAAATGGTGTTCATGACCAAATCTTGTGTTTGGGCTAAGTTATGCATGCCAATTGGCCCAATTAAATAGGGCATTTGGTGTAGGAGATCATTAGGAACAACTTTCATGAAGGGTGAAAGTCATTTTGAGGTTCATTTGGTGTAAGAGACCATGAGGAACAACTTTCATGAAGGGTGAAAGTCATTTTGAGGTCATCATTTGGTGTAGGAGACCATGAGGAACAACTTTCATGAAGGGTGAAAGTCATTTTGAGGTCTAATTGGCCCAATTAAATATGAAATTTGGTGTAAGAGACCATGAGGAACAACTTTCATGAAGGGTGAAAGTCATTTTGAGGTCAATATGGAATTTGGTGTTAGAGACCATGAGGAACAACTTTCATGAAGGGTGGAAAGTCATTTTGAGGTCAAGTTTGGTGTAGGAGACCATGAGGAACAACTTTCATGAAGGGTGAAAGTCATTTTGAGGTCAATTTTGTGTAAGAGACCATGAGGAACAACTTTCATGAAGGGTGAAAGTCATTTTGAGGTCAATTGGTAGAGTAGAGGATCATGAGGAACAACTTTCATGAAGGGTGAAAGTCATTTTGAGGTCAATTGGTTATGTAGGAGATCATAAGGAACAACTTTCATGAAGGGTGAAAGTCATTTTGAGGTCAATTGGTTAAGATCATGAGGAACAACTTTCATGAAGGGTGAAAGTCATTTTGAGGTCAATTGGTTAATCAAGAGATCATGAGGAACAACTTTCATGAAGGGTGAAAGTCATTTTGAGGTCAATTGGTTAATCAATTCGTGGATTTTTGATTTTTGACCCATTTTAAGCATATTGGGCGAAGTTTGGGTCAAGCTTGAGCTAGCCATGGGCTAAGCTAAAATTGATTGTTGTGGTTGGTGAAGAACATCATAATGAACAATTTTCATGAAGGATGAAAGTTTTTTTGAGGTTGTTGGTTGGTGAAGAACATCATTATGAACAATTTTCATGAAGGATGAAAGTTGTTTTGAAGTTGTTTTGGTGAAGAACATCATTATGAACAACTTTCATGAAGGATGAAAGTTGTTTTGAAGTTGATCTGATGGTTAATTTGAATGGATTTTGATGGATTTGGGTTTAGACCTAAATTAAACCCTTATGGGTCGGTGGTTAATTTAAATGGATTTTGATGGATTTGGGTTTAGACCTAACTTAAACCCTTAAGGGTGGGGTCAATTTGGATGAGTTTTAATGGATTTAAATTTAGACTTAAGTTAAGCATGTATGGCTAGATGTAAAACATCATTATGAACAACTTTCATGAAGGATGAAAGTTGTTTTGAAGTTGATTTGATTTTTAATTTGAATGGATTTTGATAGATTTGGGTTTAGACCTAAATTAAACCCTTAAGGGTTAAGGTTTAAAACATCATAATGAACAATTTTCATGAAGGATGAAAATTGTTTTGAAGTTGATTTGGTGGTAATTTGAATGGATTTTGATGGATTTGGGTTTAGACCTAAATTAAACCTTTAAGGGTTAAATTGTTTGGGTGGGTTTTAATTGATTTGGGTTTAGACTTAAGTTAAGCATGTAGGGCTAAAATTGGGTCAAACTTGAGCTAGCTTTNCTGCAAAAGGGAAAGATGATGAATGTTATAGGATGGATGTTATAAGATATCAAATTAAATGTCATTTCAAAACAATTTATGAAGAAATATCTGAAGAAAAAGATTTGGAATAAGAGAAAGAAGAAGAATTAGATCGATGTGAAGAACTTTTTAAGAAAGATTCAAAATATGTTTGAGAAAGTTTTAAAATTTTGGACACGATCGAAAGGATAATACATTTTGTCCATCAATTGAAAAACCTCTAAAAATTGAGTTAAAGTTACTTTTGAACATTTAAAATATGCCATTTTAAGAGATTCGTCTACTTTACTAGTTATAATTTCCTTAAAATTAACGATGGATGAAGAAGAAAGGTTGATGAAAATTTTTTAAAATTTTAAGAAAGCCTATGGATGGACAATTGTTGATGTTAAAGGAATCAGTCCTTCAACTTGTATGCATATAATTCATATGGAGGAGAACTTCAAGCCTAGAGCTGATCCTCAAAGGAGACTAAATCCAATTTTAAAATAAGTTGTTAAGAAAGAAATTTTAAAGTGGTTAGATGCTGGAATTTTTTACCCTATTTCAGATAGTGCATTGGTTAGTCCAATTCACTGCATTCCTAAGAAAGGAGGAATAACTGTAACTATGAATGAACATAATGAATTAGTACCTACTAGATAAGTTACAGGGTGGCGATTATGCATGAATTATATAAAATTAAATCTCGCCACTAGGAAAGATCATTTTCTATTACCCTTTCTAGATCAAATGCTGTATAAACTAGATGGGCATAAATACTTTTATTTTCTGGATGGATATACTAGTTATCACCAAATACAAATATCTACTGAGGATCAAGAGAATAATTTTATCAGTCCTTATGGTACTTTTGCTTTTAGAAGGATGACATTTGGTTTATGTAATGCCCCTGCTACATTTCAAAGATATATGATAGCAATTTTTTGTGATTTAATTGAAAAAGGGATTGAAGTATTCATGAATGATTTGTCAATATTTAGAACTTCATTTGACTCATTTTTAGAGCATTTATATAAAGTTCTTAAGTGCTGTGAAGAAACAATTTTAGTCCTTAATTGAGAAAAATGCCAATTTATTGTATCAGGAGGAATTGTATTGGTCATCAAATATCAGAAAATGGTATGGAAGTAGATCCTACTAAAATTCAAGTGATCGCTAATTTACCTCAAATATCAAAAAATGGTATGGAAGTAGATCCTACTAAAATTCAAGTGATCGCTAATTTACCTTATCCAACAAAAATGTAAGGGAAATTAAGAGATTCTAGAACATGCTGGATTCTACAGGTTATATATTAAAGACTTTTCAAAGATTGCTAAGCCGTTATGCTATTTACTTGATAAAGATGCCATTTTCAATTTTGATAAGGAATGCCTAAAAGCTTTTAATTTCATAAAAGAAAAATTAATCACTGCACCAATTATAGTTTCACCAAACTGGGGAAAACCTTTTGAATTGACTTGTGATGCTAGTGATTAAGCTATAGGAGCTGTTTTAGGACAAAGATATAATAAAATTTTCAAAGTAATTTACTATGCTAGTAAAAATCTTAATGAAACTCAAATCAATTATTCAACAACTAAAAAAGAGTTATTAGCAATAGTACATGCTTTTGATAAATTTAGATCATATTTAATTAGAACTCATTGTCTAGTGCATTTAGATTATTCTGTTAAAGTACTTAACGAAAAAGAAGAATTCTAAACCTTGACTTATAAGATGGATTCTTCTTTTGTAAGAATTTGATTTTGAAATAGTAGATTAAAAGGGGACTGAAAACCAAATTGCTGGTCATTTGTCCAGGTTTGAGTTAGAAAAACCACTCTATTTTGAAAAAGAAACTAATAAAAATTTTCCAGATGAAAAATTGTTCACNTATTCTGTTAAAGTACTTAACAAAAAAGAAGAATGCTAAACCTTGACTTATAAGATGGATTCTTCTTTTGTAAAAATTTGATTTTGAAATAGTAGATTGAAAGGGGACTGAAAACCAAATTGTTGATCATTTGTCCAAGTTTGAGTTAGAAAAACCACTCTATTTTGAAAAAGAAACTAATAAAAATTTTCCAGATGAAAAATTGTTCACTAGTAATGAGTGGCGTGTTCTGTGGTATACCGACATTGTGAACTTTATTGTTAACGATATTATACCCTATATAATTACATACCAACAAAAAAGGAAATTTATTTCTAAATCTAAGACTTATTTTTGGGATGACCCATTTTTATATAAACAAGGAAATGATCTAATTATTTGAGAAATTTATTTCTGAAGCTAAGCCTTATTTTTTGGATGACCCATATTTATATAAACAAGGAAAGGATCTGATCATTCGAAGATGTTGTGTCATTAGAAGAAACTTATGAATTATCCAAAAATGTCATAATTTGTATTTTGGGGGACATTTTGGTGTTGAAAAAATAACATACAAAATTTTACAATCTACATTCTATTGGCCTACAATTTTTAGAGATTTTAATGCTTATACCAAAACTTGTGATAGATGTCAACGAGTCGGCAATTTTTATAGAAGAAATGAAATTCCCCTCAATTATATGCTAGAAGTTGAAATATTTGATGTTTGGGGATTAGATTTCATGTGATCATTTATCCAATCTTTCAAAAATTTATATATTCTATTAGCAGTCGACTATGTATCCAAATGGATAGAAGGTATTTCTTTACCTCGATGTGATGCTCAAAATTTTACAAAATTTTTGAAAATGAACATATTTTGTAGATTTGGGATGCCGAGAGTTATCATTACTGATGAGGAAAGTCATTTCAGAAATCCATAATGGAGAATTTATTAAAGAAATATCATATAAATCATAGAATTGCTACTGCTTATCATCCTCATGAGTATTTATTAAAGAAATATCATATAAACTATACGATTGCTACTGCTTATCACCCTCAAACAAGTGGTTCCGCTGAATTATCCAATAGTGAAATTAAAATAATTATGAAAAAAATTTGTGAATCCAACAAAAATGGATTGGTCAGTCAAACTTGACTATGCTTTGTGGGCTTACAGGACTGCATTTAGAACTCCTATAGAAATGTCTCCATATATGCTAATATTTTGGAAAACTTGTCACTTACCACTTGAACTTGAGTATAAAGCATATTGGGCTATTAAAGAGTTCAATTATAATTTGAAAGATGCTCGTGAGAAAAGGTTATTGCAATTAAATGAGCTTGAAGAGATTATGATTGAATATTATGAGAGTGCAAAGATTTATAAGGAAAAGATGAAGATGTGGCATGCTTAAAGGATTCTTACTAAAAATTTTTAGCCAGGGTAACAAGTTTTGCTATATAATGCAAGGTTAAGATTATTTCCAGGCAAACTTAAGTCAGGGCTACAAGTTTTGCTATATAATGCAAGGTTAAGATTATTTCCAGGCAAACTTAAGTCTAGGTGGACGGACCCATTTGTTGTGATAAAAGTTTATCCTTATGGAGCTATGGATATTAAAGATCCTAAGTATGAGAAAATATTTAAAGTTAATGGACATATAATGAAACGTTATTTTATAGGGGACCGACATAAACTTAATGATGGAATGATGTTGGGTCAACCAGAGTAAGCACTGGTTATGTCAGGCTGACTACGTAAAACCAAGCGCTTTATGGGAGGCAACTCAAAGTTATAAGTGTGTTTTTAATTTGATTGTTATTATGTGTGTGATTAAGAAAATTGAGGTAGTATTTTTGAAAATATTATGTGTTAGTAAAGATTTTAAGGCTTTATTTAGTGACCAAGGCAAGTTAGAATGAGAATTTGGATGTTAAGTTGACTGGTGCAAAAATGTGCACTGGCGCTTAAGCGTGACAGTTTAAACACATGTACAAAATTAATATTCTAGAAGGTTTAATCCACAATTATTTTGTAAAAATGTGCCAAGGCAGTTTTTAAACATGTCTATGAGTTATTGGAAGAATTTAGGCCCATAAATAGAAGGGATTTTGTCAAGGAATTTCACTCCAGATCATTCTAGCCCTAAAAGTCTAAGAGAAACTGAGATTTAGAGAAAATTTCTTCATGGGCGAAGGATTTGAAGAAGAAGGAAGAAACCTTAAGGAAGAGGTTCATTAGTAAAAGTGCACAAGAAATGTATAACAGTTTCTAAGTCGTTAGTATTGAAGGGATATCAGAGAAGATCAACAAAATGGATAATACTATGGCTTAATTGGAGACCACAGCACTTGAGTTGCATGCACATCTATAGAATATTGGATGGAAATTGAAGATGCAATTTTGCCGCACAAGTTATATAGAGGAAGCGGATAAGGCAATGTTCAGAAAGCATAAGTGGATTGAAGAAGATAGTATCAGAGCTCATCACCACCGTCCGTTTTAGCAACTCTATATTCCTGGAGAGACTAATGAAAGACAGGAATTTTTTCTTCCAAATGAAGAATGGAACTAAGTTTAGTGTTAGAATTTATGTGTTTGAAGTTGTTTTTTTGAAGTGGTTTAGTGTTAAGTCTTGTTTTTAGTATTTATGACTTCATTATGTGGAATGATTGTTATGTATTTGTATTTAGAAAACTTTTCTCATCCAAGTATATTTGGCGTGAGAATTAAGTTTTTAAATGTATTTGTACTTGTTTTTGAATTAATATAGGTTTGCTTGTGTGAAAAATTGTGTTATTTTTAGCCTCGAATTGAAATAGTTATTATGGTGAATTTTGAGGGAGAGGGGAGTTATAAGAAGTTGAAAATAATAATTTTAAGTTCAATGAGAACATTTAAAGGTGGTTTTCTTAGGTAAATAGTGCATTTTACTTTAATTTACAACTTTTGAAAATCATGCACTGGCATATAAGCTCCACATCTCGCTCTTAAGCGCGATCGAACCCGAGATGCAGGCTCCTAAGTGCCACTTGCCCATGCTTATGCGCCGGTTTACGAAAACCGGTTCGCGAACGGTTAAAAGTGAAATTTTGGCCCAAGAATGACCACTTTTAAGCCTCCCGTCACCTTCAAATTTTCAAAAGAATGATTTTAGAAGGCTAGGGCACATCTAAAGTGAAGATTTCTTGGTGGAATCAAGTGAAATTTGCTAGATCCAATTCCTTTGAGGTAAGAGCTTTACTTCTATGCAAAAATTTAGATTTTTACCATGTATTTTGAGCACATTTGGAGAAATTAAAAAATTCACTATCCATGGTGAAAAATGAGAGAAAAATCCATGGAAATTGCATGGGAAGTATAGATTATACTTTGGAAGTTTAGTTTAGTAATTTAGACTTGATTTTTGAAGNCGTGGTATACCTACATTATGAACTTTATTGTTAGCGATATTATACCCTATAGAATGACATACCAACAAAAAATAAAATTTATTTCTAAAGCTAAGACTTATTTTTGGGATGACCCATTTTTATATAAACAAGGAGATTTAATTATTTGAAGATGTGTATCATTAGAAGAAACTTATAAATTATCCAAAAATGTCATAATTTTGATTTTGGGGGACATTTTGGTGTTGAAAAAACAATATACAAAATTTTACAATCTGCATTCTATTGGCCTACAAATTTTAGAGATTTTAACGCTTATACCAAAACTTGTGATAGATGTCAACGAGTCGGTAATATTTATAGAAGAAATGAGATGCCCCTCAATTATATGCTAGAAGTTGAAATATTTGATGTAGGCAATATTTCTAGGAGAAATGAGATGCCCCTCAATTATATGCTAGAAGTTGAAATATTTGATGTTTAGGGATTAGATTTCATGGGACCATTTATATAATCTTTCAAAAATATTTATATTCTATTAGCAATGGATTATGTATCCAAATGGATAGAAGCTATTTCTTTACCTCGATTTGATGCTCAAAATTTTACAAAATTTTTGAAAATGAACATATTTTGTAGATTTGGGATGCCGAGAGTTATCATTACTGATGAGGAAAGTCCTTTCAGAAATTCCATAATTGAGTAGTTATTAAAGAAATATCATATAAACTATAGGATTGCTACTGCTTATCACCCTCAAACAAGTGGTTCAGCTGAATTATCCAACAGTGAAATTAAAATAATTATGAAAAAAATTTGTGAATCCAACAAAAATGGATTGGTCAGTCAAACTTGACTATGCTTTGTGGGCTCAGGACTGCATTTAGAACTCCTATAGAAATGTCTCCACATTGGCTAATATTTTGGAAAACTTGTCACTTAACACTTGAACTTGAGTATAAAGCATATTGGGCTATTAAAGAGTTCAATTATAATTTGAAAAATGCTGGTGAGAAAAGGTTATTGCAATTAAATGAGCTTGAAGAGATTAGGATTGAATCTTATGAGAGTGCCAAGATTTATAAGGAATAGATGAAGATGTGGCATGATCAAAGGATTCTTACTAAAAATTTTTAGCTAGGACAACAAGTTTTGCTATGTAATGCAAGGTTAAGATTATTTCTAGGCAAACTTAAGTCCAGGTGGATGGGCCCATTTGTTGTGATAAAAGTTTATCCTTATGGAGCTGTGGATATTAAAGATCTTAAGTCTGAGAAAATATTTAAAGTTAATGGACATATAATGAAACCTTATTTTATAGGGGATCGACATAAACTTAATGATGGAATGATGTTGGGTCAACCAGAGTAAGCACTGGTTACGTCAGGCTGACGACATAAAACCAAGCGCTTTATGGGAGGCAACTCAAAGTTATAAGTGTGTTTTTAATTTGATTGTTATTGTGTGTGTGATTAAGGAAATTGAGGTAGTATTTTTGAAAATATTATGTGTTAGTAATGATTTTAAGGCTTTATTTAGTGACCAAGGCAAGTTAGAATGAGAATTTGGATGTTAAGTTGACTGGTTCAAAAATGTGCACTGGCGCTTAAGCGTGGCAGTTTAAACACATGTACAAAATTAATATTCTAGAAGGTTTAACCCACAATTAGTTTCTAAAAATGTGCCAAGGAAATTTTTAAACATGTCTAGGAGTTATTGGAAGAATTTAGGCCCATAAATAGAAGGGGTTTTGTGAAGGAATTTCACTCCAAATCATTCTAGCCCTAAAAGTCTAAGAGAAAGTGAGATTTAGAGAAAATGTCTTCATGGGAGAAGGATTTGAAGAAGAAGGAAGAGGTTCATTAGTCAAAGTGCACAAGAAATGTATAACAGTTTCTAAGTCGTTAGTATTGAAGGGATATCAGAGAAGATCAACAAAATGGATAATACTATGGCTTTATTGGAGACCACAGTACTTGAGTTGCATGCACATCTAGAGCATATTGGACGGAAATTGAAGATGCAATTTTTCCACACAAGTTTTATAGAGGAAGTGGATAAGGCGATGTTCAGAAAGCAGAAGTGGATTGAAGAAGATAGTATCAGAGCTCATCACCACCGTCCGTTTTATCAACTCTATATTCCTGGAGAGACTAATGAAAGACAGAATTTTTTTTCCTCCAAATGAAGAATGGAATTAAGTTTCGTGTTAGAATTTATGTGTTTGAAGTTGTTGTTTTGAAGTGGTTTAGTGTTAAGTCTTGTTTTTAGTATTTATGACTTCTTTATGTGGAATGATTGTTATGTATTTGTATTTAGAAAAATTTTCTCATCCAAGTATATTTGGAGTGAGAATTAAGTTTTTAAATGTATTTGTACTTGTTTTTGAATTAATATAAGTTTGCTTGTGTGAAAAATTGTGTTATTTTTATCCTTGAATTGAAATAGTTATTATGGTGAATTTTGTGGGAGAGGGCAGTTATAAGAAGTTGAAAATAGTCATTTTAAGTTCAATGAGAAAATTTAAAGGTGGTTTTCTTAGGTAAATAGTGCATTTTACTTTAATTTAAACCTTTTGAAAATCGTACACTGGCACATAAGCTCCACATCTCGCGCTTAAGCACGATCAAACCCGAGAGGCAGGCTCCTAAGTGCCACTTACCCATGCTTAAGCGCCGGTTTACAAAAACCGGTTCACGAATGGTTAAAAGTGAAATTTTGGCCCAAGAATTACCATTTTTAAGCCTCCCGTCACCTTCAAATTTTTAAAAGAATGATTTTGGAAGGCTAGGGCACATCTAAAGTGAAGATTTCTTGGTGGAATCAAGTGAAATTTGCTAGATCCAATTCCTTGAGGTAAGAGCTTTACTTCTTATGCAAAAATTTGGATTTTTATCATGTATGTTGAGCACATTTGGAGAAATTCAAAAATTCACTATCCATGGTGAAAAATGAGAAACAATTGTATGGAAATTGCATGGGAAGTATAGATTCTACTTTGGAAATTTAGTTTAGTAATTTAGACTTGATTTTTGAAGTTATTTTTGGAATTTATAAAATTTGTAGAATGACACCAAGAATGAAGAAGAGCGAAAGTAGGAACCCTTTTGATTCGAGTAAATTAATTAGTTTGAAGGCTCGGGATCGGTACAGTGATGCATTGCAATCATGGAAACTTATTCAGGAGAGGTGTTTTAGGAATCCAGGTTGAGACATAGAGGATTTGATCGTTCGCCGATAGTGGGAATGATTCTGTTGTTTCTCTATTGTGGAGGTTATTTTTGTTGTTAGGGAGTTCTATGCAAACCTCCCTGAGGCTGAAGACAATAGAGTTATGGTTCAAGGAAATTTGGTACCTTTTTCATCGGAGGTAATCAACTTATTTTATCATCTGCCACCTGATACGTTATGCTTCTATGCAAATTATAGTCCAACTGAAGTGGATTTAGACGAGATTATTACTTACTTGACTATTGGGAGAGGACTTTGGAAGATCACTAATGAGAGGAGAGTCAACTTCCCGACTTCAAAGTTATGTGCACCTTCAAAGGACTAGCACTATTTTATTTATGCTCGTCTGCTACCAAAAAATCATCTCAGTGAAGTGACCAGAGAGAGAGAGCAATAATAAATTATTGTACCCAAGAAGGAAATCTCATCAACATATGAGCTTTGATTTGTCATACTACCATCAGTTCTGCCATTATCGTTACTACTGTAGGTCTGGGATTTTCTTCCTCAATCTTTTCTTTGTTTGAGGAGGCTGGAGTTAAATATGATAGTTGGGAGGAAGTGTTGTGACCTCTAAAGCCCATCACTAAGGTGAATGTGAAAACTTATTCTGATCATTCTATTTTTGGCTAGAGAGGAGGTTTTTCTAGGAGTTATGGAATAAAGATGTCTGTTGCTTCTACCTCTACTACTTCTTCATCTACACCATCTACCTCACGTGCTTCTACATCTAGAGGTGAGTCTACTGAGACCCAAGATCAATTATTGCAGAGGATGATAGATACTATTAATTTTACCGCTGATAGGGTACAAAATTTAAAGCATTTTGCAAATCATATTGAAAGGTATAGTAGGAGAAAAAGTGATTATGAAGACAAATTTCACTCATCTTTGGAGAGCATCATTAGGGGTAACCAAGGAGTGCAATTTGCCTCCAGATCCTAGATACCTTCATTATGAGCTTGCAGAAGTTTGGAATAGCGGTGATTTAGAGGATGAAGAGAAGAACTAGAGATTTATTTTTATCATTGTAATATGATATGAACTATGTGGTTTGGTCTTGCTACATTTGCATCTGTGTGTTGATTTGAACTATGTGATGTGGTTTGTACTTTTATGTTTAAGTGAGAATTGTGATGTGATGTGTTTTCATTGTTTTGGACTTGAGACATGTATTTACATTTACTTTTTTAGATATTGCGATGTGTGAGACTTTTATTTTTAATTGAATTGTAATGTTTGTGTTAGTTAGTAGTTTGTTTTAAAATTCTAAGGTAGTAACTGTTGTGAGTTTTATGATTTAGTTAGTTTAGAACTTAACTTAATTCTATGTCTTTTGTAAAGTTGAAAATCTTCCTAACTTAGCTCTTAAATTTTGAAATTTAAGAAACTGCTACGTTATATTTTTCTTTTATCATGTTTGTGAGTTTCTTTTTATGTTAAGATTGTGAAGTCAAGTTAGTGTGTTAGTTTGCTTTTATCTTTTTACCCACTGTTTAGAAGTCTATTGAATCTCTACATGTTGAATTGAAATGAAAATATTAGAAAATTTGATCAAAATTAATTTTACTCCTCGTTTTAGTTTAATAACTGTATCATTAGGATATAAAAATTCCTGTAAGCATGTTATTTTTATTTTCATTCCTACTTATATATATTTGATGCTAAACTGTTTAATTACATAAAAAATTAAGTTTGGGAGGGGGATGAAAATATTTTCAAAACTTTAATTTTATTTGTTCTCAAATGAATGACAAGTGAATTTGATTTGAAAAGAAAAATTGATCATGTATATGAAGTTTTATTAGGGAAGTAAATTTTGATTTTAGAAATGAGTAAGAGAATTTAGTTGAAATTTTCAGTAACGAAGAAAAACTTTAAGTTAAAAATTTTTAGTGTAGAAAATGATTAATATAAGTAACTATCTTTAGTAAGAAANAATGGTGCCAAGAATGAGAAGAGCAAAAGAAAGAACCCTTTCGATTCAAGTAAATTTATTAGTTTGAAGGCTCAGGATCGGTACAGTGATGTGTTGCAATCACGAAAACTTATTCAAGAGAGGTGTTTTAGGAATCCAGGTGGAGATGTAGAGGATTTGATCGTTCGCCGATAGTGGGAACGATTCTGTTGTTTCTCTATTGTGGCAGTTTTTTTTGTTGTTAGGGAGTTCTATGCAAACCTCCCTGAGGCTGAAGATAATAGAGTTATGGTTCAAGGAAATTTGGTACCTTTTCATCAGAGGTAATAAACTTATTTTATCATCTGCCACTTGATACGTTATGCTTTTATGCAAATTATAGTCCAACTGAAGTGGATTTAGACAAGATTATTTCTTACTTGACTATTGGGAGAGGAATTTGGAAGATCACTAATGAGAGGAGAGTCAACTTCCCAACTTCAAAGTTATGTGCAACTTCAAAGGACTGGCACTATTTTATTTATGCTCATCTGCTACCAACAAATCATCTCAGTGAAGTGACCAGAGAGAGAGCAACAATAAATTATTGTACGCAGGAAGGAAATCTCATCAACATATGAGCTTTGATTTGTCACACTACCATCAGTTCTGCCATTACCGTTACTACTGTAGGTCTGGGATTTGCTTCCTCAATCTTTTCTTTTTTTGAGGAGGCTGGAGTTAAATATGATAGTTGGGAGGAAGTGTTGTTACCTCTAAAGCCCATCACTAAGGTGAATGTGAAGACTTATTCTGAGCATTCTATTTTTGGCTGGAAAGGAAGTTTTTCTAGGAGTTATGGAATAAAGACGTCTGCTGCTTCTACCTCTCCTGCTTCTTCATCTACACCATCTACCTCACGTGCTTCTACATCTAGAGGTGAGTCTATTGAGACCCAAGATCAATTATTACAGAGGATGATGGATATTATTAATTTTACCGCTGATAGGGTACAAAATTTAGAGCATTTTGCAAATCATACTGAAAGGTGTAGTAGGAGAAAAAGTGATTGTGAAGACAAATTTCACTCATCTTTGGAGAGCCTCATTAGGGGTAACCAAGGAGTGCAATTTGCCTCCAGATCCTAGATACCTTCATTATGAGCTTGCAGAAGTTCGGAATAGCGGTGATTTAGAGGGTGAAGAGTAGAACTAGAGATTTATTTTTATCATTGTAATATGATATGAAATATGTGGTTTGGTCTTGCTACATTTGCATCTGTGTGTTGATTTGAACTATGTGGTGTGGTTTGTACTTTTATGTATAAGTGAGAATTGTGATGTGATGTGTTTTCATGTTTTGGACTTGAGACATGTATGTACATTTACTTGTTTAGATATTGCGATGTGTGAGACTTTTATTTTTAATTGTATTGTAATGTTTGTGTTAGTTAGTAGTTTGTTTTAAAATTCTAGGGTAGTAACTATTGTGAGTTTTGTGATTTAGTTAGTTTAGAACATAACTTAATTCTATGTCTTTTGTAAAGTTGAAAATCTTCCTAACTTAGCTCTTAAATTTGAAATTTAAGAAACTGCTACCTTATATTTTACTTTTATCATGTTTGTGAGTTTCTTTTTATGTTAAGATTGTGAAGTTAAGTTAGTGTGTTAGTTTGCTTTTATGTTTTTACCCACTGTTTAGAAGTCTATTGAACCTCTACGTGTTGAATTAAAATGAAAATATTAGAAAATTTGATCAAAATTAATTTTACTCCTCTTTTTAGTTTAATAACTGTATCATTAGGATATAAAAATTCCTGTAAGCATGTTATTTTTATTTTTCATTCCTACTTATATATATTTGATGCTAAACTGTTTAATTTCATAAAAAATTAAGTTTGGGAGGGGGATGAAAAATATTTTCAAAACTTTAATTTTATCTGTTCTCAAACGAATGACAAGTGAATTTGATTTGAAAAGAAAAATTGATCATGTATATGAAGTTTTTTTAGGGAAGTAAATTTTGATTTTAGAAATGAGTAAGAGAATTTAGTTAAAATTTTGAGTAATGAAGAAAAACTTTAATATAAAAGTTTTTTGTGTAGAAAATGATTAATATAAGTAACAATCTTTAGTGAGAAACATTGTATTTTTGAAAATTTTAGAAATTTAGACTTTTGTTTTTAATACTTAAATTTCTTTTATTAAAAATAATTTTTAAAGCTATTATTATATTTATAAGTAAAAGTTTTGTGTACAAGACTTTGCTTTAGGAAAGGAAAAGTAGAATTCAAAATTATTAAAGGCCTATCCAGATATAGTAATCCTTGCCTAAAAGAGAAGAAAAGAAAAAAGAAAAAAAAGAAAAAAAAAAGAAAAAAAGAAGAAAGAGAAAGGAAAAGTAAAAGAAAAAATACAAGGGATGAGAAGCTTGAGGATTAGTGTCTAATCAAAAATTGGTTCTACATTTGATCTTTTTAAAGTATAAGNAGAAAAAAATAAAAAAAAAAGAAAAAAGAAGAAAGAGAAAAGTAAAGTAAAAGAAAAAATATAAGGGAGGAGAAGCTTGAGGATTAGTGTCTAATCAAAAATTGGTTCTACATTTGATCTTTTTAAAGTATAAGACTAGAAAAAAATCTTAAGCTTGTAGATATAATGTAGTAAGTAAAATTATTCTTAATAAATTTTTTTTTAAATGGAGATAATAAGAGAACTAAATTCTAAATTTGGAAGACTTGCAATATTTTTGAATTAGATAGGAACTCATATTCTCATCTTTCTTAACATTAGAAATTTCCAAACTTTAAGTTGGTCTCATTTACTAATATTTTTTCTAAATTGGACTACTATATCTCTAAATTTAAATTTTAATAACTCCTACAGAAACTCATATACATATCATACATATTAGTTTTTAAATATTGAAGTGTCACCGGAAGACAAGTAACATTTTAAGTTTGGGGGATTTTGATACACCTAAAATATATAGTATTTTTAGACACATTTTNCAATATTTTTTCTAAATTTGACTACTATATCTCTAAATTTAAATTTTAATAACTCCTACAGAAACTCATATACAAATCATACATATTAGTTTTTAAATATTGAAGTGTCACCTGAAGATAAGTAACATTTTAAGTTTGGGGGATTTTGATACACCTAAAATATATAGTATTTTTAGACACAAACATATTGCGCTTTCATAGAAGGTATTGTTAAGTTTTTCTTTTAGGTACAGGTAAAAAGGTGAAAAATATTTGAAGGAGTGAAAAATGATCAAATTTGGAGAAAATAGGTCAAAAATGTGCAGACGTGTTTTGGCGCCTAAGCGCCAGATCCGGAAATACATCAAATCAAGAAAAATTTTGAAGAGATACTGAGGCACCTTTTAGAGAATTATAAACGAAAGAAGATTGGGACATCAAAAGAGGTCCTGAAAGTACTGAGAGAGTTTTGAATGTTCAAAAATTGGGAAGTTAGTTGGAGAGACTTTCAGGCACCACATATTTATCCTTTTTTAGTTTTAATTTTATATTGAGAGTGTTGTAAAAGAGAAAAGATTCAAAGGAACTTCAAGAGTTTTGTGGAGGACTTGAGATAATTTTTTATCTTTAGTTTTGGACTACTTTTGGTTTTAATTGAGACTTGTTATTGGTTTGATAATGATTTTTACTTTTAAACAAATGTGTGGTTTTGTTTTCTCCATGGATTCTGAGTAGTTTTCTTTATTATTCCTTTTAAAATGATAAGTAATTAAGTTTTGGATGAAAGTTTTGGAGAGTATTGATCTCTAATGTTGGAATAAGTTGTGATGATTTAAATCCATGTTCTTCTTTTAATTCTAGATTTGGCCAATCCAGATGTTAAAATTTGTTGCGAGAACATGTAAGAATCGGGCTGGTATTGTCTCAATCAATGATTATAAAGAATCACATGACGTTGTATGAATGAGAATGTAGTTCATGTGATTTTGTACAAATAAATATGGGAAATATTCATTGAAGGGTGTAGAGTTAGAGGACTTTAAAGTGAAAAGTTAAAGCCCCCAACTTGGTTTATTATTTTAGGTTATGATGTGAGATGTTAGCCCCCAGGTGGAGGGAATCAAGGGAACTCTAGAGAGAGAGCTAGTATCTTTCCTGCTTAGCCGGTCTTCAGAACTATTCAAACTTTAAATTAGCCAATGTTCTTTGTAACATCTCTAGTAAGGGTAAAGAATAATATTTCTCATATTTGACACAACACAATATGCATACTTCCACAAAGAAATTCCTATACTTATTGCTGATTCATGATAAGGAGAAAGATATTTTCATATTTAGTGTTTTTCTTCTACAAAAACTCAAGTTATCTTCTTAAGCTTGTACTGTTTTTTTCAAATTATTAAAATTACCAAAAATATTTAAACTTTCTTTACTACGAAAACATCTATAGTCCAACTAATTGTCTTTTTAAAAATAGAAAGTTTTCCAAAAAGTGCATATTGTATATCTTCCCTGTGGGTTTGATATTCAGGTCTTAAACAAAAAGTCCTATATTACTTGACAATGATATGTGTACTTGCGTAGTATCCCAATATAAATTAATAGTTAAATTCTTATTTTCTTCAGGATCAAGATTTTGGTTTTATTGCAAAATAAAGAAATATAAGTGAAACATATAATCTAAATTTTTGTTATACTATTGCATATAAGCAGTTATCAAGGATCAGAATGATCTCTGACCTTGGAAAAATCAAAGGACAATCCCTCTGTGATGAGGAATGAAACCTTAAAAAACTCAAGTCATGGTGAGCCTTCTTTAGTCTCGGAGAATTAAAATATCACAGAGGGTATTCATTTAATTAAAAATTGTATGTTTGAAAAATAATTTTTATTTTTAGTCCACATTATTCTCCTCCGTTCGCTGAGCAAGAGGGTATTTTTATTTTATTGTTATTATTTTTCTATGCAAAGATATGATTTTTTAAAGCTCTAGTATTTAAATAAATCAAAAAATCCTGATTTATATTCTTATTCAGCTCAACGCCAGCGCATCTTAGGCAGCTCCAAATCATGCACACGTCACTCCACCATTTGACGCTGTAAGCAAAATAACCTCCACGTGGACCCGGGTTTATGAACCATATCTTTGTTCAGCTTCATCAGGAATGTTCACTGAATAAACATGTGATGGGACGACATCCGTTCATCATCCCCAAGTGACCTAACCCGTGAGTCGTTCACACTAAAAATCTTCATCTAGACTCAACCAAATCACAAAAAGTTTGTTTTTAAGAGTCCATTTACTTAAGAAGAACCTATCTATATGGTTAATCAAGTATGAAATAAAGTCATTGCACATGGAGAGTTAAAATAAGCTCGAATTAGTATTAGATTTCAATACCTTTGTCTGAGAGGGGAAGCCTCAATCAGATGGTTGTGTTAGCTTCAATTGGGTTAAACAAACCTCTAAATGAAGTCCCAAGCCTTGGTGAATTGTCTAGGTATGAATTCGATCAAGGTAGATTTCAGGTGTTAGTCTAGAGCTATGATAGAAGCTATTTAAGAGGGCGCTTTTGTAGGGAATCAACTTCTCTCACTGTGGGCATGGTGTGTGCATAATTAATTGAAGTTTAGTGCACTGTGGTGGAGTGGTGAGGTCTTTCCTAGTTTTAAGGCAAGTTTCAGTGGAGAAATTAGCTCTAAGGGGTGGCCATCAGTTGCTGAGAGCAAGGAGACTACAATTGGGATACTTTGGAGAAGCTCTTGTGAGATTTTCTCTGACTATCCTTATGTTTCCAAGCACTCTCTTCCTTGGCCATAAAGAGGTCCATTTAAAGCCATGGCTGCCTGGTGGAGCTCAGGGTTGGAGTTGGGTGCTAAAGCATGCTGAGGTGGAGGGAAGAAATGCTCCAATGGCCAAAAGGAGTGAGCAACGTCAGAGATGTTTAATTTTAGGTTTTGGCCATTTAGGGCTCCCTTGGAGTGGTTGTTTCCATTATCTATGGTGGTGGCTGGCTAGAGTTTGGTGACTTCTTGGCTCAAGGAGGTCAAGGAGCTATTAATGATGGTTAACTCTTAAGGGTAAGTGATGATGAAGAAGATATTTGAGTTTAGGCCAAATATTGGGTGGAATCTCTTAGATCAAGGGACCATTAGTCCATAGCTCACCTTGGCTGGTTTAATTTATTCTAGCCTGGTCCATAGGGTGTACTTGGCGGGTGTGCAGTTATCAATTTGGTGGCTTAGGCATGGCTAAGTCAATTTTGGTACATGGGTCCAACTTGGGTCAAAATGGCTAAAAGTTGGGTTTGGGTTAGGCTAGCCATGACTCTGAGCCCAATTAATTGATCAACATTGTGTAAATGATTGTCATGATGATTTTGGTGAAGGATTGATGTAATTTTAAGCTCAATTGGAAGTTCAATTTGAAGGATTTTGGGATTTTGGTCAATTTGGGCATGTTGGACTAGACTTGGGTCTAGGTTGGGCTAAGGTTGGGCTAAGTCAAAATTTATGGTTGGTAACAGTCTATAAGAATATTATAAAGAATTTCCAACATAAATTGGTTGTCAATTTTGGGGTTACGACATTCAATTTAGTGCAATTTGGAGAAAGCTAATTTGGGTAAATTTGGGGATTTTGAACTTGGGTTAAAATTAAATGAAATTTAGGCTTCAGCAAGGCCAATTGAAAGTTTAATTTGGTGTGCATGAGTGTCATGAAGAGTTTAGGATTCAAATTGGGGCAAATTTAATAGGTTATGGGGTTCAATTATGTGAGATTAGGTCATAGAGGTAAAGCTGGGGGTTTTGATTTGGATCAAAATTGAGCTCAACGCATGAGCCAATTAGGCTTGGATTTGGTTTGAATTGATTAAATAAAATATGAATTCTGGGTTTAGAATTGAAATTTAGGGGTAATTGTGGCCAAATTGATGGACATTTGAGGTGAATTTGGGAAAATTGGGCCTTTAAAGACAATTTGGGGCTTTTGGTCAAAATGGGTTCAATTGAAGGGTCCAAATTGGTTTTGGAGACATTCCAAGTGATTTTGGAGGTTTTGGGAAAGTTCGGGGTGTCATTTTTGTATTTTTTTGCAAATTTAGGGTTATTTTGATAATTTTAGAATTTTTTGGTGGATTTGAGCAATTTGGGTGTTTCAGAATGGTTTGAAATGATTTTTGAATAATTTTGGGTATTTTGGGTGAACTTGAGCATTTTGACCAAATCTAGGGTTTCAAGGGCATTTATGTAATTTGGGTGGATATTGGGACAAAAGGCCAAGTTGGACATTTTTGGTAGAATTGGGCTGCAAAGCCCCATGTATGAGCTATGGATCAATGAAATCCCCATTTTGGTCTTCTATGTATTTGTCTTAGCTAAACCCTAGCCTATGGCTACTGGGTCTAGGGAACCACCTACTTGAGTCTCCGAAAAGAACAAGGGATCAAAGTCAAAAATTTTGGGTTTTAGGATTGTGAGTGATTGTGGGTGATAGTGAGTGCAAGTGAGTGAACTAGCTCCAGACCAACACCAAGGGTCAATCCTGAGGCCGAGCAGTCCTATGGGGATTCAGCTTGAGCTTCCCCGTATTGACCCCACCTACTAGGTGCTAGAAGTTAGGACCAATATATGAAACTTTCAAGTTGAGCAAGAAAGAGCTTAGAGTTTCTAATGGTGAAGGTTATTTTCTAGTTTTCTAGGAATAGTCAACAACAAAGTCCTATGGCTAGACTCTAGGCTACTAAAGAGGGAAAACTAAACCTCAACCAAAAGTGAGGTCAACAANTTATTGCGCTTTCATGGAAGTTATTTTTAGGTTTTTCTTTTAGGTACAGGTAAAAAAGTGAAAAATGTTTGAAGGAGTGAAAAAGGATCAAATTTGGAGAAAATAGGTAAAAAATGTGCAGACGTGTTTTGGCGCCTAAGCGTCAGGTAAACATAGAAGGCCACATCTAAGTTCTAAAGGGCACGCGCTTAAGCGCCAGTGGCAGTTATTGGATTAGTAAATTTGTTTTTTGCAAATTTTGAAGAGGTTTTTGAGACGCCTATTGGCTTAATAGGTGGTTACAACCACCATGGACGAAAATGATTGCGAAAGGTTGCAACTCTTGCGGAAATACATCAAATCAAGACAAATTTTGAAGAGATATTGAGGCACCTTTTAGAGAATTATAAAAGAAAGAAGATTGGGACATTGAAAGAGGTCCTGAAAGTAGTGGGAAAGTTTTGAATGTTCAAAAATTGGGAAGTTAGTTGGAGAGACTTTCAGGCACCACATATTTATCCTTTTTTTTTATTTTAATTTTATATTGAGAGTGTTGTAAAAGAGAAATGAATCAAAGGAACTTCAAGAGTTTTGTGGAGGACTTGAGATAATTTTTTATCTTTAGTTTTGGACTACTTTTTGTTTTAATTGAGACTTGTTATTAGTTTGACAATGATTTCTACTTTTAAACAAATGTGTGGTTTTGTTTTCTCCATGGATTCTGAGTAGTTTTCTTTATCTTTCCTCTTAAAATGATAAGTAATTAAGTTTTGGATGGAAGTTCTGGAGAGTATTGATCTCTAATGTTGGAAGAAGTTGTGATGATTTAAATCCATGTACTTCTTTTAATTCTTGATTTGGCCAATCCAGATGTTAAAATTTGTTGCGAGAACATGTAAGAACCGGGCTGGTATTGTCTCAGTCAACAATTAGAAAGAATCACATAGGTTGTATGAATAAGAATGTAGTTCATATGATTGTGTACAAATAAATAGGGAAATATTCATTGAAGGGTGTAGAGTTAGAGGACTTTAATATGAAAAGTTAAAGCCCCCAACTTGGTTTATTGCTTTAGGTTATGATGCAAGATGTTAGCCCCTAGGTGGAGGGAATAAAGGGAACTCTAGAGAGAGAGCTAGTATCTTCCCTACCTAGCCGGTCTTCAGAACTATTCAAACTTTAAATTAGCCAATGTTCTTCATCTCTAGTAAGGGTAAAGAATATTATTACTCATATTTGGCACAACACAATTTGCATACTTCCACAACAGTAAGGGTAAAGAATATTATTGCTCCTATTTGACACAACACAATTTGCATACTTTCACAATAGAATTCCTATACATGGTATCTTCCCTACCTATCTGGTCTTTAGAACTATTCAAACTTTAAATTAGCCAATGTTCTTTATAGCATCTCTAGTAAGGTCGGTCTTCAAAACTATTCAAACTTTAAATTAGCCAATATTCTTTATAGCATCTCTAGTAAGGGCCTAGCCTGTCTTCAGAACTATTCAAACTTTAAATTAGCCAATGTTCTTTATATCATCTCTAGTAAGGGTTCTGCCTAGCCGATCTTCAGAACTATTCAAACTTTAAATTAGCCAATGTTCTTTATAGCAACTCTAGTAAGGGTAAAGAATGTTTTATATTTGGTACAACACAATATGCATACTTCCACAAAGGAATTCCTATACTTATTACTAATTCATGATAAGGAGAAAAATATTTTCATATTTAGTGCTTTTCCTCTACAAAAACTCAAGTTATCTTTTTAAGCTTGTACTGTTTTTGTCAAATTATTAAAATTACCAAAAATATTTAAACTTTCTTTACTGCGAAAACGTCTTTAGTCCAAATAATTGTCTTTTTAAAAATAGAAAGTTTTCCAAAAAGTGCATATTGTATATCTTCCCTGTGGGTTTGATATTCAGGTCTTAATCAAAAAGTCTTATATTTCTTGACAATGATATGTATACTTGCGTAGTATCCCAATATAAATTAATAGTTAAATTCTTATTTTCTTCAGGATCAAGATTTTGGTTTTATTGCAAAATAAAGAAATATAAGTGAAACATATAATCTAAATTTTTGTTATACTATTGCATATAAGCAGTTATCAAGGATCAGAATGATCTCTGACCTTGGAAAAATCAAAGGACATTCCCTCTGTGATGAGGAATGAAAGCTTAAGAAACTCAAGTCATGGTGAGCCTTCTTTAGTCATGGACAATTAAAATACCACAGAGGGTATTCATTTAATTATATGTTTGAAAAATAATTTTTATTTTTAGTCCACATTACTCTCCTCTGTTCGCTGAGCAAGAGGGTATTTTTATTTTATTGTTATTATTTTTCTATGCAAAGATATGATTTTTTAAAGCTCTGGTATTTAAATAAATCGAAAAATCCTGATTTATATTCTTATTCAGCTCAACGCCAGCGCATCTTAGGCAGCTTCAAATCATGCACACGTCACTCCGCCATTTGATGCTACAAGCAAAATAACCTCCACGTGAGCCGCGCTTTATGAACCATATCTTTACTCAGCTTCATCAGGACTGTTCACTGAATAAACATGTGATGGGACGACATCCGTTCATCGTCCCCAGGTGACCTAACCCGTGAGCCGTTCACACTAAAAATCTTCATCTAGACTCAACCAAATCACAAAAAAGTTTGTTTTTAAGACTCCATTTACTTAAGAAGAACCTATCTATATGGTTAATCAAGTATGAAATCCATTCATTGCACATGGAGAGTTAAAATAAGCCTGGATTAGTATTAGAGTTCAATACCTTTGTCTGAGAGGGGAAGTCTCAATCAGATGGTTGTGTTAGGTTCAATTGAGGTCAAACAAACCTCTAAATGAAGTCCCAAGCCTTGGTAAATTGTCTAGGTATGAATTCGATCAAGATAGATTTCAGGTGTTAGTATAGAGCTATGCTAGAAGCTATTTCAGAGGGGGCTTTTGTGGGGAATCAACTTCTCTCACTGTGGGGATGGTGTGTGCATAATTAATTGAAGTTTAGTGCACTGTGGTGGAGTGTTGAGGTCTTTCCTGGTTTTAAGGCAAGTTTCAGTGGAGAAATTACCTCTAAGGGGTGGCTATCAGTTGCTGAGAGCAAGGAGATTGCAATTGGGATAGTTTTGAGAAGCTCTTGTGAGATTTTGTCTGACTATCCTTATGTTTCCAAGCACTCTCTTCCTTCTCCATAGAGAGGTCCATTTAAAACCATGGCTGCCTGGTGGAGCTCAGGGTTGGAGTTGGGTGCTAAAGCATGTTGAGGTGGAGGGAAGAAACGCTCCATTGGCCAAAGGGAGTGAGCAATGTCAGATATGTTTAATTTTAGGTTTTGGCCATTTAGGGCTCCCTTGGAGTGGTTGTTTCCATTAGCTATGGTGGTGGCTGGCCAGATTTTGGTGACTTCTTGGCTCAGAGAGGTCAAGGAGCAGTTAATGATGGTTAACTCCTAAGGGTAAGTGATGATGAAGAAGATATTTGAGTTTAGGCCAAATATGGGGTGAAATCCCTTAGATCAAGGGACCATTGGTCCATAGCTCACCTTGGCTGGTTTAAGTTATTCTAGCTTGGTCCATAGGGTGTACTTGGCGGGTGTACAATTATCAATTTGGTGGCTTAGGCATGGCTAAGCCAATTTTGGTACATAGGATCAATTTGGGTAAAAATGGCTAAAAGTTGGGTTTGGGTTAGGCAAGACATGACTCTGAGCCCAATTAATTGATCAACATTGTGTAAATGATTGTCATGAAGATTTTTGGTGAAGGATTGATGTAATTTTAAGTTCAGTTGGAAGTTCAATTTGAAGGATTTTGGGATTTTGGTCAATTTGGGCATGTTGGACTAGACTCGGGTCTAGGTTGGGCTAAGTCAAAATTTATGGTTGGTAATAGTCTATAAGAATATGATAAAGAGTTTCCAACAAAAATTGGTTGTCAATTTTGGGGTTAGGGCATTCAATTTAGTGCAATTTGGAGACAGCTAATTTTGGGTAAATTTGGGGATTTTGAACTTGGGTTACAATTAAATGAAATTGAGGCTTCACCAAGGCCAATTGAAAGTTTAATTTGGTGTGCAAGAGTGTCATGAAGAGTTTAAGAATCAAATTGGGGAAAATTGAGTAGGTTATGGGGTTCAATTAAGTGAATTTAGGTCATAGATCTAAAACTGGGGGTTTTAATTTGGATCAAAATTGAGCTCAACGCATGAGCCAATTAGGGTTGGATTTGGTTTGAATTAATTAAATGAAATATGCGTTTTGGGTTTAGAATTGAAATTTAGGGGTAATTGTGGCCAAATTGATGGACATTTGAGGTGAATTTGGGTAAATTGGGCCTTTAAAGACAATTTGGGGTTTTTGGTCAAAATGGGTTCAATTGAAGGGTCCAAATTGGATTCTGAGACATTTCAAGTGATTTTTGAGGTTTTGAGAAAGTTCAGGGTGTCATTTTTGTATTTTTTGTAAATTTAGGGATATTTTGATAATTTTGGAATTTTTGGGTGGATTTGAACAATTTGGGTGTTCTAGAATGGTTTGAAATGATTTTTGAATAATTTTTGGTATTTTGGGTGAACTTGAGGATTTTGACCAAATCTAGGGTTACAAGGGCATTTAGGTAATTTGGGTGGATATTGGGACAAAAGGCCAAGTTGGACATTTTTCGTAGAATTGGGCTGCCAAGCCCCATGTATGAGCTATAGATCAATGAAATCCCCATTTTGGTCTTCTATGTATTGGTCTTAGCTAAACCCTAGCCTATGGCTAGTGGGTCTAGGGGCCCACCTACTTGAGTCTCCCAAAAGAACAAGGGATCAAAGTCAACAATTTTGGGTTTTAGGATTGTGAGTGATTGTGGGTGATAGTGAGTGCAAGTGAGTGAACTAGCTCCAGACCAACACCAAGGGTCAATCCTGAGGCCGAGCAGTCCTATGGAGATTCAGCTTGAGCTTCCCCATATTGACCCCACATAATAGGTGCTAGAAGTTAGGACCAATATATGGAGCTTTCAAGTTGAGCAAGGAAGAGTTTAGAGTTTCTAATGGTGAGGGTTATTTTCTAGTTTTCTAAGAATAGTCAACAGCAAAGTCCTATGGCTAGACTCTAGGCTACTAAAGAGGGAAAACTAAACCTCAACCAAAAGTGAGGTCAACAAATATAAATATGTAAAAACATGTGACCGGTGTCAGAGAGTAGGTAATATTTCAAAAAGAAATGAAATGCCTCCAAATTTTAATTTGGAAATTGAAATTTTTTATGCGTGATGATTGGATTTTATGGGACCATTTATAGCGTCATTCAAAAATATTTATGTATTGATTGTAGTGGATTATGTTTAAAAGTGGATTGAAGCAATCGTTTTATCAAGATGTGATGCTCGGGGTGTTTTAAATTTTTAAATAAAAAATATTTTTACAAGATCTGGAATGCCGAGAGTAAACATTGTCGATGGAGAATCGCATTTTAGAAATGCAATGGTTGTAAGATTGGTGGAAAAATATAATATGAAGCATAAAATTTCAACTGTTTATCAACCCCAGACTAGTGGTTTAGCAGAAGTATCTAATCAAGAAATTAAGAGAATTTTAGAAAAAAGTGTTAATCCTAAAAAAATGGATTGGTCTGTTAGATTAGATACAACATTATGAACATATAGGACTGCTTATAAAACACCTATAGGAATATCCCCATATAGATTAATTTTTGAGAAGACTTGTCACATGCTAATTGAATTGGAACAATAAGCTTATTGGGCTATGAAAGAATTCACTTTCAATTTGAAAGAAACTAGTGAGAAAAGATTACTGTAATTAAATTAGCTTGAGGAAATTAGGAATAAATTTTACAATAATGTGGGGATTTATACAGAAATGATGAAAGAATGGCGCATGAAGCACTGAATTCCAGAGAGTCGGCACATGATACGTCAGATTTGGTGCATGATGCGCCAGATTTGGTGCACAATACATCGCGGCAATAAAAATGACTAAAATGTTGCAAAAGGCAATTTTTGGCAGTTTCTTCTACTTAAAACTCCTAAAAACATAATCCTAAGTTTATTTTAATGGGGCAAATGAGGGAAAAACCACTAGATTTCAAATTAAATGGCTTCCCACTTCAAAAATTTTATGAGATTTAGAATTTTCAACTGGAGAATGTTTGTCAGTATCGATGCCCAGAAATTGCATGATCGAGTTCTAGTGAAGAAGACACTAATCAAAGAAAGGGAATTTGTGAATCGAGGATTCAACACACTGATACTCAAGTGGAAGAGATTATTGCACAGAGGCGTTGGGAAGTGCTTTACTACACTATTGTCACTGCAGTCGTCCTTGTGGTGAAAGAGTTTTACGCAAATATTCATGGTGTCAACCAAGGAACATTCTATGTGCGAGGCAAGTTTGTGCAGTTCACTCCTTTAAGACCAAACAAGATGTTTATGATTGAGAATGTGCCAATATACCTATCTGCCATTATATGAATTTTACCCCTATGAGATTTAATATGAATGAACTCTACCGAAACCTTACTGTTGAAGATACGAATTGGGAGGCCAGAGATGATGGGAATGTTATTTTTTCCTCATCATTTTTAAATCTTGTTTCGAAGGCATTACACTTCTTCATTGCATCGAAATTATTGCCTACTATGAAGATCAGTAAAGTGATAAATGAGAGCACTATTTTAAATTATTGCATTCAAACTAGAAAGCCTGTTGATATTGGAGTGATAATTATAAAATTGGTTTTGGGTTTGATTGTGAAAGGATTTACAACTAGACTTGGACATCCATCCACTATTTTCCTTCTGTGCAGTCAAACATAAGTACCTTATGAAAGTTGGGAAAAAGTGCTTCTTCCTTAGAAACCAATGGATCCTGAAGTCTATTGTAACTGTATTTGCATGGGAGATGAGAATGATATGAATGTATTAATGATCAAGGATCTCAGAATTCATCACCTGATCAGCCCTACTATAATTCTAATGCATTTTTGAAGAGAATCAAGAAGATAGATAAAGAAGTGCAGAATCTTATGCATGTAATTGAAAATATTTCTGAAATGTTGAATCATCTGGATTGGTGACTGAAGGTACATTTTGACCATACTGGGCGTATTGAAGATGGTTTGGTACGTATGTTCAAGAAACATTCTTGGATTGGAGAGAATTCAACAAATTAGTTTCCATATTGACCCTTCAACAACCTGTATGTGCACTATCAATTGATGGGTGATATCTAGGAGGACGAGAGTGAAGAAGATGTTTGAACTTAATTTATGCACAAAATGTTTTGTTTAGTACTGCTTGTGTTAGTTTGTTGAGTTTGATTGCATTTCATTTCTATTGTCACACTATCTCTGTTTATGCTTTATATTTTGATGTTTAGATTTCAGTGTTATGATGTTGGTTTGCTTTAGAACAAAGATTTGATGTTTGTTGGCTTGGAAACTGTTAGTTTGTACGAGCACGGATTTTATATATAAATGTGTTTTATGTTGTTTGTGAAAGTTTGGTGTTAAGATAATGTTTATATATGTTTAGAAATGTTCATTTGAGTTATTAGAGGTTAACGTAATGTAGTATAAAGCAGATTTCCACAAAAAACTAAAATTTGGTGAATTTAAGCTCTAGTGCATGATGCGCCAAATTGACGCATGATGTGCCAATTTATAGAGTGCTGACGCATGATGTGCCAATTTATAGAGTGCTGACGCATGATGCGTCAAGACCTGAACACGCCAGATCGCCTAAAAACTACAAAATTGTATGGAAAAGCTCCATTTTTATGGCTTGCATCATATCCTACCTCTAAAACTTGACTTAAAGCTTCTTATTGAGGACGGTAGAAAAGATTTTAGAGGCCAAAAAGCATAGATTTCATTATCTCTTGGTAAGAGCTTCACTTTAACTTAAAATTTTTTTATTTTCACCATGGATTTTTCCTACATTATGNCACAAGACTTGAGGGTGAGGCTCGATCAGATAAACTAAGAAAGAAATGATATCCGTTTCGTCTCTGAAAACCATTTTATTTATAAATTGATAAGTTCCTTTATTTAATACAAAGAATTAAATAGGGTTTAATTAAGCTTGGTTTGGAAAAGCTTCCTATAAGGGCAAGCCATTATAATTAATTACAACTTAGATAACTTGATAAAAATTAGGGAATATTATCTTCAAAGAGGTCAAAAGATAGTACTTTTCAACGAGATCAGATAAAGAGGTTTGAAAGGGGAATGGCTCAAATTTGGAACATTTATTATAGAATCTAAAGGAGGAAGAACTAGGGGATACTAACCTAGATAAGAACCTTGGTGACTTCCCAAGCTACCCTATGGTTTGGCTTCAATTTTAGAGAGAAATATTAAAATGTTTCATCCTGTCAATTTTATTAATTAGAGCTTACACTCGCATGAAACAGTCACATTAATAGCCTGAAAGATATGAGGATTTAGGTCATGAAGGATGACAACCTCAGAATCTTATAGCGAGTTAGGGCTTAAATTGTACTGCAGAGCTATCCTACGGTTCCCTCTTTTCGGTACCACTATTTTCTTTCGGATTCACTTAGTTCAAATGAATTTTCTAAACTCAACTTAATGAGTTCCATACTTTTATTTAGACCATAGGAAATCTTTTTAGCAACCATAGGTTACCTCCTCCGAGAGATTCCCGATCATCTGATAGAGATGTTTTAATTTAGTTGCAATTTTTATTTTATGATGTTTGTGATTAAATTTTGAGTTGTCTCATATTTTGAATTTTGTGGCGGTAAATTTTATGTTGATTGATTTTTAGCTTTGGTTTTTGTTTTACGGCTATCCAAGCAGTTTTGGTTTTCATGCAGGGTGACATCGTTGTTTAACATGCAAGCTCGAGGCAAGAAGTACAAAAAGGTAAATGAAATAATTTAAAATCGTACCTATTGATTCTTCTCGTTCCTCCACCCGAAAGGCTAGTTCTTGCAAGGCATGTATATAACTTTGTAGGAAATTTAAATTGCATGAGTAGATGAAGGTTTAGCTACCAAACCCCAAGTTATGACTTTATTGAATCTCAGAAGATCCTAGTCGATAGTTTAAGAACAAAAATATGGCAAGTCCAAATTGCCCTTTAGAATGTCCAAAAGATTTTCAAGATGCTCGAGGCACGACCCTGGACCACTTTAAAGATCCCTTAAAATATTCTGCGTTCATTTTGAACTTATCATATTGTTCCATTAGTCATTAGAGGTCGAAGTGTAACTACATCGTTGCTTAGTGAAACTTGACAATTTAATTATCCTGACGATAGGATACCCAATTAATCAATTAATGTTTCATTTAAAAGTTATGTGAGTTGGTGCCCCTAAGGCATGTTTAAGTCATTTAAGATCGTGGTGCCGACAATTAAGGTTGGGTTTGTAGTGTTTAAAGCTGTTAATATCCAATCTTGTTATCTTCTAAATCTGATCAATTGAGTATATACATCGAGTCTATGTCACTACTAAGCCATTAAAAATCATGATAAGTGGAATGGTAATTATCAAAATTATGATTTAAGTGATATGTATTCTTATTAAATGATCACATCATCCACAACTTTGGGCTTAAGAAAAGTAGAATATTGTCTTTTTGGTGTAAGCCCATCACTTAAGAATCATTTGATCTTAATTGACTTCCAAGTCATGAAGATTAGGAGAATTATGATCTTCTTGATGTTGTGCAAAGGTCGTGAGTGAGCTTCTACCTTTTAATCCCACTGAATTTTAATCATCAAAACATGTTCATTAAGATCAAAATTTCCTATTTTCCCTTGGTTAATCCAAAATTTTAATTAAGAACCAAAATCTAAAATTACTATTTTGCCTTTCGGTTTCTTTACCTCAAAACTCATTAATCACAACTCAAAGGACTTGAGCATTCAGAGTGGCATATCCATGAGTTAATTGAAACATTAGAGAAGAATAATGTTGTTTTTATGGTTTTTTTTTTAATTTAATTTAATTTAAATATTTATTTAAATTCAGGAAATAGGGTTTTCAAAATTGATTTATTTATCTATCCCAAATAAAGGTTTTATTTATGAGAAAATTATTAAAGGTTTCCTTTCAAAGAAGCACTTAGGCAACATTTCATGATTTTTTGAATTAAATTATTATTATTATTGTTTAATTTAGGATCAATTTCAATGATTTAATTAAATAGAAAATAATGTTTTAACTACCAAAATTATTTTTATATTTTTATTTGACTTCTGTGAGCTTAGAAAGCCTAGAGAATCAAATTTTGTATTGTTTTGTTTTGAATTTGTTTATTATAATTATTATAATGGGAAAATAAGGAAAATTCACTTTTATGCTTTTAAAATTTATTTGTATCTTAGAAAAAAATTAGGAAAAATATCTCAAAGAATTCTAAGTGATCAGGGAATACTTGCACACATTTTGAACCATTTTTTTGTATGTTTGAAAATTTGATTATTTTAATTATTTTAATTCAAAATACACTTTAAAAATGTCATATTTTCACCAAAATAGATTTGATTTTTATTAAAGGCCCCTGATCACAAGGAAGTCAGAAAACTATATTCCATGATTTTTCTAAGCTTACTTAATTTATTATAACTATTTTTGTACAAAAATACAAAGTTTCTCTAAAAATCAATTTTAGTGCTTAAACTAAGCCAAATGATTTTTAAATTTTTACAGTAAGTAAATAAGATTATTTTGCACAATGTAGAGTTCATTTTGTCAATTTTTGATAAGTATATAATTTATATAAATTAACACAAGGTGTATACATTTGATTAAATATAGAAATGTATAAAATAATTCAAAACATCATAATATTTTTCTTAGACTTCTATGACCACAGGAAACCTACTAAAATTATCCTCATAATTTTCAAATGATATTTTGATTTATATAATTAAAACAAGCCAAAATGGCCACCTAGCTTGAAAGTTAGGGCTAGAAGCATAAAGATGCCTTCTGACCTTAGAAAAATCAGAGAACATCCCCTCTGTGATGAGGAATAAACCTTAGAAATTTCAAGCCATGGTGAGCCATATTTAGTCATGGAGAATTGAAATACCACAGAGGGTATTTAATTAATTGAAAATCATATACTTGGAAAATTTATTTTTTGTCCACTTTGTTCTCCTCTGTTCACTGAGCAAGAAAGTATTTTTCTTTTATTTTTATGACTTTTATATGCAAAGATATGAATTTTTAAAGATCTGGAATTTAATTTAATTCTTAAACCCTATTTATCTACTTATCCACGCGACGCTGACTGGATCATAGGTAGCTCCAAATAACAACAGAACGTGCTCTCATTCGTTGCACCTTCCACCTAAGCAAGCCACGTAGTTCGTGGTTCACGCACCAAGAGTCTGTCCGGCTTGATCTCCTCTGTTTATCTTCCCTAAGTAACTTAGCCCATAAACCGTCCACGCTAAAACCGTAAGATCTTTGACTAGACTAAACCAAATCACATGGGATTTGTTTCTAAACCTTCATCTACTCAAGAAAAATATATCTATGCAGTTAATAAAATATGAAATCAAGCCATTAGTCATGGAGAATTAAAATAAGCTTGGGTTAGGGTTAGATCTCAATACATATGTCTAAGATGGAGACCTTAATCAGATGGTTTTTGCAGTTTTTATGGAGTCCAACGAACCTCTAAATGAAGTCATATGCCCTGGTGAATTTTCTAGTTATGATTTTGATCAAGGTAGATTTCAAGCGTTGGTTTAGAGCTATCCTAGAGGTTGTTTCAATGGGGACTTTGATGAGGAATGAACTCCTCTTGCTCTAGGGATGGCGTGTGTACAATTAATTTGAGATTGGTGAACTGTGGAGAATTGAGTTCAAAATTGGGCTCTTACAGTGGAAATCAGAGGGGGAAAATGGTTGGCTTAAGCTAAGGAATGCTTGGAGAGTTTATGGTTAGATTTTGACAGAGTTTCCCCAATGATTTGGAACACCTCTCTTTTGTCCATAGAGAAGATGGTTTAAATAGAAGGGCTTAGGGTGGAGCAGGGCCAGTTGATGGGTGCAAAGAGTTCTTTAGGTGGAGGGCTGAGGAGCTCTAAGGAACAGTTAAGGTGAGCTGGCTTCTAGGGTTGAAATTGGGTTTGATTTAGGGGTGGTGGCTCATGATTTTGGCATTTTCTGGTGAGTAGGGTGGCTAGCCAGAGCAAGGGAGGTGGTCAGGTGGTCAGGAGAGCCAGGGAGAGGGTTAATTATGATTAACCGTCTATGATTTGTCATGATGGAGGAGAATTCTTGGTTATGGCCCTAAAATGGGATGAAATCCCTTTATTTAGAGACCCATTGGTCCATTTCTCACTTGGGTGGATTTAGGGTGGTTCAACCTGTTCAGAAGGAGGGGCTTAGTGGTTTTGTGGCTCCTTGGTTGACCAATTTGGCTTGATTAAGTCAATTTAGGTGAAAGGGTCTACTTGGATCAAGTGGCTTGATGTGGGTTTTGGGTTGTGCTAGCCATGTTATTGATATCAATTGATTAAGCAATTTTTTTTGGTTAATATTCATGAGGAGTTTAGAAAAGATTTGGAGTGATTTTGAATTTGTTTGGAGGTTCAATTTGGAGAATTTTGTGCATTTGGTCATTTTGGAGTGTTAGGTTAGACTTGGGTTTATTTTGAGGTTAGGGCATTCAGTTAGGTGGAATTTAGAGATAGCCAATTTAGAGCAAATTTGGGGATTTTGAATGCGGGTTAAAATTGAGTGAAATTGAAGCTTGATCAAGGTTAATTGAAGGTCCAATGTGTAGGATTGTTAAGACATATTTAGGATTCAAATTGGGTCAATTGAGTGGATCATATGGTTCAATTAGGTGAGATTACGTCATAGTGTCAAAATTGGGGTTTAATTTGGATCAAAATTGAGCTCAAAGAATGGGTCAATTAGGCTTGGATTTAGTTTAAATTGATCATATGAAAGATGAATTTGAGATTAGAATTGAAATTGGGGAGGATTGGGGCCAAATTGATGGGTATGTGAGGTGAATTTTGAGAAATTGGGCCTTTAAAGGTAATTTGGGACTTTTTGGTCAAAAAGGTCAAATTGGCCAAATTGGATTCAATTAAAGGGTCCAATTGGACTTTGGGGATATTTGAAAGTATTTTGAGGGTTTTGGGATAGTTTGGGCTACCAAGGTTATTTTTGTAATTTTAGCAAACTTGAGGTTATTTTGGTAATTTTAGAATTTTTTGGATGTTTTGGGCAATTTGGGTAGTTTCAAAAGAGTTGAAATGATTTTTGAATATTTTTGGGTATTTATGATGAATTTGGGAACTTTGGTCAAATTTTCCTCCTACGTAGACCTTTTCTACGACAAATTGTCCCTCTCAAGTTGGCTCAAATTTTCCACCTATCTTGCAACAAGCAAGAATAGGCCTTTTGAGTGCAAGAACGAGATCCCCAACTTTGAATGTCCTTGCGTGGACCAATTTTTCATGAGTTTGTACCATCCTTGCTTGGTAAAGCTCCAAATATTGTAGTGCTTTTAGTCGCTTTCCTTCGAGACTTTCCAATTCTTCAAGTATGAGTTTGCATTTTCTTTTGTTGTAAGTTGATTGGCGATAATGACTCTGAGATATAGCATCTAAACTTCTAATGGTAGTACGACCTCGGGCCCATACACAAGTGCATAGGGTGTACATTGAGTGGGAGTCCTGAACGTTGTCCAGTTGCCCCACAAGGCTTCTAACAGTCTATTGTACCAATCTCTTCTGTTTTTGTCCAGTGTCTTCTTCAAAATCTGTACCTTTATTTTGTTGACGGTCTCAGCCAGGTCATTTGCCTTGGGATAGTAGATTGTAGAGTACCTCCAATCTATTCCATGTTGCTTGATAAAATTGTTAATTTATAAGCTCTTGAAGGTTGTCCCATTATCGAAAATTATTTCGGGTGGAACTCTGAAATGGTAGACGCTTTGGCTTTTGCAAAATTGAAGGACATGATGTGTTGTAACCTCTCATAATGACATTATCTCTACCCATTTAAAAAATTAAACTATAGCGGCAAGTATAAATCTATCTTTTTTAGAGGATGGAGTGTCTATCAGACCTATTATGTCCGTGACTCAACACTCAAATGGCCTCGAGGCGACAGTAGGGTGTAGCACATTTGGAGGTTGGTGTAGAGCACCCCATGCACTTGAAACTGGTGACATCTTCTGGCTGTATTCATGCTTTCAGACATCATTTCCGACCAATAATATCCGAGTCTTTTGATCTTTATTTCATCTTTGGTCGTGACTGGTGAGCACCACACAATCTAGAATGTACTTCTATGATAATATTTTGTGCTTATGCTTTTCTTAGACATCGTAGCCACATTTCTGTAGAGGAAATCACCCACTAAAGCATACGACATAGCCCTTCTTGTGATGTGATGTGTTGCGGACTTGTCCTCTTGCAGCTTTCCAGTCTGCAAATATTCTATTAATGGCTTACACTAGTCTTCATTGATATCAGCAACCGTAATCACTGTTTCTTCCTCTTTTTTGAGCTTGTGTGGATTTTTGAAGTCGATTCGAGACAAAACCTATCTTCCTTGTAATGTAATGTCAATGGAACCCTTTAGGGGACACACTAATTCTTTTACAAGTTTTACTAGAGCTTCAGCTTGGGCATTATCTCCCCAAGGGATCCAGTAGAAAGTTACATTAAGAATTTGCTCTAGCAACCTCATTGTGTACTGATGACATTAAGCTAACCTTGGTTTCAAAATCTTGTACTGTCCAATAACCTGTTGGATGATGAGCTGAGAATCACCATAGATGGCAATCTGTTATATCCATTGAGATTGCCAACTTCAACCCAGTAATTAAGGCTTCATATTTTGCTTCATTACTAGAACATGGCTCTATCAGGTTATAGGAGAATCTCAGCAAGCCCTTATCTGGTGTAATGAAGATTAAACCAATTTTTGCTTTGTCTGGTATAACTATTCTTGATCCTTTATCTTTTGTGCCTGACAAAGCTCCATTGAAATACTTCTCCCAGCATTGTGCATTGGAGAAATACATCTGTAATACTTGTTAATTTTGTAGTTTGTCATTAAGAGGGGACCTAGCTGGAAGTGGGTGTGCAGCCAGAAAATCTGCTAAAATATGTCCCTTGATAACATGGAGAGGAACAAAAAGTTATATCAAATTACAACAAAATCATTGACCATCTTACTATACGTCCAAAGAGTGTTTCTCGGGCCATCAAATATTACAACGGATTAGGTCTTGAAATTAGAGTTACCTTATGAGAAAGCATGTAATATCTGAGCTTCTAGGCGGCAAAAATCAAAGCTAGACAATGCTTCTCAATAGGCGGATACCTTAGCTCCATAGGTATTAGACGACGACTTAAGTAGTAGAGTGTGTTTTCTTTACCCTCGTCATTGACTTGGGCTACGAGGGCTCCAAGAGAGTCGCCTAAGGTCGAGGTATAAAGTATTAAAGGTTTTATCGGGATAGGGACTGCCAAAATAAGAGGTGTCATTAAATATTGTTTAACATCCTCAAAAGCCGGTTGGCATTTATCTTCCTAAATGAATTTGGCACCCTTTTTAATTATTGCCAAGAAGGGTTGACACATACCTCAGAGATTAGAAATAAAGCATCCCAAATATTCCAACTTTTCTTGAAAGGAATGTAGTTGTTTCAAGGCTTTTGGAGGAGGTATTTCCAATATAGCTTTTATCTTATCTAGGTCGATCGTAATTCCCCAATAACGAACAATGAATCCTAGAAATTTCCTGGACGTAATGCCGAAAGTGCACTTTAGGGGATTCATCATAAGATCAAATTGTCGTAATTGTTCAAACACGATCCTCAAATAGTACAAATGGTCTACTTTTTGTTTACTTTTGATGACCAAATCATCCATGTAGCATTTTACTTGGTTTTGAATGAGATCATTAGAAATCTTTGTGATAGCTCGTTGGTATGTCGCTCCAGTGTTCTTCAACCTAAGTAGCATCACTGTGTAGTAGAAAATCCCGATAGGTGTTCTGAAGGCTGTAAATTCTACTTCTTCTGGAGCCATCTTGATTTGATTGTACCCCGACAATCCATCGATAAAGGAGAAAATGTCATGTATCGAAGTGATATCCACCATCATTTCTGGTATTGGCAATGGAAATTCATCCTTTGGACATGCTTTGTGCAAATCTCTGATGTCGACACATATATGGATTTGTCCATTTTTCTTCTTAACTGACACAATTTTAGCTAACCATGTGAGGTATTGCTTTTCCCACACAAAGTTAGCATCTATAATTTCTTCACCTCAGCAATGACTTGCTGCTGTAGTTTGAGGTGCATGCTTCTTGGAGCTTATTTTACTTGGGTCATATCTTTGTTCACCCTGAGTTTATGAACTACAACTTCTACTGACAGTCCTGACATTTCATCATAACTTCATGTAAAGAAATCATTGAGTAGAGAACTTATAAACATAGGTCAGAGCTACTCTTCCATCCCGAGGTTAATTTCTTTCAATTCATCAACAGTTAACTTGATTTCTCCCTCAAATTATGATGGTAGGCTTTCTATTAGCTAATTAGTAGAGCCATCCTCCACATCAAGGCAATCCTCTTCTGATTCACTAGTAACAATCATGCAAAATTTTGAATCATCAACTGGTCTGACTGTACCAAATTTGAGGCCCTATTTTGAGTTTGGAGTTCGACTTTTAACATCCCATAATTTTTCAAAAAGTTGTCATTTATCTTTTGGCATTTGTTTTGGCAAATGTCCTTGTTGAATTAAGTTTTTTGCATAAGGCATAAAGTAACCAAAAGGTAATTCCATTAATTCATTCCTATCCTCATCCAAATTTACATGATTTGCAAGATTAATATAAGTAGAAGCACGATAAAATTTTATTGGTTTTGAACCAATGCTATGAACCTCCTTGACCTCTAAACTCTAGACCTATGGAGGGCAAATTGGACCAAGGGTCATGGCGTTCACATAGTGGTTTATCCGATCATACATTGTCTCATAATCACTTTTCTCCACATCTTTTAAGGATATCTTGTACTGTGGTTTCTTCTATTTTGTCATCATTATTTCATCTTCAGAACTTTTTTCATCACATTGTTGACGGTCGGCCTAGCCTGTTCAACAATCAAGTTGGTTTTTCCTCATCCACGTCCCCAGCCTCGACCTCGGGTACGCAAACTAAAAGAACCCCAACAACTTATTGAAAAAGTGTGGTTGAAGTTCACTGAAGCAAAGCTGAATGGCTTCTTCTTTTTTATTCTTCTAAATCTTCCACTTTTTTTGCCATGAATTCACGAGACAAGACAGATTTCTTTAGAGGCGCATAGTAGGCGGCAACTTCATGAACTGTAAATGACTATAAATCTCCCTTGATGCAATGTTCTTATCCTTCCTTGTAGTACTTAATGCACTAGTGTAGAGACGACGAAACCATGTTGTGTTTGTGAATCCATGATCGACCCATTAGAGCATTGAAAGAGGTATCGACATTGATAATATGGAATTTAGCTGTTGTTACTAGTTCTCCAACTTTCATAAGTAATATAATTGATCCAAGAGCTCTCTCTACCTTTTGGTTGAATCCTCTTAGCATCATTTTATCAGTCGTAAGCTCCTGAGCTTCAATGTGAAAATAGTCATATGTTTCAAGGCTCATCAAGTTGAGGAATTCTCTAGAATCTACCAAAACTCTTGACAACACAAATCTGCCAATGTTAACGGAGATATAGAGTGGACGATTATGGTCAGTGGTACCTAGCAACAAGTCTTCATCTGTAAAGGTTACCCCTAGCTGTTCTTTCATTGGGCAAAATTCATCCGAGGATGTGCTGGCCAATTGTGTTAAGCAAATCTCTGGATCAAGAAAATCTGTAACTAGAGACTCTCTCATCTCCTTTGACAGGATTAGAGCGTCATAGATGCATAATTTGGCCGACAACTTCCTAAGATGAGATAGCACGTTATAATCCACTTTGTATGATCCTCTGATCTTTAATTGGTTACATGTTTCTTCCACTGGCGGAGGTGAAGGTAGCTCTTCTCATTTTACTGTTTGCTTTCCTTTATCCATTGGAGCTGATCTCAGGGGTAATACTTTCCTGCTCCTTAAGTTCACTTCTGTAATTTCTTCTACTTGAGATGTCGTAGGTGAATCTTCCAGTGTTTCTTCTTTGTAAGAAAGATCCAAGTTGATGGCAAGTGGTGCACCGTGGCACTTGAGGATTGGTTCCTCACTCTCGACACTGTCGTAATAGGTATTTTCGATGTTGATACATCAAAAATATATTCATTTTTAGATCCATATTTTATACATATTTTTGGTGATATTGCACCTTAAGGGAAGGTATTTTGATGTTTTATTGCAGGTTGTTGATTTTTAGGACTTAAAGCAAAAAGGAAGCAAAAAGGATGGAATTTGGAGTTAAAATGACATTTTTGAAGAAGTACTCAGCACCAAACGCGCCAAGGGCAACACCAACAGCGCAAAACAACAGAACAACTGAAATTTTTACTCAGTGCTGACGATGCCAGACTAGCGCCGACAGCGCCAAAGGCTGTTCATCCCTCGATTCTAGAAGGCTCGATGTATTTGGATGATTTTTGAAGAGTTTTAGAGGCACCACTTGGAAAACCAACCTTGGGCTTTATTTGGGGCTGAAATTCATCAGGAATGTGACTCTTTTTTGCTTCAAAGACGTTCCACCATGCTCTATTTTTTCCATTCTTCATAATCCATCTTCATTCCACCACCATATTGGAGGCCTTTAGTAATTTTTTTTATAGTTGTTGACCTCACTTTTGGTTGAGGTTTAGTTCTTCGTCTTTAATAGCCTAGGGTCTAGCCATAGGACTTTCCTATTAACTATTCCTAGAAAACTAGGAAAGGAACCCTCACCACTAGAAATTCTAAACTCCTATTTACTCAACTTTAGGCTCTACATATTGGTCCTGACCTAAAGCACTTAGTAGGTAGGGTCATTATGAGGGAGCTCAAGGAGAGTTCCCATAGGACTGTTTGACCTTAGGGTTGACCCTGGGTGTTGGTCTAGAGCTAAAGCACTCACTACAATCACCTCACTCACAATCACTCAATATCCTAAACCCATAGTTTCTTGACTTTGATCCCTTAATCATTTGGTAGATGGTCACCTAAACCTACTGACCCTAGGCTAGGGTTTGGCTAAGACCATTACCTAGAGGGCCCAAATGGGGTTTCCATTGGTCCATGGCTTATTTATGGTGGTTAGCTCCTCAATTCTACCAAAGATACCCAACTTGGCTTTTTTGACCTAAACTCCCCCAAATTACCAAAATACCCTTGAAACCCTAAATTTGGCCAAAATTCCCAAATTTACCTAAAATACCCAATATTATTCAAAAATCATTTCAAACCTTTTGAAAATACCCAAATTATCCAAAATCACAAAAAACTGCCAAACTACCAAAATGCCCCTCCTTAGCCAAAAATTTCAAAAAATTCCCAAAAATCCCAAATATCCCAAAAATTCCCATAACTTTTTAAATATTCCCAATTTCATTTTTCTCAACTACCACATGACTCAATTTGGCCAATTTGACTATCTTTGTCCAAAACCCCCAAATTGCCCTTAAAAGGCCCAATCTCCTCAAATACAGGTCACATGTCCATAAGATTGGTCCCAATTTCCCCAATTTTCAATCCTAAACTTAAATTCACCTTTCATTTGACCAATTTAAATGAAATCAAAGCTCAAATGGCCCATTCTTTGAGCTCCATTTTGATCAAAGTTAAACCCCCAATTTTGGTCATATGACTTGATCTCACCAAATTGAACTTATAACCTACTTAGTTTGTCACAATTTATGTTGAAAATTCCTTATAAAATTCCTAAACATCAAACTTGACCTTCAATTGGCCTTGGTGAAACCTCAATTTCATTTAATTTTGATCTAAGTCAAAAGCCCCAAAATTTACCCCAAATTGGCTATGCCTCCAAATTTCACCAAATTGATTGCCTTAGACCCAAAAATTCCGCTCCATTACTTTATGAAAAATCTTTATAGGATCTTCCCTAATAATTTGTACCATTCAATTGAGACAAATTCCTAGCCTATCCCAAGGTATACCCAATTCTAGCCCAACATGCCCAAATTGACGAAAATCCAAAAATCCTTCAAATTGACCCTCCAATTGAACTCAAAATCCTTTCAATCCTTCACCAAAAATCTTTATTACAATCATATAAATCAAATTAATCAAACAATTGGGCCAATTAACATGGATAGCTTAGCCCAAACCTAAGTCTTTGTCATTTGCACCCACATGGACCCATGCACAAAAATTGACCTAAACCTGTCAAATTGGTCAAGGTAAGGCCACCACAGCCAAATTTTAGACCCTATTGGCAAAGCCAAACCCAATGGAACCACCCAAATGAGATATGGAACAAAAGATACCCAAATTAAGGTATTCAATTCCATATTTGCTTAAGCCAAGGATATTTTTGCCAAAACTAAACACGAACCCATTTAATTGTTGTGACATATTCCTCTGGCTCACCTAACCTCCTACCCACCTCCTCCGGCAATCCTAGTGGCCAAAAAATGTCCAAACTGAGAGCCACTCCAATGGAATCAAACCCAATTAAAACCTAGAGGCCACCTCATCCAAATTAAATGTTTGAGCCTCTCTATCCTCCACCTAATCATCACTTTTCACCCCCTAATTGGCCATGGCAGCAACCTTAAGCTGGTTTTTATAAAAAGCTCCCCTCCACGGCCATGGAGGTAGTGCTAAAAATTCTCCAGAGAGAGCCCTCCAAATTACTTCTAGAGCCTCTTCGAGACCTCCTTAGTGCAACCCAACCACCACATTGCCCTGAATCCCTTTCCCAGAGTTCAATTTTGGAGCTCAAAACCTTACCAGAGACAAGAAAGAGCTCTCCACACCTCTACACTCCACAAAAATCAAATTAAACTCATCCACACCTTCACCACAGTGAAAGAAGAAGAAGCCCATAAAATCCACCTCATACAGAGCCACTGACATAACTCTAGACCAACACCTGAAATTGAGCTTGGTCGAATTCATACCTAGGCCTTTCACCATAGCAAAAGGCTTAATCCCTAGCCTCCTTAGACCTCAACGAATGTGTTGAGCACCTCCGATCAAAGCTTCCCTTCTTAGAAAAAAGGTATTGAACTTCTCCTCCTCTCGAGCTTGTTTTAATCCTCCATTTGATTAAAGCTAATTTAATTGCAGGATTATCATATGGATGTGTTCGTCACACCTAGACGAGCATTTAGAAACAACCCACACTTAATTTGGTTAAGAAATGGGAAAGATCTTAAGCTTTGAAAATGGATGGTTCCCAGGCTAAGGCATTTGGGACGATGATGGGGAGCCGTCCGATAGCGTGTTTATCTCATCAACAGACGAGCTCTAGCTGGACAACGCCTTCATACATGAACCGCGGGCCGAGTCAGCACTGAGATGGATGGTGATATCTAATTGGAGCTCGCTGCATGGAGTTTCAAATCCGTATAGGATTTAGTCAGTGTCGCGTGTTTAAATAGATAAATAGGGTATTTTTTGATTTAAATAAATAGCTCTAACTATAAAAATCCATATCTTGATATACAAAAATTACAAAAATAAAATAAAAATACCTCTCGCTCAGTGAATAGAGGAGAATAATGTGGATATGGTTTGAAACTTATTCGTTGAATATTTTATTTTTAATTAATTAAACACTATTTTAAGATTTTTAATTCTCCATGCATGTAGACATTTCACCATGACTTGAAATTTTGGCATATTGTAACCTCTGTTGACTTTTCCAAAGTCAGAGGATATCTCTAGACATAGATCCATATTTTTTAAGTTTATGTCTATGATTTGTATAAATTAATCGTAATAATTAGCTTGTTGCTTAGAAAAATCCAAGAAAACTTTAGAAGGTATGCTATGACTAGAGAAACCTTTGGAAAATATATCTTGGCTTAAGTCATTAATAATGCACTTAATTTCCACCAACCCCAAAACACAAAGAAAATTAATTTTTGAAAACAAAAATATCTAAATGACTTAATTTTTATTTTCTATTGTGATTTAAAATTCAGAGAACTCCCCATAAAAATTTCAAAATATTTGAAGCTAGTTTATTAACTCAAATTGATTTTTCAAGTTAAATGATATTTTTAGCAATCAATTGATTTTTAATAATTAAATAAAAACTCAAAAAATTAGAAAAATTAAGTTTTTGAGCTCTATGTGATCAGAGGAATTTTCTAAAATTGAAATGGTAATTAAAATAAAAACTTCATTTTAGCATATTTTTAATATTTTAATAATTAAAAAATAATAAAAATCACAAAAATAATAAAATTCTTGAAAATATTCTAAATTGTTTCCTAAGCCCTTAAAAATAATTGAAATATTTTTTCCTAATTTTCTAACTGAAGATGTTGAATTTTAAAGCTTAAAATAATTTTTAAAGGCTAAAAATAGATTTTCACTAAAATAATTCTAATAATTCAAAGAAAAGATAAAAAAATATGAAATTTATTTCTCTAGGTTTCTTGACGTTAGAGAGATTTAATAAAAATATAAAACTTAACTTTCCACATTTAAAATATTTTATAATTAATAAATACTTCAAAAAGTAAAATAATTCTTAAAATTCAAATATAATTAAAAAAATCATGAAATTTGGGCCCAATGCTTCCCTACTCTATGTATACCTCTAATAAAAGTTTAATGAGATTAGGGTTTTCCTTGGTCAAGTTATGAAGTTTTCTTTGAAAAATCCTATTTTTGCATTAAAATAAATATGTAAATTAAATTAAATTTTGAAAAATCACATTTTCTCCTCTGATGTCTTAAATTTCCATGAGTGAGGTGGTATAAAAATTCCATAGTTATTTGAATTAATTTTGACAAATTATGAAGTAATAGAGCCTTAAGGGTAAAAATGTAATTTTTGAAATTTGGCCTTAATTAACATTTAGGCTTAACTCAAGGAGGGAAAAGGGTAACCTCTGATTTTAAATAACTTATTTGGATGATTGAAACATAAGGGGATTAATTGGTAGAAACTAACCTCTCTCTTTCCATAATCAAGGGATAAATTTGTAACTCCTTAAATTTTTAAAATTTGGAAGTCTATTAAATTAAATGATATTAGACTTAAGGGTATGACTTTGGAAATTGATAACTCACTAATTTAATATACCTACTTTATGTTTAAATTCCATTTAAGTGTTTTGAATGTGAATAATTATTATCACTTAAAAATTCAACTTCTTCCAAAATAACCAAGACATTTACCAAGGTCTAAAGGGCCTAGTGGTGACTTAAGCTAAAATCAAATTTAATTAAATAAGAATTAGAAAAATGAATATAAATTAAACACCATTGAACATCTTAAGCCTAAATTAGAACTAAAATTGGCTAAGTGTTTCGATAACGCTAACTTTCGCCCTTTAAGGGTCTTCACCCACATAACTTCCAAATTAAATTGCAAGTGATAATTACCTTACTCTTAGGGATAACTGAAACATCAATGTTCACTGAGCATTAAAAGTATTCATAGGATGAATTATTAAGCAACATAATAAGTTTAGATGAGCTCAAGACTTTTCACCAGGTAGTGAGAGGGAAGCATGGACCTGCTTCTTCCTCTAGGTCTGTTGGATACCTCAGAAATCTACTAAACTTAATATGTTTTGCTTAACAAAGATCATCCTTAATCAAACTAATAAGGACCCACCAAGTTATGACCTAAGTCTTGGTAGGCCACTAAAACCTTACTTTTTTTGCTTTACATAAAATGCTCTAACATGCATTTTAAGTTTCAGGTGGTGGAATGAGATGACTCGCTAGGTACGCTTTTATAGTTTACAACATTGTCATTTCTTAAGTTTTCCACATTGTGCTTACTTACCTGCATGTATGAACAAAACACAAACTTGTATGCTAAATAACGATGTCACCCTGTATGAAAACTAAAACTGTCAGGATAGCCACAAAACCAAAACCAAAACCAAAAATAAAATCAACCAAGATAAAAATCACCCCCACAACATTCGAAATATAAGACAACTCAAAATTTAATCACAAATATCACAAAGACTACAACTACAACTAAATTTAAACGTCTCTATCGGATGATCGAGAATCCATCGTTGGAGGTAACCTATGGTTGCTAACGAGGCTTCCACAATCTAAAAGAAATTATGGAACTCATTAAGTTGAGTTTATTAAACTCATTTGGACTAAATGAATCCAATAGAAAATTATGGTGCTGGAAAGAGTGAACCGTGGGATCCTAACCCGTGTCCCTCTAATCAACCTTAACATGCCCCATAAAATTTAAAGAAATTCAACCATAGGGCCACCTAATTTGACATCATAACTTGACATCCTATAAAAAGTAAACTCGACAAAGAGCTCGGAGCTAGCATGGTTATGCCATAGGATTTCAAGGTTATCTGCCTAGTTCAACTTCCTTCCTTTGTATAGCTCTGTTGTACAATATAAGCCCTAAACTCTTCTTAGGATTCCGAGATTGTCGTCCTTCATGACCTAAATCCTCACATCTTCCATACTATTTGTGTGATTGTTTCACACAAATGTAAGCCCTAACTAAGAAAATTGGGAGGATTAAACATTCAAATAATTTCTCCTCAAAACTGAAGCCAAACATTAGGATAGCTTGGGAAGTCACCAAGGTTCTCCCCCAAATATGTGACATCCCCTAGTTCTTCCTCCTTTAGACTCTACAATAAAATGTTCCAAATTTGAACCAAACCCTTTTCACACCTCTTTAGATGATATCATTGAAAATTCTTATCCTTTTGACATCTTTGAAGATAATATTTCCTAATTTTTATCGAGAGTTTTCTTAAGTGACTTCGATCATTTAAGTTGTAATGAACTATAGGGGCTTGCCCTTATAGGAAGCTCATTCGAACCCAGCTTAATATAAACCTTATTTAATTCTTCATATTAAATAGGGGAATTGTTGGTAAATAAAACGATTTCGCTGACCAAACGTACGTCATATATTTTTTAGTTTAATTGATCGAGCCTCATCCTCAAGTATTGTGTTTATCCTTTGGGATAGATACAGAGTTTGAGATATAACAATCTTTCATTTAAACTATGAAAAATATGGGGTTAGTTTGATTTCAAATTTTTATAAACATTAAAATATCTTTCCAAAGTTGGTGACTAGGTTTCGATTATGGTGACCGAGAGCTTCTTACGGGCAACTTCTAAACCAAAATAGTGTCAATAATAGTTTAGAATTTGTGTGGTGAGATTTAGTGTGAAACTTTCTATAAGAGTGTTGGAGAAGGTGAAAAGTGAGAGATATCTTCTTCCTGCATTTCTAAGGAAATGCTACAAGGGATTTTCTTGGAGAAAGAGTTTCAGATAAGTTTTGTTTGTTTATGAGTGTTGTATGAACTTTCTTTTGTATATAAAATTTGTGTTTTGTTGTGTCTTTCTCATGAAGTTGTTGACCTCACTTTTGATTGAGGTCTAGAAATTTCTTTAGTAGCCTAGGTCTAGCCATAGGACTTTCCTACTAACTAGTCTTAGAAAACTAGAAAATGTACCCTCACCATTAGAAACTCAAAACTCTTCTCTTTAATCAACTTGAAGTTCCACATATTGATCTTAACCTCTAGCACTTAGTAGGTAAGATCATAATGAGGGAACTCAAGGAGAGTTCCTATAGGGTTACTTGACCTTAGGATTGACCCTGGGTGTTGATTTGAAGCTAAGGTACACAATACCCACCCATACCCTCACCATACCCTCACCATACCCTCACAATAGTCTGGCTAAGACCAATACATGGGGATCCAAAATGGAGATTTCATTGGTCCATGACTCATTCAAAATGGTTCTCTACCCAATTGCACTTGAAATGCCCAACTTGGCCTTTTGCCCCTAGGCACCTCTAAATTACCTAACTGCCCTTGGGATCCAAAATTGGCCAAAATTCCCAAAGTTTGCCAAAATACCCAAAACTGATCAAAACTCATTCCAAACACTTTGAATATATCCAAATTTTCAAAATTTCTAAAAATGCCCAAATTACCAAAATACCCCTCCATGACCCAAAATCCAAAAAATTCTAAAAATTCAAATTTCTAAAAATGGCCAAATTACCAAGATACCCCTCCATGACCCAAAATCCAAAAAATTACTGACAAAATGTTCCAAAAATGGCCAAATTACCAAAATACCCCTCCATGGCCCAAAATTTCCAAATATTCCCAAAAAATCCCAATAAATCCAAAATATTTTCAATTTCATTTTGTTCAACTACAGCATGGTCCAATTTGGTCAATTTGACTATCTTTGACCAAAACCCCAAATTAGCCCCAATATTGGCTAACACTCCAAATCTCAACAATTGAATGCCCTAAACCTCAAATTGGCATTCAATTTTTGTTGAAAATATTTTGTAAGGTCATTTGTGACCAAACACAATAATAAATTTGAGCTTAGTCCAAAGCTAGCTCAAGATTGACCCAAATTAGCCCCAATATGCCTAATTTTACCCAATTTGAGCTTAGTCCAAAGCTAGCTCAAGATTGACCCAAATTAGCCCCATATGCCTAATTTGGGTCTAAATCCAAAACCCATCAAAATCTATCATAATTGACAATAAAATCAACTTCAAAATAATTTTCATCCTTCATGAAAGTTGTTCATCATGATGTTTTACACCAAACACAACAATAAATTTGGACTTATCTCATGGCTAGCCCAAGTTTGACCCAAATTTAGCCCAACATGCTTAAAATGAGTCAAAAAATCAAAAATCCACCAAATTGATTAACTAATTGACCTCAAAATGACTTTCTCCCTTCATGAAAGTTGTTCCTCATGGTCTCTTACACCAAATTCCATATTTAATTGGGCCAATTGACATGTATAACCTAGTCCAAACACAAGATTTGGTCATATGCACCTTCTTGGACTTATGGCCAAAT
>JXCR01140537.1:28339-67045 GCA_002079205.1 Phalaenopsis hybrid cultivar
GCTTTAGCCCCAAAATTGGCACCCAATTCATGTTGAAAACTCTTCATGGAATTCCTATTAACCATTCTCAATAATCCATTTGGACTTAGCCCAAGGCTAGCCAAATCTAGACCCAAGTCTAGCCCAACATGCCCAAAATGACCAAATCTCCAAAATCCTTCAAATTGACCATCCAACTGAACTCAAAATCACTTCAACCCTTCACCAAAAATGTTCCTTACAATTATCTACATCAAATGCACCATTCAATTGGGCTTGAAATCATGGCTTGCCAAACCCAAACCCAACCCTTGACCATCTAAACTTAAATGGACCCATGACTAAATTTGACCAAATTAAACTCAACATGACCAAATTAACTCCACCACAACCAATCCTATGTCCCCTAGGAGTGAGCCAAGACCACCTAACCAAAGCTAAATGAGCTATGGATAAAGGGTCCCCCAAATTAAGGGATTTGTTGCCTTAATTTCCCAAACTAAAGATATCATCACCAAATCCTCCCACCAATTTAAGTTAATTACTTTGACAGATTCCCTGAGGTTCCTGAACTCCTAGCCACCTCCCCCTGCCATGGCCGGCCAGCCTAGTCACCAGAGAAGCCAAAACTGAGGGCCGCCCCCTCTTAAATTTTACCCAATTCAAACCTAGAGGCCAGCTCATCTACTTTAAATTTTAGATTCCCTCTGCCCTTCACCTAGGCTCAATCCCTAGCCTCTTTGGACCCCAACGAACATTTCGAGCACCTCTGATTGAAGCTTCCCATCTTAGAGCAAAGGTATTGAACTCCCTCTCTTCCTGAGCCTATTTTGATTCTCCATTTTCTTAGGCTTAATTTCATGGCATCTTAACCATATAGATATGTTCCTCTAGTCTAGATGAACATTTAAAAAAAAATTCATTCAATTTAGTTGAGAAATGAGGGAGATATCAGCCTTGAAGATGGATGGTTCTTGGGCTAGGCCATTGGGTATGATGATAGAGAGCTATTTGATCACGTGTTTATCTCATCAATGGATAAGATCAAGCCGGACAACGCTCTGCTACACGAACCGCGAGCCCAGCCACCACTTAGGTAGATGGCGGCATCAAATAGGAGCGCACCGCATGGAGCTTCAGAGCCGCTGTAGGTTGACATGGTGTCATGCGTTTAAATAGATAAATAGGGATTTAAATAAATCAAAAAAATGCTCTTTAACTTCAAAAATCCATATCTTGATGTAGAAAAATCATAAAAATAAAATAAAAATACCCTCTTGCTCAGTGAACAGTATATCTTAGTGTAGAAAAATCACAAAAATAAAATAAAAATACCCTCTTGCTCAGTGAATAGAGAAGAACAATATGGAAATAATTTAAAGTTAATTTGATGTGTATTTAATTTTTAATAAATCAAATAGGGTTAGGAGTCTTTTAACTCTCCATGCATGTAGGTATTTCACAATTGCTTGCAATTTTGACATGTTTTAGCCTCTGATAAGGGGAACATTCCCTGATTTTTCTAAAGTCAGGGGAGACCTCTAGACAGAGAGCAACATTTTTCAAGCATATGTCTATTGTTTACATAAATTAATCATAATAATTAGCATGTTGCTTAGAAAAATCCAAAAAAATTTTGGTTGATTTACTATGACCAGAGAACTATTTGAAAAATCTTTCATAAGCCAAGTCGTTCAAAATACGCATAACCTTTACAAACCCTAAAACACAAAGATAATTAATTTTAGAAAATACAAACATCAAAATGACTTCATTTTTTATATCCACTGTTGCTTAAGACTCAAAGAACTCTCCATAAAATTTCAAAACATTTTGAACTCATTTGATAACTCAAATTGATTTTCTAAGTTAAATGGCATTTTTGACACTAAAATGATTTTTAATAATCAAAATATAACTTAAAAAATTATGAAAATGAGTTTTTGGAGTTCTCTATGATCAAATGGATTTTCTAAAAATAAAATGGTGATTAAATTAAAAATCTCTTTTTTAGCCTATTTTTAAATACTAAAATAATTAAAAAATGATAAAAATTGCAAAAATAACAAAATTCATAGANAAAAAGTATGAAAATGAGTTTTTGGAGTTCTCTGTGATCAAATGGATTTTCTAAAAATAAAATGGTGATTAAATTAAAAATCTCTTTTTAGCCTATTTTTAAATACTAAAATAATTAAAAAATGATAAAAATTGCAAAAATAACAAAATTCATAGAAATGTTCTAAACTATTTTCTATGCATTTAGGAACAATTGAAATATTTTTCCTGACTTTCTAAATGAAGATATTGAATTTTAAAGCTTAAAGTAATTTTTAAAGGCTAAAAAATGGATTTTCACCAAAATAATTTCAATAAATAAAAGAAAAATCTAAAAAATGTAAAATTTTCTTCCCTAGGTTCTCTGACCTTAAGGAGATTTTTCAAAAACATAAAACTTAATTTTTAACTCTTAAAATATTTTATAATTAATAAATACTCCAGAAATTAAAATAATTCTAATAATTCAGAAAAAACTCAATAGATTATGAAATTTGGTCCGAATGGTTCTCCAATATAAGTCTACCTCCAGTAAAACTTTCAAGGGATTAGGCTTTGCCTTGGTCAAGTTACGTAATTTTCTTTGAAAAATCCTATTTTTTCATAAAAATAATTATGTAAATTAAATTAAAATTAAAAAAAATAACATTTTCCCCTCTGATGTTTTAATTGACCCATGAGTAAGGAAAGATAAAATTTTGAAGTGATAGAGCCTTAGGGGCAAAAGTGTAATTTTTGAAGTTTAGCCTTAAATAACATTTAGGCATAATTCAAAGAGGGAAAAGGATAACCTATGATTTTAACTAATTCAATTGGACGATTGAAACGAAAAGGGAGATTAATTGGTAGAAATTAATATCACTTTTGTTAATTAAAGGATAAATTAATAATTTTCTTAAATTATTAAAATTTGGAAGTCTAGTCAAATAAATGATCCTAGACTTTGGGGTATAGTTTTAGGTGTTAATAGCTCACTAATTTAATACTCCTATTCGATGCTCAAATGACTTTCAAAAACGGATCATCATCACTTAAAATTTTAATCTCTTTCTAAGACATCCACCAAAATCTTAAGGGCTTAGTACTGACCTAAGCAAAAATTAAACCCCTTTAGAGCACTACAAGCCCAAATTAAAAAGTTGGTCGTGTGCCTTGATAACATTAACTTGCCCTATTTAAGGGTCTTCACCCACATAATTTACAAATTAAATCACAAATGATAATTACCCTACTCATAGGGATAATTGAAACATCAATGTTCACTAAGCATTAAGAGTATTTTTATAGGGTGGATTTATTAAGCAACATAATAAGTTTAAATGAGCTCGAGACTTTTTACCAGGTGGTGAGAGGGAAGCATGGACCTGCTTCATCCTCCAGATCTATTGGATACCTCGGAGGTCTACTAAACTAATATGTTTTTCTTAACAAAGATCATCTTTAATCAAACTAATAGGGACCCACCTTGATATGACTTAGGGTTAGGTAGGTCGCCAAAACCTTACTTTTTTTTGCTTTACATAAAATGTTCTAACATGCATTTTGAGTTTCAGGTGGTGGAACGAGAAGACTTGCTAGGTACACTTTTAAAGTTTACAGCATTGCCTTTTCTTAAGCTTTCCACATTGTGCTTACTTACCTGCATGTATGAACAAAACACAAACTTGCATGCTAAACAACGATGTCACCCTGCATGAAAACTAAAACTATCAGGATAGTCACAAAACCAAAATCAAAACCAAAATCTAAAATTAACCAAGATAAAATTCACCGTCACAAAATTCAAAATATAAAACAACTCAATATTTAATCACAAAAATCACACAAAACAATAACTACAACTAAATTAAGACGTCTCTATCGGATGATCGGGAATCCCTCGAAGGAGGTAACTTACAATTGCTAACGAGGCTTCCCAATGTCTAAATGAAATTATGGAACTCGTTAAGTTGAGTTTAATAAATTCAATTGGACTAAGTGAATCCAATAGAAAATAGTGGTGTTGGAACGAGGGACCCGTAGGATCCTAATCGGTGTCGCTTTAATAACTTTAACATCCCTCATAAAATTTTAAGGAACTTCAACCATAAGGTTGTGTGATTTGACATCATAACTTGAAACTCTAGAAAACTCAAACTCGTCGCGGCAAGGAGCTTGAAGCTAGCATGGTGAGCAGCATGGCCATCTTCAACAACTGAACATATTTACACCATCTAAACCATTCCTTCCCTAGAATTAAATAACAAGTCATAGGATTTTGAGGTTATCTGCCTAGTGCAACATAAATCCTCAACTCATATTTAGGCCTTTGTACAACTCTACTATATATTATAAGCCATAACTCGCCTAGGATTCCAAGGTTATCGTTTATTACGACCTAAACCCTCACATCTTTTAGGTCATTTGTGTAATTGTTTCACACGAATGTAATTCCTAAACTAATAAAATTGGCTGGATGAAACACCTAAATATTTCTCCTTAAAATTGAAGTCAAATAATATGATAGCTTGGGAAGTCACCGAGGTTCTCCTCTGGATCTATGACATCCCCTAGTTCTTCCTCCTTTGGACTCTACAATAAAATGTTCCAAATTTGAACCACGACATCCCCTAGTTCTTCCTCCTTTAGATTCTACAATAAAATGTTCCAAATTTGAACCAATCTCTTTCACACCTCTATGTCTGATTTCGTTGAAGAGTCCCACCCTTTGAAATTCCTTGAAGATAATTCACACCTCTTTGTTTGATCTCGCTGAACATTCATATCCTTTTGAAATCCTTGAAGATAATATTTCTTGATTTTTATCGAAAGTTTTCTTAGGTGGCTTTGGTCATATAAGATGTAATTAACTATAGGGGCTTGTCATTCTAGGAAACTTTTTTGAACCCATCTTAATATAAACCCTGTTTAATTCTTCATATTAAATAGGGGAAATTGTAGGCAAATAAAAAGGTTTTGCAGACCAAACTGACATCATATATTTCTCTGTTTATTTGATCGAGCCTCATCCTCAAGTCTTATGTTTATCCTTCAGGATAGATACAGGGTTTGAGGTATAGAGCTCTTTTATTTATACTATTAGAAATATGGGGTCAGTTTGATTTCATATTTTTCCAAACTTAAATTTATATGTAAATTAAAACATCCTTCCGAAGCGGGCAACGGGATTTCGATTCCGGTGACTGACAGCTTCATACGGGCAACTCCTCAACCAAAATAGTGCTGACAGCCTACTGGCACCGACAGCGCCCTATCCAACGCTACCAATGCCCAATTCTAAAGAGTTCATAACATTTGAAGCAATAGAGTGCCAACGATGCCCAATGTCGGTTTGAGCTCAAACTCAATGTATTATGGATGGATTTTGGAGGGTTGCAAATTCATTCTAAATAAATTTAAAATGTTTTTGGAGCCCTAGTTCGGTGGTCTGAGTCTTATGAAGAGTGTTTTGTCTTGTTTGGAGAGTGTTGTGTGAGTCTAGGGTTTGTGAGAGTCTTGTGAAGGATTCCTCTCTAAGGAGTGTAGGAGGATAAGGAGAGTGAGAGATTGCTTCTTCCTTACTTATCTAAAGAGGGAATTGTGTGTAGTTGTATAGAGAGAAGAGAATTCAAAGGAACTTCAAGGGATTTTCTTGGGGAAGAAATTGAGATAAGTTGTATTTACTTCTTATTGTTTGTTTGACATTGCTTTTATATATAAAATCCTTATTTTTTTCATATTTTCCTGATGAATTCTGAGTAGATTTCATTGTCTTTCTTCTTGCAATAAGATATGGTGAAGTGATTATTTAGATTAGATGTGGTGAATTAATGTTAAAATGTTGTGATGACTTTACACTTCATGCTTCATTTACTTTTCGATCTGGCCAATTTGAATTATTAAAACTTGTTGTGAAACATACGATAAGTAAGGACTATGTATTCTACAACAAAAGTGAAGATCACATTCAAGTTCCATGGATGGTGAAGTTTATGGAGGTTGAATGCAAATAAATAGGGAAATATATTTTATTGGGAGTAGAATTGGAAATTTTAAAGTGACAGACTAAAATCCTCAATTCAGTCCTGGTGGTTGGAAACTAAAGCGAGAGTTAGCCTTCAGGAGAAGGGAAGTGGGAGCTCTGGAGTGAACGCCCGTATCCTCCCAGCCTAACCACAGATTTAGGGACTAAACCTAGGATTAGCCAATGTTTTTTATAGCACTCAGAAGAGGGTAAAAAATAGGTATGCTCCTGTTTGGCACAATAAAAGGTCTTCACTAATCTTTATCTTTCACTCACCATAATATCATTGTAAGGGGGAGGACACCTTTTCCATATTTGAAAATTTCAATACAATACTTAGTTCTATGTTCGATAATTTTGTTTAGAAACTTAGAAAGTAACTTTAGTAAACTTAAATGTTTAACCATCTTTAAACTTTAGCAACTTTAATATTTACAATATGCATATTGTGATTTGAATATTGGATTTTTGCAATATGCTTTACGCTTTAAAGTTTCGTAACTTTCCCTACAGGATCGATAACCAGGACTCTACTAGAGCCCTATATTACTTGAGTGATACGTATACTTGTGTTTATATAATTGTGACTAATTAAAAGATATAAAATTAATCAAAAATAGAATGTAAGCATCAAGTTTTGGTACCATTGTTGGAGATTATAGTCTTCAAGATTTGGTGTCAACTTGATAAAATTGAGCATATAAAAAAGTCGCAATCAAATTTTTGGCACCGTTGCCAGGGAGTAAAGTCTTCAAGTAGTGGTGTCAACTTAATAAAATTGAGCATATAAAAAATTCACGATCAAGTTTTTGGCATCGTTGTCAGGGAAAGTATAAATGCGGTAATAGTAAAATTAATATTATTTGAAAAGCTTTATTTCTCAATTTGAAATTGTGTGTGCTTACTTACATTAAGAGTGTTTAGTGTGATTTTTTTTGTGTAGTATTGAATTTGAAGCTTTAGTGCCTTACAATTCAGAGTTAGATCGTACTATTAAAAAAATTTGGAATGAACAAAAAGGACTTAAAAATTCAAACAAAATGGTGAATTATTCAATCAATCAAAGAAATGAAAATGAACATCAACCTAGACATTTAAGAGATTATGCTAACCCTACAACAAATAAAATTCACTTAAATAATCATTTAAACTTAAACATATTATTATTCAAATGATATAAAATAATCAATTTGGTGGGACAACAAATGAAGATCCTAATTTACATCTTTCTAGTTTTCTANCTGTTTGATCTCGCTGAACAGTCATATCCTTTTGAAATCCTTGAAGATAATATTTCCTGATTTTTATCGAAAGTTTTCTTAGGTGCCTTTGGTCATATAAGATGTAATTAACTATAGGGGCTTGTCATTCTAGGAAACTTTTTGAACCCAGCTTAATATAAACCCTGTTTAATCATATTAAATAGGGGAAATTGTAGGCAAATAAAAAGGTTTTGCAGACCAAACTGACATCATATATTTCTCAATTTATTTGATCGAGCCTCATCCTCAAGTCTTATGGTTATCCTTCAGGATAGATACAGGGTTTGAGGTATAGAGCTCTTTTATTTATACTATTAGAAATATGGGGTCAGTTTGATTTCATATTTTTCTAAACTTAAATTTATATGTAAATTAAAACATCCTTCCGAAGCGGGCGACGGGATTTCGATTCCGGTGACTGACAGCTTCATACAGGCAACTCCTCAACCAAAATATTGTTGACAGCCTACTGGCACCGACAACACCCTATCCAATGCTAGCAATGCCCAATTCCAAAGAGTTCATAACATTTGAAGCAATAGAGCGCCAACGATGCCCAATGTCGGTTTGAGCTAAAATTCAATGTATTATGGATGGATTTTGGAGGGTTGCTTAAGGAATCTCTTAGGAAATTCATTCTAAAAAAATTTAAAATGTTTTTCGAGCCCTAGTTCGGTGGTCTGAGTCTTATGAAGAGTGTTTAGTCTTGTTTGGAGAGTGTTGTCTGAGTCTAGGGTTTGTGAGAGTCTTGTGAAGGATTCCTCTCTCAGGAGTGTAGGAGGATAAGGAGAGTGAGAGATTGCTTCTTCCTTACTTATCTAAAGAGGGAATTGTGTGTAGTTGTATAGAGAGAAGAGAATTCAAAGGAACTTCAAGGGATTTTCTTGGGGAAGAAATTGAGATAAGTTGTATTTACTTCTTATTGTTCGTTTGACATTGCTTTTATATATAAAATCCTTATCTTTTCATATTTTCCTGATGAATTATGAGTAGATTTCATTGTCTTTCTTCTTGCAATGAGATATGGTGAAGTGATTATTTAGATTAGATGTGGTGAATTAATGTTAAAATGTTGTGATGACTTTACACTTCATGCTTCATTTACTTTTCGATCTGGCCAATTTGAATTATTAAAACTTGTTGTGAAACATACGATAAGTAAGGACTATGTATTCTACAACAAAAGTGAAGATCACATTCAAGTTCCATGGATGGTGAAGTTTATGGAGGTTGAATGCAAATAAATAAAGAAATATATTTTATTGGGCGTAGAATTGGAGATTTTAGAGTGACAGACTAAAATCCTCAATTCAGTCCTAGTGGTTGGAAACTAAAGCGAGAGTTAGCCTTCAGGCGAAGGGAAGTGGGAGCTCTGGTGTGAAAGCCCGTATCCTCCCAGCCTAACCACAGATTTAGGGACTAAACCTAGGATTAGCCAATGTTTTTTATAGCACTCAGAAGAGGGTAAAAAATAGGTATGCTCCTGTTTGGCACAATAAAAGGTCTTCACTAATGTTTATCTTTCACTCACCATAGTATCATTATAAGAGGGAGGACACCTTTTCCATATTTGAAAATTTCAATACAATACTTAGTTCTATGTTCGATAACTTTGTTTAGAAACTTAGAAAGTAACTTTAGTAAACTTAAATGTTTAACCATCTTTAAACTTTAGCAACTTTAATATTTACAATATGCATATTGTGATTTGAATATTGGATTTTTGCACTATGCTTTACGCTTTAAAATTTTGTAACTTTCCCTACAAGATCGATAACCAGGACTCCACTAGAGCCCTATATTACTTGAGTGATACGTATACTTGTGTTTATATAATTGTGACTAATTAAAAGATATAAAATTAATCAAAAATAGAATGTAAGCATCAAGTTTTGGTACCATTGTTGGAGATTATAGTCTTCAAGATTTGGTGTCAACTTGATANCTATAGTCTTCAAGATTTCGTGTCAACTTGATAAAATTGAGCATATAAGAAAATCGCAATCAAATTTTTGGCACCGCTGCCAGGGATTAAAGTCTTCAAGTAATGGTGTCAACTTGATAAAATTGAGCATATAAAAAATTCACGATCAAGTTTTTAGTGCCTTACAATTCAGAGTTAGATCGTACTATTAAAAAAATTTGGAATGAACAAAAAGGACTTAAAAATTCAAACAAAATGGCAAATTATTTAATCAATCAAAGAAATGAAAATGAACATCAACCTAGACATTTAAAAGATTATGCTAACCCTACAACAGATAAAATTCACTTAACTAATCATTTAAACTTAAACATATTATTATCCAAACGATATAAAATAATCAATTTGGTGGGACAACAAATGAAGATCCTAATTTACATCTTTCTAGTTTTCTAGAATTGTGAGCTACATTTAAATATGATGGAGTGTTGAATGTCGTCGTCAGACTTAGACTTTTTCCTTTTTCACCAAGGGATAAAGCTAAGGAGTGGTTAAATTCATTAGCGTCTAAATCTATCAGAACTTGGGGAGAATTATCACAAAAACTTTTGTCAAAATATTTCTCTCTATCAAAGACTACTAAGCTTAGAAATGATATTACATGTGTTTGTCATTTTGAAGGGGAATTAATATATGAAGTTTGGGAAAGATTTAAATATCTCCTTAGGAAATGTCCACATTACTCTTTACCTGATTAGTTATTAATTCAAATATTTTATAATGGATTAGTAGAATCTCTTAGATTGATTATTGATGTCGATGTTGGTGGATCATTAATGTCAAATCCTTTTTTACAAGGCAAATTCTTTAATAGAGGAGATGGCCACTAATAATTTTCAATGGCCCTCTGAACAGGTGAATCCTAAAAAAGTAGCTAGTATTCATGCTTCGAATGCAATAACCATGATATTTTCTCAAATTGATACTCTTTCAAAAAAAATAGATCAATACAGAATGAACTATTCTTAAACTCCTCTGGTGTTACAGGAAAAGTCATTAGGACAAATAGTAGATTCTTAATCATCGTATGAAACATTGAATGCTATAAATAATAGACCCAATAATCCTTACTCAAATTTTTATAATCCTGGTTGGAAAACCCACCCAAACGTAAATTGGAATAATAATAACACTACTATTGCTAATCCACAATGGTCGAACAATTTAGTGAACCCATTAGGAAAGTTGAACTACCAGGGAAACACTAACTATTGACCTTCTTATCCTCCATGTTGTAATAGTAACCCACAATTTAAGGAGAAGAAATTGTCTATGGAAGAATTAGTTTTAAACATGGGAAATCAATTACAAAGTCAAGGGTACCAATTATAAAGTCAAAGGAATCAATTACAAAGGCAGGGAGCTGCAATTAAAAATTTAGAAATTGAATTGGGGCATATTGCTACTGCACTTAGTATTAGATCTTCAGGAACTCTCCCTAGCAATGTTGAAATTAATCCAAAAGATCAAGTTAAATAAAAAATTAAGNTAAGGGATAAAGCTAAGGAGTGGTTAAATTCATTAGCATATAAATCTATCAGAACTTGGGGAGAATTATCACAAAAACTTTTGTCAAAATATTTCTCTCTATCAAAGACTACTAAGCTTAGAAATGATATTACATCTTTTTGTCTTTTTAAAGGGGAATTAATATATGAAGTTTGGGAAAGATTTAAATATCTCCTTAGGAAATGTCCACATCACACTTTACCTGATTAGTTATTAATTCAAATATTTTATAATGGATTAGTAGAATCTCTTAGATCGATTATTGATGTCGATGTTGGTGGATCATTAATGTCAAATCCTTTTTTACGAGGTAAATTCTTTAATAGAGGAGATGGCCACTAATAATTTTTAATGGCCCTCTGAACGGGTGAATCCTAAAAAAGTAGCTAGTATTCAAGCTTCGAATGCAATAACCATGATATTTTCTCAAATTGATACTCTTTCAAAAAAAATAGATCAATACAGAATAAACTATTCTTAAACTCCTCTGGTGTTAGAGGAAAAGTCATTAGGACAAATAGTAGATTCTCAATTATCGTATGAAACCTTGAATGTTATAAATAATAGACAAAATAATCCTTACTCAAATGTTTATAATCCTGGTTGGAAAACCCATTCAAACGTAAATTGGAATAATAATAACACTACTATTGTTAATCCGCAATGGCGGAACAATTCAGTGAACCCATTAGGAAAGTTGAACTACCAGGGAAACACTAACTATAGACCTTCTTATCCTCCATGTTGTAATAGTATCCCACAATTTAAGGAGAAGAAATTGTCTATGGAAGAATTAGTTTTAAACATGGGAAATCGATTACAAATTCAAGGGAACCAATTATAAAGTCAAAGGAATCAATTACAAAGTTAGGGAGCTGCAATTAAAAATTTAGAAATTGAATTGGGGCATATTGCTACTGCACTTAGAATTAGATCTTCAGGAACTCTCCCTAGCAATGTTGAAATTAATCCAAAAGATCAAGTTAAATAAAAAATTAAGGCTATTCAATTAAGAAGTGGACAACAAATGAAAACAAGAGCACAAAAAGAAACTAAAGTTGAAAAAGAGAAGGTGGAAATTGAAAAAGTAAATGATAATATATATCCAGATTTNCAAATTAAGGCTATTCAATTAAGAAGTGGACAACAAATGAAAACAAGAGTACAAAAAGAAACTAAAGTTGAAAAAGAGAAGGTGGAAATTGAAAAAGTAAATGATAATATATATCCAGATTTAGAATATAAGCTTAAACCGATGAAAATTACTATAGAAAAACTACCACCTCGGTTTCCTCAAAGATTGAAATAACAAGATAGAGGTAAAAAATTTTCAAAATTTTTAGAAATTTTCAAAAAAATAACAGTAAATATTCCCTTCGTTGAAGCCTTAGAATAAATACTGGATTATGTGAAGTTNTGTTTCCTCAAAGATTGAAATAACAAGATATAGGTAAAAAATTTTCAAAATTTATAGGAATTTTCAAAAAAATAACAGTAAATATTCCCTTCGTTGAAGCCTTAGAATAAATACTGGATTATGTAAAGTTTATAAAGGATATACTTAACAAGAAAAGGAAGTTTACAGATCACGAGACTGTTGCACTTAATGAAGAGTGTAGCGCAATTATCAGAAAAAACTTCTTGAAAAACTTAAAGATCCTGGTGGTTTCACTATTCCTTATGTGATAGGTGAAAAATTTTTTGGAAGAGTCTTTTGTGATTTGGGAGACAGTATTAACCTCATGGCTCTATCAACTTTTAAAAAGTTGGGAATAGGAGAAATTTCTCCAACTTCTGTAACACTTCAATTAGCTGATCGTTCTATTAATTATCCNTCAGAAAAAAACTTCCTGAAAAACTTAAAGATCCTGGTAGTTTCACTATTCCTTATGTGATAGGTGAAAAATTTTTTGGAAGAGTCTTATGTGATTTGGGAGACAGTATTAACCTCATGTCTCTATCAACTTTTACAAAGTTGGGAATAGGAGAAATTTCTCCAACTTCTGTAACACTTCAATTAGCTGATCGTTCTATTAATTATCCTAAAGGATTTGTAGAAGATGTTTTAGTAATATTTGATAAATTTTTCTTTCTTGTGGACTTCATTGTGTTAGATAGGGATGAAGAAAAAGAAATTGCTATTATTTTGGGAAGATCATTCATTGCAACTAGAAGAACTATGATAAATTTTCAAAAAGGAGAGNAGTTTGATAAATTTTTCTTTCTTGTGGACTTCATTGTGTTAGATAGGGATGAAGATAAGGAAATTGCTATTATTTTGGGAAGATCATTCATTGCAACTAGAAGAACTATGATAAATTTTCAAAAAGGAGAATTAACTATGAGAATTAATGATCAAGAGGTAACATTTAATATTTTAAAATTAATGAAATATCCCTTAGTAGAAAAAGATGATGTATGCTTTCAAATGAAAATTTATGATTATTTGAGAGATGATCATTTTATGGAACAGTTTGAAGAAAAAATAGAGAATGAACATTTGAAATGTAAGGGTGATCATGAAATGGAAGATGATCATGATGAGATAGATAATGAAGAACTGGATTATGTTCAGGAAAGATTTGAGATGTTAGATACTACAGAAAATGATGATAAAAGTCTAATTCCTTCTATTATAAAACCTCCTAAAATTGAAATGAAAATTCTCCCTAACCATTTAAAGCATGTGTTTTTAGGAGAATTATCTACATTACCAGCTATTGTATCCTCAAATTTAAATGATTTACAAGAATAAAAATTTTTAGTTACATTAAAAGATACAGAAAAGCTTTTGGTTGGACTATAGCTGAAATTAAGGGAATCAGTCCTTTGATTTGTACACGTAGACTTTTATTAGGTGAACAAAATAAACCTAGAGTTGATCCGCAAAGGAGATTAAATCCAATGATGAAGGTAGTAGTAAAAAAGGATATTTTAAAATGGTTAGATGTTGGAATTATATATCTGATTTCAGACATTACTTGGGTAAGTCCAATTCATTGTGCTCTTAAAAAAGGAGGAGTAACCATTGACGTGAATGAAAGAAATTAAATAGTACCAACAAGATAAGTCACTGGTTGGCAATTTTTTATCAATTATAGAAAGTTAAATGTCGTCACTAGAAAAGATCACTTTCCTTTACCTTTTCTAGATTAAATGTTGGATAGATTAGCTGGGCACAAATATGATTGCTTTTTGGATAGATATACTGTTTATCACCAAATCTATATTGCTCCTGACGATCAAGAAAATACCACATTTACTAGCCCAAACTTTTGCTTTTTGAAGAATGCCCTTTGGATTATGCAATGCACCTGCAACATTTTAAAGATATATGATATCAATTTTTAGCAATCTAATTGATAATGGAATAGAAGTTTTTATGGATGATTTTTCTATATTTGGAACTTCATTTTAACACATGTTTAAGTAATTTAGAAAAAGTTTTAGAGTTATGTGAAAGAACAAATTTAGTTCTAAATTGGGAAAAATGTCAATTTATGGTTGTAGGAGGAATTGTACTTGGGCATAAAATTTCTGAACATGGCATGAAAGTAGACCCTGCAAAAATTTAAATTGTCAAAAAATTATCACCTCCTACTACAATGAGAGGGGTTAGAAGTTTTCTAGGACAAGCTGGTTTTTACAGGCGATATATTNAGAATTGTACTTGGGCATAAATTTTCTGAACATGGCATGAAAGTAGACCCTGCAAAAATTCAAATTATCAAAAAGTTATCACCTCCTACTACAATGAGAGGGGTTAGAAGTTTTCTAGGACAAGCTGGTTTTTACAGGCGATATATTAAAGATTTTTCAAAAATCACTACGACTTTGTGCCAACTTTTAAAAAAAATAAGAAATTTGATTTTAATGAAGAATGTTTAAAAGCCTTTGAATTATTAAAAGAAAAATTAATCACTGCTCNGAAAAAATAAGAAATTTGATTTTAATGAAGAATGTTTAAAAGCCTTTAAATTATTAAAATAAAAATTAATCACTGCTCCTATAATAGTTTCATCTAATTGGGAGAAACTGTTTGAACTAATGTGTGATGCTAGTGATTATGCGATTGGAGTTTATTTAGGTAAAAGGTATGATAAAATGTTTAAAGTTATATACTATGCTAGTAAAACTCTTAATGATGCTCAAATTAATTATACAACTACTGAAAGAGAGTTATTAGCTATTGTATATGCTTTTGAAAATTTTAGGTCATATTTAATTGGGACTAAATGTATAGCGCATACAGACCATTCAGCTATCAAATATTTAATGCAAAAGAAGGATGCAAAAACAAGATTAATGGATGGATACTTTAATGCAAGAATTCATCTTTATGATTCTAGATAGAAAAGGAGTTGATAATCAAATAGCCGATTATTTTCCTAGATTGGAACCACATGAATTATCTAATTTTGAAAAGGAGTTATATAATCAAATAGCCAATTATCACTTTTCTACCCGTTAATGGGCATAGATTAAAACCCTATTTTGAGGGATCTCGGCCAAGTTTTAGAAAAGTTTTAATGTTGAGTCAACCTGATTAAAACTAAGCTTGTCAGGCTGACGACGTTAAACCAAGCACTTTGTGGGAGGCAACCCATAATTATTGTTAAGATTTAGTTTGTTTGAGATGTTATTATTATTTATTAATTATATTTGAGTCCTGCTTACTCATAGATATCAATAATGATAATTAATGGATCGTATCAAAAATTTGGAACATTTCTGGCAAAAATGAAGTTTAGAGTGTTTCAGTGCTCTGGCACCGATAGTGCCAAAATGGGCACGGACGGCGCCCATTTGCATAAAGACTGGCCAATTTTTGGGGATAGAGCACCATAGGTGCCCTATGCAGTGTCGAGGACACCCTATGCAACGCTGAAGGTGCTCTATGCAGTGTCGACGGAGTTGATGACCAGCAGACAGTTATTGGGTTTAAATTTGTAGTTTTTTGGCAGATTTAGGCAGGATTTTTACCCCTATAACTACCTAAACTCGATTTTTAAACCTTTAAACTCCAAAAGAATGAAAGGATAGATCCCAAATTTGCACCGCATGGCTTCCAACTTTTTAGAAACTTCAAGATTCAGAGGTTTCAATAGGAGAAAGTTTATGAGTTTCGAAGCGCAATGACTTTTCAACAAAGTTTTGATGAAGAGGAGGCTAATCAAAGAGAGTGACTTCAAAAATCATGGTTTGAATGCTCCAAGTACTCAAGTAGAGGAGATTATTATACAGAGGCGTTGGGAAGTNTTGTCAAAATAAATAAAAAAAATATTAGTCAATGTTGATGACATATTAAGAAAGCAAAAACTAAGAAAAAAAAAAGTTAATAAAGAATGCAATTTGAATGGCCCGGTGAAGACACGCCCAAAAGAAATATCTAATTTTAGATTAAAATGGAATTGGGATAAAAATAAGAGAGTAAAAAGTATACATTCCAGTATTGAAAGTCACTTTTATAATATGTACAATTACGTTTCTCTAATATAAACTATGATATATAAGAAAGGAGAAATAAGCTTCATCAAGCCAAGATCCGGCCTGATGCGATGCAAATTTACGTTCAATGTCAGATCTTCTCATGGGGTATAAAAGGGAAATTGAACATTAGAATTTTTTTATTGTTACATGTTCCTAAAAATTCACTCATGATTACTTCAAAATAGCAGAAATTGTTTACACCACAACCATTAGAAACATATACCAACTTGCTGATGTATTCCATTTATGAGATATAATTTCTCACAAACTCTTCAATTATATAATTATGTGGATGGATTTGTGNTGATTTTTAAAGGATTAAAGTGAAGATTGGGAGACAAAAAAACAACGAATATGTAAGTTTCTCTGCTACATTATTAAATCCTGTGTCAAAGCAATGGCATTTCTTCATGTCTGCAAAGTTACTCCCAACTATGAAAATTAGCAAAGTGACTAAGGAAAGTGCAATTCTGAATTATTGTATTCAAATAGGAAGGCCCACTGATGTTGGTACTATAGTTGTAAAATTTGTCTTAGGATTAATTGTACATGGATCTAAATATGGGCTTGGACATCCTTCCACCATATTTCTTCTTTGTAGTCAATCACGAGTGCCATATGAAAGCTGGGAAAAAGCATTTCTTCCTTGGAAGCCCATGGACCCAACTAACCTGTTTGACTGCCAAGCAATTGGAGATGAAAATGCAATGAGCATGGATGTGGACCAACTATCTCAAATTTTACAACCTATTCTATCCTACTTTCCTAAAAATTCATAGTTAATTCTGAAGAAGATTAAGACATTAGAGNCGATTTCTGAAGGATTAAAATGAAGATTGGGAGACAAAAAACAACGAATATGTAAGTTTCTCTGCTACATTATTAAACCCTGTGTCAAAGCAATGGCATTTCTTCATGTCTGCAAAGTTACTCCCAACTATGAAAATTAGCAAAGTGACTAAGGAAAGTGCAATTCTGAATTATTGTATTCAAACAGGAAGGCCCACTGATGTTGGTACTATAGTTGTAAAATTTGTCTTGGGATTAATTGTACATGGATCTAAATATGGGCTTGGACATCCTTCCACCATATTTCTTCTTTGTAGTCAATCACGAGTGCCATATGAAAGCTGGGAAAAAGCATTTCTTCCTTGGAAGCCCATGGACCCAACTAACCTGTTTGACTGCCAAACAATTGGAGATGAAAATGATATGAGCATAGATGTTGACCAACTATCTCAGATTTTACAACCTATTCTATCCTACTTTCCTAAAAATTCATAGTTAATTCTGAAGAAGATTAAGACATTAGAGAAAGAGGTACAAAATCTTATGAATGCAATTAATAATATCTTATATTTATTTGATCATCTGGATTGGCGGATGAAGGAACAATTTGATCACACTGGGCGTATTGAAGAGGGTTTAATATGTTTGATGAAGTGAAAGGCTTTGATTTCTAAATATTCAACTGAAGGATTCCCATATCATCTCTTTTACAATTGGTTTGTGCACCACCAATCCATGGGAGATATCAGAGGAGAAGATAGCAACAATATTGATGAGGAGTAGTCTCTACTTTATATCTAGTATCTAGTATTTGAACTTTAATATACTAGGTGTGCTTAGTATTTTGATTGCTTTACTATATGATTTCATACTTATTATGCTTGGGATTTGTGTTTATGTTTTTTTTTCAGTGTTAGTGTATTGTGGTTGTGTGTGATGCTAAAATTTTATGTTGTTTGGTTTGATGAACTTATGTTTTTTAGTGCTCAAATGTGTATGTTTGTAAATTGGATTATATATATATATTAACGTGATGTTCTGTGTTGTTTGTGTAAAATTGATGTTAGTTGATAACTTTATTATGATAATTTATGCTTAAAAAGGCTAAATAGATGCTAGTGTGACTTTGAAAAGATCGAAATTGCAAAAAAAAATTTATTCAACACCCTGAAAATTGAACTAGCGTCGACGACACCCATTTACAGAGGTTTTTGGCCCACAACTTAAGTAGTGTGCNAGCGGATGAAGGAACAATTTGATCACACTGGGCGTATTGAAGAGGGTTTAATATGTTTGATGAAGTGAAAGGCTTTGATTTCTAAATATTCAACTAAAGGATTCCCATATCATCTCTTTTACAATTTGTTCATGCACCACCAATCCATGGGAGATATCAGAGGAGAAGATAGCAACAATATTGATGAGGAGTAGTCTCTACTTTATATCTAGTATCTAGTATTTGAACTTTAATATACTAGGTGTGCTTAGTATTTTGATTGCTTTACTATATGATTTCATACTTATTATGCTTGGGATTTGTGTTTATGTTTTGTTTTCAGTGCTAGAGTATTGTGGTTGTGTGTGATGCTAAAATTTTATGTGGTTTGGTTTGATGAACTTATGTTTTTGAGTGCTCAAATGTGTATGTTTGTAATTTGGATTTTATATATATATATATTAAAGTGATGTTCTGTGTTGTTTGTGTAAAATTGATGTTAGTTGATCACTTTATTATGATAATTTATGCTTAAAAAGGCTAAATAGATGCTAGTGTGACTTTGAAAAGATCGAAATTGCAAAAAAAAATTTTATTCGGGACCCTGAAAATTGAACTAGCGTCGACGACACCCATTTACAGAGGTTTTTGGCCCACAACTTAAGTAGTGTGCCAACGGCACCCTATCCAGCGCTGATGGTGCCCAAAACCCGAAATGCCCATATTTGACTTAAAATCACAAATTAACCCGTGGACCCACCATTTTCACCCCTTATGCTAGCCATGATATTCCTTCTACCTCCAGAACATATACTTTTTCTGATGTAATGGAGTTGTTGATGATACAACAAGGTGTCATTGAGAGACTGTACAATCAGATTATTGGATTGGANTCATATTTGACTTAAAATCACAAATGAACCCATGGACCAACAATTTTCACCCCTTATGCTAGCCATGATATTCCTTCTACCTCCAGAACATATACTCTTTATGATGTAATGGAGTTGTTGATGATACAACAAGGTGTCATTGAGAGACTGTACAATCAGATTATTAGATTGGAAGCAAGAAATGATAATAATTGTGAGTACACAAGGAAAAGGGTTGAGTACGATATAGCTTACCATGATGCTCATGTTAGATTCATGAGGGGAGACTCTGGTGTGGTCTTTCCTACTTGTCCCCGCTATACTCTGTACCAACCAGATGAAGAACCAAAAAATGCAGGAGATGATGATTNGGATTGGAAGCAAGAAATGATAATAATTATGAGTACAAAGGGAAAAGAGTTGAGTACGACATAGCTTACCATGATGCTCAGGTTAGATTCATGAGGAGAAACTCTGGTGTGGTCTTTCCTACTTGTCCCCGCTATACTCCGTACCAACCAGATGAAGAACCAAAAAATGCAGGAGATGATGATTGGTAGAGTACTATGTTCGAAGTTTATTTTAGATCTGTGATCTTAAGTATTTGTAATCTATTTTTTTTTATATTTGATTGTACTGTGTTAAAACTATAATGTGATTGTGATGAATGAATGATTGTTTGTTTGTTCCTTTAGTTTGAAATTGGAATAATTATATATTTGTGGTAAATGTTTAAAGTTTATGTTTTAAATTTCCTTTACCCTGCAAATCTCTAATATATTATGTGTAGAAAAGCTTCCAATTCTTTCAAGCCTGCTAGTTCAAATTTTTCATTAATATCTGTACAGCTTCAAATTATCAAAAGCCCACTACAAAAGGTTAGATTTCTTTTGTCTCTTTACCTCTATCATTGTGTTTAATGAAAAACTTAGGTTTGGGGGAGGAAAAATTAGCTTTTAGTTGTCCTCAATAAAAATATTTTTTCTTTCAAAATTAATTTTAATATGATTTTTGATATTAGAAATTTAACTTTAGATAACTAAATTTTTTATTTTATGTAAATATCTTAGAAGGCTTAAGTGAAAATTTTTAGTAATGAAGGTTAACTTTATAGGCCAACATATTTAGTATAAGAGGATTAGACTATAGTTGATTATTTAGAGTAAAGGAAAACTGTATTTTTGAAGTATTAAGAGTTTTAGAAGTTTATATGCAAGGAAAACAATTGAGACTCTATGATGAATCACTTAAAAGCTAATATACATTTATAAAGTAAACGATTGTCACAAGTTTCTACTTTACGGAGAGAATAGTGAAGTTCAAAGTTATTAAAGGCTATCCAAATATAGTAATCCTCATATAAAAGGAAAAGAAAGGATTGAAAAGCAACACCTCAAGTAAAAAAGGATTGAAAATCAATCCATATATAGAAAAAAAAATATATGTGAGGAGAAGCTTGAGAAGATGCGTAATCAAAAATTGGCTTCACTAGAATCAACTTAAAAGAAAGAATTTAATTACATTTCTGAATCTATATTCAAAGTATTAGCATCATTACTAATAGAGTTCTCATGGACTTCTTTTTCATATTATTCTTCTAGGTGCCCTTATTGTGAAAAAGTATAGTTATTCTTGAAATGAATATGAGATTAGAGCTCTTAGACTTGATGGTAGATGGCCTTACACCTATAATTTTGACCTAAATTATTAAAAAAATTTCAGAAAGTCTTGCTATTATATTCATTTAAATAAAAATAAAGGTATTTTTAAAATAAAGTTCAATACCATAAATCATAATTTTATGTAGTAGAATTACTTGAGGACAAGAAATAGCTAGGTTTGAGGGATTTTGATACACCAAAAATATGTTAGGATTTTCATATGTATTTTTACTCATTTTTGGTACTTTTGCACTTTAAAGGAAGGNAGAAAAATTAAAGTTATTCTTGAAATGAATATGAGATTAGAACTCTTAGACTTGATGCTAGATGGCCTTACACCTATAATTTTGACCTAAATTATTAAAAAAAATTTTGAAAGTCTTGCTATTATATTCATTTAAATAAAAATAAAGCTATTTTTAAAATAAATTTCAATACCATAAATCATAATTTTATGTAGTAGAATTACTTGAGGACAAGTAATAGCTAAGTTTGAGGGATTTTGACACACCAAAAATATGTTAGGATTTTCATATGTATTTTTACTCATTTTTGGTACTTTTGCACTTTAAAGGAAGGTATTTTTCATGTTTTGTTGTAGATGTGATGATTTAAGATATTTGGAGAAAAAGAAAGCAAAAAGGAATGAATTTGAAGCAAAAAGAGGCAAGTTAGACAAGTCTGCCTACTAGCACCGACGAAGCCCTATCTAGTGTCGACAGTGCCCAGTCCTAGAGATTTCAGAACATTTGAAGTGATAGAACATCGACGACATCCAATGTCGGTTTGATCCCGAATTCATGTAATTAGACCGATTTTGGAGGGTCTCTAGAGGAATCTCTTGAGAAATTTGATCTAAATGAATTTAAAGTGTTTTTGGTGCCCNTCTTTACCCTGCAAATCTCTAATATATTATGTGTAGAAAAGCTTCCAATTGTTTCAAGCCTGCTAGTTCAAATTTTTCATCAATATCTGTACAGCTTCAAATTATCAAAAGCCCACTATAAAAGGTTAGATTTCTTTTGTCTCTTTACCTCTATCAATGTGTTTAATGAGAAACTTCGATTTGGGGGAGGAAAAATTAACTTTTAGTTGTCCTCAATAAAAATATTTTTTCTTTAAAAATTAATTTTAATATGATTTTTTATATTAGAAATTTAACTTTAGATAACTAAATCTTTTATTTTATGTAAATATCTTAGAAGGCTTAAGTAAAAATTTTTAGTAATGAAGGTTAACTTTATAGTCCAACATATTTAGTATAAGATGATTAGACTATAGTTGATTATTTAGAGTAAAGTAAAATTGTATTTTTGAAATATTAAGAGTTTTAGAAGTTTATATGCAAGGAAAACAATTGAGACTCTATGATGAATCACTTAAAAGCTAATATACATTTATAAAGTAAACTATTGTCACAAGTTTCTACTTTAGGGAGAGAATAGTGAAGTTCAAAGTTATTAATGTCTATACAAATATGGTAATCCTCATATAAAAAGAAAAGAAAGGATTGAAAAGCAACCCCTCGAGAAAAAAAGGATTGAAAATCGATCCATATATAGAAAAAAATATATATGTGAGGAGAAGCTTGAGAATATGCGTAATCAAAAATTGGCTTCACTAGAATCAACTTAAAAGAAAGAATTTAATTACATTTCTGAATCTATANACTACCCTATGTTAGAGTTTTCATAATAAGGCTTTGTTATCTTTCATAAAATTCATACCAATGTGATTTTTGTTTTTTTCTATGACTTTAAATTTGCATTGGTAGTACTTTGATAATCACTGCATTTTACCAATCAAATTAAATTGTCAATTTTTTTAATCAAACTTAATTTGATATTGTCTTCAACATCATCAAATATAGATGCTTCTAATTTTTGGGTGTTTATTGAATCCATGTTACTGCATGATTTTAAAAAGATGACAAGTAATAAAGTGTTTTTTAAGAACATGAGAATGGTAATATGAAAAGATAGAAGAAAAAAACTTAATAATTTTAATAACTTTTTATTAAATAAACCTTTAATATGATATGGGTTTGTGATGGACCACTTTAGTTATAAGATTTTCTTGCATAGTTGAGGTTTGGTTGATAGCCTTCTTTTAGTTGTACAAGTACACTCACCCCTTGTGTATTCTTTTTCTCTTGCACAATTTATTATGTGAGAAATTAATATTTTATTTAACAAATTGTATGAATTTTTTTAATTGGAGTTGTTAAAGATTTGTTATCAGCCATTTTCTATAATTAAATGTGTTATGCAAAGAAATAGCTAAATATGACTAAACTTCAAGAGAATATGGTTATAATTTTTTATTAAAAATAAAATCTTTAGGTTACTTGGAATGTTACTTTGTGAATTGCTTCATTATATTTCATTGAACTGTCTTCTACTACTATTAAAGGGGTGGGATAGGTTTTAAATTAAGACTTAGCATTTAGATGGTATTTAGCCTTAGAATTGATAACTCTCCAATTTCTTAAATGTTCTTGCACAAATCTCTAGCAAAGTAAAAAAATTAATAATAAGAAAAAAACAATTATTAACACTTGAATCTCAAAATGCTTAGTTCATGAAATCTAATGTATTCTCACGTTAACATGAATGAAATAAAAAGAAAAAAAACTTCACAAAAATAACATTTGAATAATACCACGATAAAACCTCAATAACGCCTAAACAACATCACAATAATACTGCAATAAGACCATAATAACATCAATCTAATAATATCATGGAACTACCACAATACCACTCAAACAAAACCACAATATCTTCTCAATAACACCATAAAAATACAACAATAACACCATAATAATATCACAATAAAACCTCAATAACACCACAAAAATACTGCAAAATACCTCAACAAAATCACAAAAGAATAGCAATAACACATGTATAACACCACAATAATATCAAATAACACCATAATAGGACCCCAATAAGACCGATCGAATAACACCACAATAAAACCTTAACAACACCTAAATAACATGATCTGCCTCAGCTATTATCACAACTTATATAAGTCCTAGTAAAGGCACCAGAAACTTGGTCTGCTCCCTATAAAATTGATTGAGTTCTAAAAATTTGGTATTATTACTCACTGGGTTTTCTCGCTCAAGTATACTTATCATTTCAATAATATAGGGTTTTATTGAGTTTGGAATGTCGATCTCATAGAGAAGGGGAGGTAGATAATTTATAAGGCAAAGTTCTAGTCTACTACTCTTAGTTCTTAGTTTGGAATATCATTAACGGTGGGTTTTCTAATAACTAATCTTAATTTGTGTTTCTATACCTATGTTAAACTTGGCTAGATCAATTAGTTATGTGAAATTCAAGATTTATAAGAGTACTTTTCTCGTGTGAATTACTAGGTAGGTTGTAGGTATTACTACCAGGAATTGTGATGTTATAATGGCAAATCAGCATAAGACTCACTTACCCTCTTTTAAGTGCATAAACAAGTATGATTCAAATTTTGGCTCTTGTTACTAGCTGTCACCCTAGAAAATCCTCATTCGAACCCTATCAAAACACATCTCCCTAAATTGCATTGCCTCCTCACTAATTCACCATAGACATTTGAACAATTTGAGCATTCTATGTTGTTTCGCCTTTGCTCTTTCAAGTCTTAATGGGTCACAACTGATTTTAATAAGTTGTATGTCCAGTACAAAATGTAAATTAATTCTAGAAGAATACTCATAACATTAAGCAATAAAAACCAATTCCATAGCATTAATAATCCAATAGATCAAGCCTAACAATCATAAGAGAAAAGTATTAGAAATTTACTCACTACACATGTTGAACACAAAAAAAAATTGCATTTAATCCAAGAAATTTCATTAAATATGTTTTACAATAGAAATAAAACAATATTAAACTTGATACTTTGCTTTTGCTCTCTGAAAATAGAATCAAATTTCAAGGACAAAGTCTTCCACTATGTTGCACACGTTGTTGAAGTAAAGCCCTTACAAATTCTCTCAAATTCCCCTCTCAAATCTCTCTAGAAGAAGTGAAAAAATCTAAATCCTACTCCTATCGTAGACGCCTTGGTGTTCCTGGAGAACTCCATGACTTAGAAATGTCAAAAATTGCCTCTCCAACCATCCGGATTGGTCAAAAAACTCTCAAAGGCATGCTAAAACCACACAGGATAGTTATGGCACCTAGGTGCCACCTTCTCAATTTTCCTATGATTTTATGGTGCATAGGCAAAAGGATTTGACGCCATGACACCAGGGGTGTGGCGCTTAAGAGCCAAAAGCTGGCACCTAGGGGTCAATTTGCTGGTTTCCTCTGTTCTCCATTTTACCTCTACTTCGCTCTATGTTTCCTACCTATTATACTTGTAAAAAAACATGGAAATAGCCTACTTTAAAGTGAAATTTCATTCAAAAATAGGTTTAAATGTAAATAAAATTAAGCATGTTAAAAGACATATTAAAATACCCCAAACTTAAGTGTTACTTGTCCTCAAGTAATACTACAACTTTAAGAACTAAGTTTGTTGATTTGAGGTAGTGGGTTTCTTCAGGATGTCCTACAATTTTGCCTCAAGAATGTTATAGTGCAACCTAGAAAAATTTCTAGTAAATCAGGCTAGGGCTAGGGCGTAAGAATATCTTGTATTTAAATTAGAAATTCTGATTTTCTATCCATTTCAAAATTAATTGCAATTTGTCAAACTTTGGAATCTTAAAAAGAATATAAGATAGAATTTTAAGCACTCTATTACTAAACATTTGACTAATAATTTTATGAAATAAGAACAAGCATTGGATTGTATCTAAGTCTTCTCCTTTAAGAAAGTTCAAGTGAATCCAATTTTGATTAGGCTTCTCCTTAAGCTTCTTCTCATTTTTTTTNTAACAAGCATTGGATTGTATCTAACTCTTCTCCTTTAAGAAAGTTCAAGTGAATCCAATTTTGATTAGGCTTCTCCTTAAGCTTCCTCTCATTTTTTTTTTCTTCTCTTTTACTTTTCCTTTTCTTTTATTTTTCTTTTATGTTTTTTTTTCGATTCTATCTTTTTTATGTGAGAATTACTATATTTGTATCAGCCTTTAATGGTTTTGAATTTCANTTTTTTTTTCTTCTCTTTTACTTTTCCTTTTCTTTTATTTTCCTTTTATGATTTTTTTCGATTCTATCTTTTTTATGTGAGAATTACTATATTTGTATCAGCCTTTAATGGTTTTGAATTTCACTATCCTTCTCCTAAAGTTAAGAACTCATCACTTTCCTTCACTTAAGATCTACGAGTTAATGTTTGAAAATGAGTTTTAATAGAGACTCTATTTTTATAAAATGTAAATCTAATAATCCTAATTTTTCAAAAATATAATTATATTTTTACCATAAATAGTAAAATTATTTTTCTTTATGTTTCTTTAAAAATTCCACAACTCTAGAACAATCCTATTTTCTAAAAATCTCAATTAAAGGTTTATATAACATCCTTAAAATCAAAATTATAGCACCCTAAAGGCAATACCACATACCACAAGTCATTTTACAGTGATATCAATTTTATATGTGGACTACTGAGGACAAATGAGGTTAAGCTTTTAAAAAAAATTTCTCCAACCCCCCCCCCAACTTGATTTTTAACATGTATAGCATTCAATACATGAAGTCTAAACAAGAAGAAAAATCACAACTCATAAATACAAGCTATCTCATATTGCTATCCAAAAATTTTCAAGTATTCATCAGGACTGAACAATATGCAACAGAAGGTAAATCTGACATACACAAGCTAGAATGAAAATTTGAACTGAATAAAGTCTAACTAAAAATGCAAGTATAAGTACAGAAATAGAAAAACAACTAACTACATTTGTCCGGAATTATTAAAAGTTTAAAATAGTGAAAATTTTAAAGGTTTAGTACAACAAATATCAAGGAAATACATCAACATTGCAACAGTAGCAACAGTGAAACTATAATTACTGAATATATCCACAAACAACATCAAATAATTCAATCCACACAAACAACTAACACAACACACCACAAACAATTATAACTCAAAAATAAACTAATACATAAGTACCTTAGGTTGCCTCCCAAGAAGCGCTTGGTTTAACGTTGTCAACCCGATAATAAAAGATTCCTCTGGGATCTAAATTATAATTTAGTAATCCCTTTTTAATCATTGAATATATTTGTTCATCTTGAAATTTCTAATAAATCCTAAAATTTTAGTTTTTCCTGTAACTTTTCTTTTTGGCTTTTGTCGACGCTATTTTTGGTTGGAAGAGTTGCCCTTAAGAAGTTGTCGGTCACCAGAATTGAAATCTCGTCTTCCGCTTCAGAAGGACGATTTAATTTACATATATATTTAATTTTAGAAAAATTACCTCAAATCCTGTATCTATCCCGAAGGATAAACACAAAACTTGAAGATGAGGCTCGATCAAATAAACTAAGAAATATATGACATCTGTTTGGTCTGCGAAACCTTTGTATTTGCCGACAAGTTCCCCTATTTAATATAAAGAATTAAATAGGGTTTATATTAAGCTGGGTTCGGACATGCTTCATATAAGGGCAAGCCCCTATAGTTAATTACATCGTAAACGACCAAAGTCACCTAAGAAGACTCTCGATAAAAATTAGGAAATATTATCTTCAAGGAGTTTCAAAGGGTAGGACTTATCAATGAGATCGAACGAAGAGGTGTGAAAGGGGATTGGTTCAAATTTTGAACATTTTGTAGAGTCCAAAGGAGGAAGAACTAGGGGATTTCATAGATCCAGAGGAGAACCTCGGTGACTTCCCAAGCTATCCTAATGTTTGGCTTTAGTTTTGAGGAGAAATATTTAGGTGTTTCATCTTGCCAATTTTTATTTGTTAGGGCTTACATTCGTGTGAAACGATCACACAAATAGCCTTGAAGATATGAGGATTTAGGTGATGACAAACGACAACCTTGGAATCCTAAGATGAGTTAGGGCTTATGTTGTATAGTAGGGCTATTCAAAGGCCTAAAGATAAGGTGAGCATTTACGTTGCATAAGCAAGTAACCTCAAAGTCCTATGGCTTTTTTGTTTATATCTAAGGAAAAAAGATTGGTTTAGCTGGGGAAGACAGGTTTTGCTATTGAAGATGGTCGTGTTGCCCACCATGCTAGCTCCAAGCTACTCACCGCGATGAGTTTGAGTTTTCTGGTGTGTCAAGTTATGATGTCAAAGCAGGTGGCCCTATGGTTGAAGTTCCTTAAATTTTATGGGGGCCTGTTAAAGTTGATTAGAGTGACACAGGTTAGGATCCTACAGTTCCCTCATTCTGACAACACTATTTTCTATTAGTACACTTAGTTCAAATGAACTTACTAAACTCAACTTAATAAGTTCCATAATTTCATTTAGATAGTGGGAAGCCTCGTTAGCAATCGTAGGTTACCTCCTCCGAGAAATTCCCGATCATCCGATAGAGACATCTTAATTTAGTTGCAATTATAGTTTTGTGTAATGTTTGTGATTAAATTTTGAGTTGTTTTATATTTTAAATGTTTTGGCGGTGAATTTTATCTTGGTTGATTTTAGTTTCAATTTTGGTTTTGATTTTGTGGCTATCCTAATAGTTTTAGTTTTCATACAGGGTGACATTATTGTTTAGCATGCAAGTTTGTATAAGCATAAAAGTATAGCATAAAAGTACAAGAAAGACAATGTTGAAAACTGTAAAAGCCTACCTTGCGAGTCTTCTCGTTCCACCACCTGAAACCTAAAAAGCATATTAAGGCAGTTTATATGGAACAAAGACGTAAAATTTTAAAAACCTACCTAACCCTAGGTCATGTCTTGGTGGGTCCTTATTAATTTGATTAAGGATGATATTTGTTAAGCAAAACATATTAAGCTTAGTAGCTCTCTGAGGTATCCAACAGGTTAAGAGGAAGAAGCAGGTCCATGCTTCCCTCTTATCACTTGGTGAAAAGCCTCAAGCTCATTTAAACTTATTATGTTGCTTAATAATTCATCCTTTGAACACCCTAATGCTCAATTAACATTGATGTATCAATTATCCCTAAGAGTAAGGTAATTATCATTTGTAATTTAATTTTGAATATTATGTGGGTGAAGACCCTTAAAGAGCAAGTTAGTGTTGTTGGAACACTTAGCCAAATTTTTTTCCTAATTGAGCTTGTAGTGTTTGAAGGATGTTCTAATTTTAATTGTGTTTGTTTTTCTAATCCACATTTAATCAGTCTTGATTTAACTTAGATTACTACTAAGCCCTTAAGACCTAGGTGAGTGTTTTAATTAGTTTTAAAAAGGTTAAGCTTTAGGTGATCATGATTTATTTTTTGAATTTCATTTGAAAATCAAATGGGGGTATTAAATTGATTAATTATTGACTTCAAAAGTCATACCCATAAGTCCTAGGTTCATTTTTTTAAAAAATTTTAATAATCTAGAAATTTATTATCTTATCTTTTCAATTAAGAAAGTGAGGTTGGTTTCTACCAATTAACCCCTTGTGTTTCAAACATCCAAATAAAATGATTAAGATCAGAGGTTGCACATTTCCCTCCTTGAATTAAGCCTAAATGTTAATTAAGGCTAAATTTCTAAAATTACACATTTGCCCCTAAGGCTCTAACACTTCATAATTCATCAAATTTAATCCAAATGACTTTAAAATTTTTATCCTACCTCATTCATGGGTCAATTATAGCATCAGAGGAGAAAATGTGATTTTTGAAAATTTAATTTAATTTATATAATTATTTTCATGAAAAAATAAAAGTTTTCAAAGAAAATTCTTAACTTGACCAAGGTAAATCCTAATCCCTTGAAATTTTTACTGGAAGTAGACCTAGACCAAAGAAACCTTTGAACCAAATTTCATGATTTTTAAAATTTTATTTGAATTTTAAGAATTATTTTAATTACTGGGGTATTTATTAAATATAAAAAATTTTAAATGGGGAAAATTAAGTTTTGTATTTTTAAAAAATTTCCATTNGCATCAGAGGAGAAAATGTGATTTTTGAAAATTTAATTTAATTTATATAATTATTTTCATGAAAAAATAAAAGTTTTCAAAGAAAATTCTTAACTTGACCAAGGTAAATCCTAATCCCTTGAAATTTTTACTGGAAGTAGACCTAGACCAAAGAAACCTTTGAACCAATATTCATGATTTTTAAAATTTTATTTGAATTTTAAGTATTATTTTAATTACTAGGGTATTTATTAAATATAAAAAATTTTAAATGGGGAAAATTAAGTTTTGTATTTTTAAAAAAATTCCATTTTTAGCCTTTAAAAATTATTTTTAAGCTTTAAATTTTAGTATCTTTATTTAGAAAATCAGGAAAAATATCCNCCATTTTTAGCCTTTAAAAATTATTTTTAAGCTTTAAAATTCAGTATCTTTATTTAGAAAATCAAGAAAAATATCCTAAATTCTTCTAAGTGCTTAGGAAGCAATTTAGATCATTTCCATGAATTTTATTATTTTTGTGAATTTTATGGATTTTNTATCCTAATTACTTCTAAGTGCTTAGGAAGCAATTTAGATCATTTCCATGAATTTTATTATTTTTGTGAATTTTATGGATTTTAATTATTTTAAATATTCAAAATGGGATAAAAAAATCAAGTTTTTATTTTAAACACCATTTTATTTTTANTAATTATTTTAAATATTCAAAATGGGATAAAAAAATCAAGTTTTTATTTTAAACACCATTTTATTTTTAGAAAATACCCCTGATCACAGAGAACTTAAAAAATAAGTTTTTGTAAATTTTTTAGTTATATTTTGATTTTTTTAAAAAAATTCATTTATGTGCTAAAATAATACTTATCTTTAAAAATCAACTTAAGCCATCAAATGAACTCAAAATGCTTTGAAATTTTTATGGTGAGTTCTCTGGATCCTAAATAATAGTGGAGATAAAAAATTACGTCATTTTTTTCTTTGTATTTTCAAAATTAATTATCTTAGTGATTTAGGTTTTGTAAGGAATAGGTGTATTTTGAATGACTTGGCTCAAGAGAAATTTTCCTAAAGGTTCTCTGGTCATCATAAACCTTCCAAAATTTTCTTGGATTTTTCTAAGAAACATGCTAATTTCCATGATTAATTTAAGCGAATAATGCATATAAACTGGAAAAATATGGATCTCTATCTAGAGACCTTTTTTGACTTTGAAAAAATCAGAAGATATCCCCTAAGATAGAGGCAACAACATGCTAAATTTTCAATCTATGGTGATATGCCTATATGCATGGAGAATCAAAACATTCAAATCAATGTTTAATTAATTAAAAAGAAAATATGCATCACATAGACTTAAAAGTATTTTCACATTATTCTCATATGTTTACTGAGCAAGAGGATATTTTTATTTTATTTTTATGATTTTTCTATACCAAGATATGAATTTCTAAATCTAGGGTTATTTTCTAATTTTTTTAAATTCCCTATTTATCTATTTAAATGTGTGGCGCTGATTGGATCTTAGGCAGCTGAAGGCACGCGTGGCGCGCTCTGGTTGGACGTCGCCGTCCACTTATTCGCTGACTCAGTCCGCGGTTCATGTAAGGAAGCGTTGTCTAGCTCGATCTCCTCCTTTCATCTGATACACGCGCGATCGGATGACTCCACGTCATTGTCCTCGATAGAGTGATCCCGTGACCATCCACTAAAATCCTAAGATCTCGGCCTAGACTCATCCAAATCACTTTGAGTTTAATCCTATGGACTCATCTAAGTGAGACAAACATATCCATACGATAATCATACAATTAAATAAAGCCTAATTAAATGGAGAATCCAAATGGACTCAGGAGGAAGAGGAGATCAATACCTTGGCTCTGAGAAGGGAAGCTTCGACTAGACAGTCTTGGTACGTTTGTTGGGGTCCAAAGAAGCTAGGGATTAAGTCTCTTGCTATGGTGAAATTCCTAGACCCAAATTTAACCAAGGCCGATTTCAGGTGTTGATCAAAGTCTAGACTAGGAGCTCTATGGAAGGGGGATTTGATGGGACTTTGGCTTCTTTCAATGTTGTGAAGGTTTGGGTGAGTTTAATTTGAATTTGGTGGAGTGTAGAGGTGTGGAGAGCTTTGTACTGTCTCCGGTAAGGTTATGAACTCAAAAATTGGGCTCCAGCAAGGGGATTCAGGGCAATGTGGTGGTTGGTTTGCACTGAGGAGGTATCAAAGAGGCTTTGGGATCAATTTGGGGAAGTCTCTTAGAGGAATTTTCAGCTCTCTATCCATGGTTTTGGAGGGGATCTTTTTATAAAAATGACCTTAGGCTTGCTGTCATGGCAAAATGGGGGGTGGAATGTGCTGCCTAGGTGGAGGGCAGAGAGGCTCCAACATTTAACTTAGATGAGGTGGCCTCTAGGTTTGAATTGGGTTTAACCCCATGGGGGTGGCTCTCAGTTTGGCCATTTTCTCGCCACTAGGCTGGCCGGCCAGCCAAGCAGAGGTGGCTAGGAGCTCAGGGATCCCAGGGGAATATGTCACAGCAATTTAACGTGTTTAGGCTTTAATTTAGGAAAAAAATCTTAAGATTAAACAAATATGGCATTAAATCCCTTAATTTAGGGGGCCTTTGGTCCATGGCTTAGTTCATTTGGTTTTAAGAGGTTTAGGCTGGCCACTAGGGTCCAACTAATGGTTGTGGAGTCATTAATTTGGTGACTTTGGGGTAGTTAGACCATCTTTAGTGCATAGGTTCAATGTGGGTTTAAGTGATCAAAGCTTGGGTTTGGGCTAGGCTAACCATGTAAATTAGCATAATTCATTGATCAACATTGTGTATATGATTGTTACGAATATTTTTGGTGAAGGGTTGAAGTGATTTTGAGTTCAATTGGTGGGTCAATTTGAGGGATTTTTGAAATTTGGCCAATTTGGGCACGTTGGGCTAGACAAGGATCTAGGTTGGTCTAGCCTTGGGCTAAGTCCAAATTTAATGGTTCAAGTGATCAAGGAAGATGTTGTAAAGATTTTTCATGAAGGGATGGAGTGGAAGTTTGGGGCTAAGGCCATCAATTTGGTGAGATTTTGAGACATGGCCAATTTGGGGCAAATTTGGGGCTTTTAGACTTAGTTGAAATCAAATTAATATTGAGAACTCACCAAGGCCAATTTAAGGTCAATTTTAATGTATGAAGATGTTATGAAGGTTTTTCAGCACAAATTGTGGCCAATTGAGTGGGTTATGGGTTCAATTTGGTGGAACCAAGTCATGGGGCCAAAATTGGGGTTTTGATCTAAATCAAAATTAGGTTCAAATGATCAACTGATTGAGCTTGGATTTGGTCTATATTTGTCACATCAAGAGTGGATTTGAGTTTAGAATTGAAATTAGGGTAAATTGAGACCAATTTGATAAACATTTGGAGTGATTTGTGGAAAATATGGGCCTTTAAAGGGCAATTTGGGGGTTTTGATCAAAGATCGTCAAATTGGCCAAATTGGGTCATGAGATAGTTGAAAAAAATGAAATTGAAAATATTTGGGAGGTTTTTGGAATTTTTTGGGTTTTTTGGAATTTTTGGAATCTTGGGCTAAGGAAGGGGCATTTTGGTAATTTGGCCAATTTTGGTGATTTTGGGTAGTTTGGGTGTTTTCAAGGTTTTTGAAATGATTTTGAACCAACCTGTGTATTTTGGGTAAATTTGGGAATTTTGGCCAAATGTTGGGTCCCAAGGGTATCTAGGTAATTTGGGGGAATTTAGGGGCAAAAGGATAGGTTGGGTATCTTGGTAGAGTTGGAGTGTCAAACACCATCAATAATCCATAGACTAATGGAAACCTCATTTTGGGTCCTCTATGTAGTGGTTTTAGCTAAACCCTGGCCTAGGGTTAATGGGTTTAGGGGACCACCTACATGAGTCTCCCAAAAGTATCAAGGGACCAAAGCCTAGAAGTTTAAGTTTAGGAATGTGAGTGATTGTGAGTGAAAATATGTACCTTAAGCCCTAGACCAACACCCAGGGTCAACCCTAAGGTCCAGTAGTCCTAAGGATGACTCATCTTGAGTTCTCCCATAATGACATCACCTACTAAGTGCTAGAGGTTAGGACCAATATGTGGAACTTCAAGTTGAGTAAAGAGGAGTGTAGAATTTATAATGGCGAGGGTTCCTTTTATAGTTTGCTAAGAATGGTCATTAGGATAGTCCTATGGCTAGACCTTAGGCTACTATAGAGAAAAAACTAAACCTCAACTAAAAGTGAGGTCAACAGCTTTATAATAGTCATCTTGATGGCATGTAGAGGATCAATTCAGATTATTATTCCTAATATTTCTTTCTATGTCCAATATTCTCCCATTGATTTTTTCTATTTGCATATTAATGTCCCGCTTAAAAGTTATAAGAAATGAACCCTTATAAGACAATTCAATGTCTCTTAAGTTTGGGTGATTCTCCCTATGTGATTGAGATTCTGGATCAAATTCTACTGGGTTACTCTCTTATCTAGGATTGTCTTCCAATTGTTCCCATTGGGGCACTACTATGGGTGATATTATAGACTCAACGATCTCCCTCATAATGCAAGGTGATGCATGATCCTCAAACATCCTCTTTTCGTTAAGAAACTCCTTCATAAACTTCACATAACTAGGCATTTGCTCTAATGTCTCGACAAAGAGAATATTATAGTTAATTTCTTGAATACTTAAATAAATCTTGAGACTTTTTGGTCTAATTTTTGTATTTTGAGACTCTGAGGAAATGGTGGAGGTGGTATTTCTATATTTATCTTGGTTGAAGAATTATGTTTTTTTAATTCCTTAAGAATTACTTCTATTGGTCTTTCGGTCTCCTCTTTCTCTTTTCTCAACTCAACATACTTTTGAACCATATCCTCCAATTTTCTTCCACTTATTAGTTGGATAGCTTTAACTTGCTCACAATTCTTCTTCTAAGGGTTTATCTCAGTGCCACTAAGTAGAATCTCTTGAGTACAATTGCTAAGTAAGTTAGCAATCTGCCACAGCTTGTAGCCCCTTGACTTTGCAGCTAACTCTCCATTTGAATAACAACCTCTTATAATGATAACTTCTTCTCCATGAATTATGCATTGGAGTTAATTCCAAGAGAAAAAGAAGGTCCATCCTTATAATTACCTGGTTATTCCAATTACATATATAAATAATTTGATTATCTCCCCACATATGGTTTCTTCCTCCAAAATTGTTATTCCAGTTAAGTTGGAATGATTCTCCCAGCCAGGACTGTAATAATTGAAATATGGGTTATTTGAACAAATTTTTATCTCATGTAGATTTTCAAAAGAGTTAGTATCAACCAACTATCCAAATGAATTTTCCTAAATAACTGGGGGTCCTTTAGGATAACTCATTCTGTATTGGTCTAGCTTTCTCAAAATAGCTGCTACCTGAGAAGTTAAAATAGTCAGCACATCTACTTCATGAATCTTTAATACCCTCTTGAGGTTTACTCTCTCAAAGGGCCATTGAAAGTTGTTTTTGGCCATCTCATTGTCGGTCGCCAAATTGGAAATTGTCGGTTGTCGGAATGGATATCTCGATGCCCATTTAATTTAATTTACGTATATAATTTGGAAAAAAAGAGTAGTATTTTAAATTTTAAAAATATTAGACCAGACTGATCTCATATCCTCAGTAGTTTAAGTAAACGAGCCTAATACCACAAGAAATACATCCATCTAGAAGAATAGATGTGCTACTCACAGATGAAGGCTCGATTAAATAAACTAAAGATTGTATGACATATTTTTAAGTCTAAGAAACCATTTTTATGTTGACCGACAAGTTCTTCTATTTAATACAAAAAAATAAATAGGGTTTACATTAAGTTGGGTTCTTGAAAGTTTCCTATAAAAGAAAACCCTTATAGTCAATTACATCTTGAATAACTGATACACAAAAAATATAAGTATTTTTTTACCCATATTTTATACTCATTTTTGGTGATCTTGCACTTTAATGGAAAGTATTTTTTTATGTTTTATTGCAGGTTGTTGATTTTTAGAACTTGGAGCAAAAATGATGATATTTTGAGTCAAAATGAAGAATTTGAAAAATTGTTCAGCATCGACAAACCAGACTGAGCACTGACGGCGCCGTTTGACAGATAAGACGGACTAAATTAAATGGTCTCTAGCACCGACGGTGCCAATGTCGGTTCAAGCCCTATTTTTAGAAGATTATACAAATTTGAATGCTTTTTGAAGAGTTTTTAGATGCACCTATTGAAGAACTGATCTTAGGCTCCATTAAGAGTCAAAATTTATCAAAAGCGACCCTCCATCTCTCTCAGCCATCCATCACCCCTTCTTGCCACTTTACATCATTTCACACCATTATTTAGTTATTTTCTCTACATTTTTGAGTTTTTGTGGTGAGTTTAAGTGTGAATTCTTCTCTAAGAAGTGTTGAAGAGGAAGAGAAATGAGAGATTTCTTCTTCCTACATTTCGTAAGAGAGGCTACAAGAAATTTTCTTTGAGATAGAGTTTCAGATAAGTGTTATTTGTTTATTATTGTTATATGAACTTCTTTTTATATATGAAAATTATTTTTTGTTCTATCTTTTTCATGAATTTTGAATGGTTTCCTTTATCTTTCTTCCTACGCTGAGATATGGTGAAATGAAGAGGTAATTTGGATGTGCCAATGTTAAAATTTAAAATAAATTGTGATGGTTTTTCAACTCCACTCTTAATTTACTTTTCGATCTGTCTAATTGAAGTGCTAAAAATGTTGTGAAACATATGATCCGCGAAATAGAGTATAAGTTCTACAACAGAGTGAGAGTCACATTTAAGTCAATGAAGGAGTATTTTGTTTATGTAATTAAGAGCAAATAAATAGGGAAATATACTTTGTTTGGTGTAAAATTGGATATTTTTTAGAGTGATAGACTAAAAATCCTCAATTTGATCTTAGTGTTTAGAAACTAAAGCAAGAGTTATCCTTCAAGGGAAGGGAAGTGGGAGATCTGGAGTGGGAGCCAGTATCCTCCTAGCCTAGCCACGGATTTAGGGACTAAACCTAAGATTAGCCTATGATTCTCTATAACACTGAATTAGGGTAGAGAATTAAAATTGTTCCTAATTGACACAATAAAAATTTAAACCATTTCTCTCATCCCATTTCACCAAAAACTATTTATAGTGGGAAAGATGTTTTTTAATATATGAAAACTTCATCATATAAACATAGTTTAGTAGTTACTATTTTAAAACTTTGCATGTAAATTTTGTTAGTAGTTAATAACTTACCTTTTATAGTATCTTAAATATTTGAAATTAGTGACAGTAATTTCTCTTTTATTTTCGTGAATTTCCTAGCTAATTTATAATTTCAAATTTAAACCTTCTTCATGGGATCGATATTTGGGACAAAAATAGAAAGTCTTATATTACTTGATAATGATACATATACTTAGGTAGAATCCCAACATTAAGTGGTTAACACTATTATTCACAAAATACTACATCAAGTTTTTGGCACCGTTGTAAAGCGGAGTCAACTTTATAAATTTTACACAACTATTTGTGGTATCAAGTTTTGGGCGCCGTTGCCGCGAAAGGTGATGGTAAATTAAATAAATTTGGTAAATTAGGAAATTTAGAGATAAAAATATACAAAATATAAAATAATAAAANGGATGCACCTATTGAAGAACTGATCCTAGGCTCTATTAAGAGTCAAAATTTATCAAAAGCGTCTCTCCTTCATCTCTCTCAGCCATCCATCACCCCTTCTTGCCACTTTACATCATTTCACACCATTATTTAGTTATTTTCTCTACAGTTTTGAGTTTTTGTGGTGAGTTTAAGTGTGAATTCTTGTCTAAGAAGTGTTGAAGAGGAACAGAAATGAGAGATTTCTTCTTCCTACATTTCGTAAAAGAGGCTACAAGAAATTTTCTTTGAGATAGAGTTTCAGATAAGTTTTATTTGTTTATTATTGTTATATGAACTTCTTTTTATATATGAAAATTATGTTTTGTTCTCTCTTTTTCGTGAATTCTGAATGGTTTCCTTTATCTTTCTCTCTACTCTGAGATATGGTGAAATGAAGAGCTAATTTGGATGTGCCAATGTTAAAATTTAAAATAAATTGTGATGGTTTTTCAACTCCACTCTTAATTTACTTTTAAATTTGTCTAATTGAAGTGCTAAAAAATGTTGTGAAACATATGATCCGCGAAATAGAGTAAGTTCTACAACAGAGTGAGAGTCACATTTAAGTCAATGAAGGAGTATTTTGTTTATGTAATTAAGTGCAAATAAATAGGGAAATATACTTTGTTTGGTGTAAAATTGGATATTTTTTAGAGTGATAGACTAAAAATCCTCAATTTGATCTTAGTGTTTAGAAACTAAAGCGAGAGTTATCCTTCAAGGGAAGGGAAGTGGGAGATCTGGAGTGGGAGCCAGTATCCTCCTAGCCTAGCCACGGATTTAGGGACTAAACCTAAGATTAGCTTATGATTCTCTATAACACTGAATTAGGATAGAGAATTAAAATTGTTCCTAATTGACACAATAAAAATTTAAACCATTTCTCTCATCCCATTTCACCAAAAACTATTTATAGTGGGAAAGATGTTTTTTTTATATAAGAAAACTTCATCATATAAACATAGTTTAGTAGTTACTATTTTAAAACTTTGCATGTAAATTTTGTTAGTAGTTAATAACTTAGCTTTTATAGTATCTTAAATATTTGAAATTAGTGACAGTAATTTCTCTTTTATTTTCGTGAATTTCCTAGCTAATTTATAATTTCAAATTTAAACCTTCTTCATGGGATCGATATTTGGGACAAAAATAGAAAGTCTTATATTACTTGATAATGATACATATACTTAGGTAGAAT
>JXCR01140538.1:0-104986 GCA_002079205.1 Phalaenopsis hybrid cultivar
TTTCGATGACCGACAGCTTCTTACGGGCAAACCCCACACCAAAAATAGTGCCGACAGAGCCGAATGAGTCTAGAAGAGGGGGAAGTGCTAGAGAGAGTTCCTGGAGGTTAGAAACATTCCAATAGTGTGAGGAATTCTTCGAGAGATTGTAAGAGTGGAGGGAAAGTGAGAGATTTCTTCCTCCTTCCACTTCGAAGAAGAATTCTGTGTGCTGTAAAGAAAGAAAGAGATTCAGAGGAACTTCGAGGAGATACTTCGAAGAGGAATTTTGTGTGCTGTAAAGAAAGGAAGAGATTGAGAGGAACTTCAAGGAGTGTTCTTGGGGAGAAATTAGAGATAATTTTTTTACTTATTGTAGTTTTTATGACTTTGATTTTATATATAAATTCTGAGTTTTGTTGTGTTTTTCCCATGAGATCTGAGTTGTTTTCTCTGTCTTTCTCCTTGTCTTGAGATTTGTGAAATGGTGATTTGAATTGGTGAAGCTCTGAAAATGTTTAAGAAATTGTGATGATCTTTTCACTTTGATCTTAATTTACTTTCAATCTGGCCAATTAATTTGTTAAAATATGTTGAGTTTTACAACTACAGTGAAGATTACATCCAAGATTTAGGGAGGTCAAAGACCTTAGAAGTTTGGTGCAAATAAATAGAGAAATAATGATATCGGGCATAGAATTAGAGAATTTAGAGTGACAGACTAAAATCCCCAATTTGATCCTATCGTTTGGGTGCTGAAGTGTAGATGTTAGCCCTCAGGTGAGGGGATCGTGGGAGCTCCGAAGTGAGAGCCGGTATCCTCCCAGTTTAGCCGTAGATTTAGTAAACAAGCGTAGGATTAATAAATGTTTTTTTATGCCTGGACCAAAGGATAAAGAATAAGTATGCTTTTATTTGGCACAATACAGATTGAACTGGTTCACTTTATCCATTCACTATAATTTCTTGACAAGGAGAATGATGCTTTCTTATAAATTGAATATCAAATAAGAACCTTCATTAGTTTAATTAGTTATTTAAGAGTTATTAAAATTACATATTTATTTCAATTGCCTATTAGTGAAAGATCAAATTGAATTCCATTGTTGCGTTAAGTATTGCTTTTTCTAAAATCTTAGTTCGTAGTTCTAATATAACTCCCTATGGGATCGATTTCTAGGACTCATTAGAGCTCTATATTACTTGGGCGATACGTATACTTGCGTTGATAAGTGTGACTTTACAATTATTAATTATTTTATACATCCATCTTTATCGAATCTATAACTGTTATTAAGCTTTTGGTGCAGTTGTTGAAGAATTAAATCTTTTAGCAGCAGTATTAGAAACTTATATTTTTAAGCATATATAAAGTCGCTGTCAGACATCAGAGGAGAAAATGTGATTTATCAAATTTTAATTTAATTTACATATTTATTTTAATGCAAAATATTATTTTTCAAAAAAAATTCCATAACTTGACCAAGGCATAGTCTAATCTCTTAAAATTTTTACTGAAGGTAGACTTAGACAAGAGAAGCATCGCGGCCAAATTTCATGGATTATTGAATTATATTTGAATTTCAAGAATTATTTTAACTTATGGAGTATTTTTTAATTATAAAGTATTTTAAATGTGGAAAATTAAGTTTTATATTGTATTAAATTTCTCTGATGTCAAGGAACCTAGAAAAACAAATTTCATATTTTTCTAATTTTTCTTTGAATTGTTAGAATTATTTTAGTGAAAATCCATTTTTGGCCTTTAAAAGTTAATTTAGGCTTGAAAATTCAACATCTTCACTTACAAATTTAGGAAAAAATATTTGAAATTGTTCCTACGTGCTTAGGAAACAATATAAAACATTTCCATGAATTTCATTATTTTTGTGATTTTTATTATTTTTTAATTATTAAAATATTAAAAATAGGCTAAAAATGAAGTTTTTATTTTAATTAACATTTCATTTTTAGAAAATTCCTCTAATCATAGAGAGCTCCAAAAACCATTTTTTTATAATTTTTTTAGTTATATTTTAATTATTAAAAATCATTTTAGTGTCAAAAATAACATTTTACTTGAAAAATCAATTTGAGTTATTTAATGAACTCCAAATGTTTTGAAATATTCTTGAGGAGTTCCCTGAACTTTAAGTCACAGTAGAGATTAAAAATTAAGTCATTTTGATGTTTGTGTTTTCCAAAATTAATTTTCATTGTGTTTTGGGGTTGGTGAAATTAAGTGCATTTTGAATGACTTAACCCATGAAATATTTTTCAAAGGGTTTTATGGTTATAGCAAACCTTTCAAAATTTTCTCGGCTTTTTCTAAGCAACATACTAATTATTATGATTAATTTATGCTAATAATAGACATATACTTGGAATATTTGGATCTCTGTCTAGAGATATCCTCTAAATTTGGAAAAATCAGAGGATTTTCCCTAAGACAGAGGCAACAACATGCCAAATTTGCAAGTCATGGTGAAATGTCTATATGCTTGGAGAATTAAATGACTCAAAATATTGTTTAATTAATTAAAAATAAAATATGTATTAAATAAATTTCAAACCATTTTCAAATTATTCTCCTCTATTTACTGAGCAAGAGAGTATTTTTATTTTATTTTTGTGATTTTTCTACACCAAGATATGAACTTTTGAAGTTAGGGCTATTTATTTAAATTAGAAAATACCCTACTTATGTGCGGTGTTGACTAAATGCTATGCAGCTCTAAAACTCCACGCGGTGAGCTCCCATTCAAAGCGCCCATTCTACTCAGCACTGACTCGACCTGCGGTTCACATATGAAGGCGTTGTCCGGCTAGACCTCGTCCTTTGATGAGATAAATGCGCGATCGGATGGCTCCCTGTCATCGTCCCCAATGCCTTATCATGAGAACCATCCATTTTCAAAGCTTAAGATCTCATTAATTTCTTAACCAAATTAAGTGCAGTTTGTTTCTAAATTGCTCGTCTAAGTGTGATGAACACATCCATACAGTAATCATGCGATTAAATTAGCCTTAATAAAATGGAGGATTAAAACAAGCTCTGGAGGAGGAGAAGTTCAATACCTTTGCTCTGAGAAGAGAAGCTTCGATCAGAGGTGTTGGGTACATTATTGGAGGTCCAAGGAGGCTAGGGATTAAGCCTCATTCTTTGGAGAAAGGCCTTGGTATGAACTCGACCAAGCTCGATTTCAGGTGTTGGTTTAGATTTATGCTACGGGCTCTATGTGAGAGGGATTTGATAGTGCTTCTTCTTCTTTCACTCTGGTGAAAGTGTGGAGAGCTCTGTCCTATCTCTGGCAAGATTTTGAGCTCCGAAATTGAACTCCGACAAGGGGATTCAGGGCAATGTGGTGGTTGGGTTGCACTGAGGAGGTCTCAAAGAGACTATAGAATTAATTTGGAGGGCTCTCTCTAAAAATTTTTTAGCACCCTTCACATGGCCGTGGAGGGGAGCTTTTTATAAAAATGGCTTAAGGTTGCTGTCCTGACCAATTTGGGGGTGAGAAGTGATGCTTAGGTGGAGGGCAAAGAGGCTGTAACATTTAATTTTGATGAAGTGGCCAGTAGGTTTTAATTGGGTTTGATTCCATGGGGGTGATTCTTGGTTTGGACATTTTTCGGCCATTAGGCTGGCTGGCTAGGCCAGGGGTGGTGGCTAGGAGGTCAGGTGAGCCAAGGGAATATGTCACAACAATTAAATGGGTTGGTGTTTAGTTTTGGAAAAAATATTATTGGCTTAAGTAAATATGGAATCAAATCCATTGATTTGGGGATCCTTTGGTCCATAGCTCATTTGGGCTGTTCCATGGGGTTTGGCTTGGTCAAGATGGTCCAAAATTTGGCTATGGTTGCCTTGCCTTGACCAATTTGGCATGTTTAGGTCAATTTTGGCACATGGGTTCAAGTCGGTGCAAATGACCAAGACTTGGGCTTGGGCTAGGCTATCCATGTCAATTGGCCCAATTGATTGATGCATTTGATGTAAATGATTGTAAGGAACATTTTTTTGTGAAGGATTGAAAGGATTTTGAGTTCAATTGGAGAGTCAATTTGAAGGATTTAGGAATTTTGGTCAATTTGGGCATGTTGGGCTAAACTTAGGCTAAGTCAAATTTTATTGTTGATGATGGTCAATAGGAATGTGATGAAGAGTTTTCAACATGAATTGGATGCCAATTTTGGGGTTAAGGAAATCAATTTAGTGAAATTTGGACATAGCCAAATTGGGGCAAAATTTGGGCATTTTGACTTAGATTGAAATTAAATAAAATTTAGGCTTCTCCAAGGCCAACTGATATGTTTTGGAATGTTATGAAGAGTTTAGGATCCAAATTGGGTCAATTGAGTGGATCATATGGTTCAATTTAGTGAAATTAGGTCATAAGGATTTGGATCAAAATTGCGCTCAAAGAATGGGCCAATTAAGCTTGGATTTGATTTAGATGAGTCATATAAAAGGTGAATTTGAGTTTAAGATTGAAATTGGGGGAAATTGGGACCAATTTGGTGGACATTTGAGGTGGATTTGTGGAGATTAGACCTGGTAAGCGCAATTTGGGGGTTTTGGACAAAGATGGTCAAATTGGTCAAATTGAGTTATGTAGTAGTAGAAAAAAATGAAATTGGGAATATTTGGAAGGTTTTGGAAATTTTTTGGAATTTTGGGCTAAGGAGGGGCATTTTGGTAATTTGGCAATTTTTGGTGATTTTGGGTAATTTGGGTATTTTCAAAACGTTCAAAATGATTGTGAACAAATTTGGGTATTTTGGGTGAATTTGCGAATTTTAGCCAAATTTAGGGTTTCAAGGGTATTTAGGTAATTTTAGGGAGTTTAGGGGCGAAAGGTTAAGTTGGGTATCTTTGGTAAAATTAGGGAGCTAACCACCATAACTAAGTCATGGACCAATGGAAACCCCATTTTGGGTCCTCTATATACTGGTCTTAGACAAACCCTAGCCTAAGGTTAGTGGGTTTAGGGTACCATCTACATGAGTTTTCCAAGGGATTAAAGGGATCGAAGTCAAGGAACATTGGGTTTAGGGTATTGAGTGATTGTGTTAGTTCCATAGCTCTAGAGGAACACCCATGGTCAATCCTAAGGTCAAACAGTCCTATGGGAACTCTCCTTGAGCTTCCTCATAATGACCACACCTACTAAGTGCTAGAGGTTAGGAACAATATGTAGAGCCTCATGTTGAGCAAGGAGGAATTTAGAACCATTGGCCACTAAAGAGGAAGAACTAGACCTCAACCAAAGGTGAGGTCAACACACATTGATATAGGATCTATCATTTTTAAATATGTTCTGGGTATTATTGTGAATGGGCCAATTTATGGACTTGGGCATCTTTCCACAATTTTTCTATATTGCAGTCAATCTCAGTTCCATATGAAAGTTGGAAAAAATTTGATTACCTTGAGAGCCCATGATTCCTATTGATGATAATTATGTTGGGAATGAGAATGAAGCATTTGATGCTATCTCAACTCATTCATCACATGCTTCAACTCCATTGATGCCACAAAAAGTTGGAAGTTCACTTACTGTGGAAAAGAAATTGAAGAAAATTGTAAGTAAATTTCAGAGTATTATGAATGCAATAGGAGATCTTAAGTACCTTTTCGATTGCCTAGATTAAAGGATGAAAGAGAATTTTGATTATACTGGAATATTTGAAGCAGGATTAGTGCGGAAGTTTAAAAAAAAAGGATGGATCAAAGAAAATTTGACTGAACAATTCCCGTACTGACCCTTCTAAAATCAGTACGTTCATTACCAGTTTATGGGAGATATTAGAGGGGAAGAAAACACTGAAGATGAGACAAAATAATTGAAGAATTTGGACTCTCTCTACTACTTTAAAATACTTATGTACTTAATGTGATTGTGTGGATTTGATTTAGTTTGCTTTGCTTTAAAATTATGAACTTTAATTGTGTGTAAAGTTTTGTGTTAGCATTTAGTGTTGTGGCTTGATTTTGGCGCTGATTTATAATTTAGTTTGCTTAATATGTGTGAAAGTGTGATTCGAAAAATGTGTTTGTAAAAGTGTATTTTCATATATAAAAGTTAGTTTGTTATTGTTTGTGAAAATGATTGTTTGTGAAAATGTTTATCTGTGAATTATTGTTAGATAAAAATTTGTGTTTAAAAATAAAATAAATACTAAAAAGACTTTGGAGAAAATTGAAAGGTAATTGAAAATTGAAAAAAATCGAAAATGGAATTTTTGGCCTGCAGCGCTGACAGCGCCCTCGACCCTAGAACTGCCTTTAACAATTTAAAATTCGTGATTTTCATCGTAAACTACCATTTTTACCCTTTGAGCGACCTTCAACTTCCAATTTCTGCACCTAGGGCTCGCATTTGCTTGGATTTGAGTCTATTTTAAGGCAAAGTAACTTTGGATTTCATCTTCTCTATGTAAGAGCTTTAATTTGAATTAAAAATTTTTGATATTCACCAAAGATTTATCTCTCGTTGCCAAGATCCGAAAATTTTGGAATTTTTTTGAGAGATTTTGAGAAAATCCTTTGGTGAAGAACTCTTACTTAGTAGATTTAATTTTAAAGCATTTTACCTTAAGATTTTCAGAATTTTTGGAATTTATTCGGATTTTTGGAATTCTCTCTAGATTTTCTATGACAACAAGAACGAGCAAAGAAAAACAAAAAGTAGATTATGATGAACATAAATTTGTTAGATTCAAAGCTAGTGCTCGATTTAATTGTCTATTTAAGCATAAAAATGTAATTCTGGATCATGGTTTTAAAAATTCAGATGGAGAAGTCGAGCGATTAATCAATGCTCGGCAGTGAGAAAATTTCTGTTATTTTACTACCGATGCGGTTATTGGTGTAGTGATGGAATTTTATGCCAACTTTTGTTTATGGGAAAAAGTGGGGTTTTCTCCAAGAAAAATTAATGAGTTTCATAAGTTAGAAGATGTTTACAGTTGTCAGTATAAATCATTTTTTACTACGAATGAGGCCTTGGATGAGGTTATTTCTTTTCTGACTGATGGAAGAGGAACCTGCAAAGTGAAAAATGGTGTTAAGGTTAATTTTCCTCTTTCTATGCTTAATTTAATATCTAAGGCCTGCCACTACTTTTTTTCTAGAAGAATGATTCCAACAAATCATCATAGAGAGGTGACCAAGGATAGAGCCATCCTGAACTTCTGTTTTCAGCACGTGATGGAGATAAATGTAGACTCTGTTATTTATATGAACACTCGATATATTGCTTTGAGAGAGACCATTGGTGGTTTGACACACCCTGCACTTATTTTCACACTCTGTGAACAGGCTGAAGTTGATTTTAGACCTGAGAAAGAGAGGATTGAGCCTCTAAAACCTATTGGGCCTGCCAATATAATGACATATGAATCTCATGTTGATTGGAGATCTGAAAGTAGGACTAGAGATATTCCTTCTACTTCAAGGACCCCTACTTCTGGTGACCCTACTAACCAAGAACTTTTAGGCCAGATGATGATCCAGCAGGGAGATATCTTAAGAATGGATCATAGATTGCAAGACATGGATGATAGAAATGCTCACACTGATGATTTGATACGACAAAAGTTTGAATATCTTGCTGCTTATGATGATGTGTTGGTGAGATACATGAAGGGTATCATTCAGTTCAGTTTCCTAGTCACACTCTTTTTACTCCATATCAGCGGCAGAATTTGAATGTGGATGAAGAACAAGATGATGATGATTGGAAATCTTTCTTTTAGGTTATGTTTGATTGTACTTTGTTATTGTGTTGTTTTTTTTTGTTATATTGTGAGACTGTTTGTTAGATTGTGAGACTCTGTTTTATTATTATGTTGAGTTGTGAACTGTAGTTTGTAAAATTGTTTTCATTTCTGAAATTCAGTTTAGTCTATTGTTAATTTTAGAATTATGTTAATGTACTGTAATTAACTCTTTCTCAACAGATTTTATATGTATTATGTGCAATTTAATGTTTTAAGTATTGTAGCTTTTTATATTAGCACCTGTAGTATTTCAAAATTAAGTTTCAAAATCAGAAGCATCAACAGGTATGTCATTTCTTTATGTATTTAATGTTTTCTTTCATCCTTTAATTCTTAGTTCTTCATGCTAAATCATTTAAAAATTAAAGTTTGGGGGGAAAGAAATTTTTTTTCAAAAAAAAAAAAGTAACTTAATTTTATTTGTCCTCACTTAGCTATACTTTCAAAAATTTTAAATTTAACATGACCTTTGGTATTAGGGGTTAACCTTAGATAACTATATTTATGTTTCAAAATATATAGTAAACTTAAGTAAAAATTTTAAATAATAAAGGTTAAATTTAGATATTAAGATATTTGATATAAGAGAATAAGGCTATGTTTTTCTATTTTAGGTAAAGAATTAAACTTTATGAAATCTTTAAGCTAATATAAATTTGTTAAGTGAAGAAATGTGACGTTTTTAACTTTAAGAAGAGGATAGTGAAGTTCAAAATCATTAAAGGCTATCCAAATATAGTAATCCATTTTGACTTTAAGAAGAGGACAATAAATTTCAAAATCGTTAAATGCTATCTAGATATAGTAATCCTTGTATAAAAGAAAAAAAAAGAGAAATAAAAGAAAAGAAAAGAAAATAAAAAAAAATAAGAAAAGAAAAGATGTGAGGAGAAGCTTGAGGAGATGCCTAATTAAAAATTGGCTTCACTTGAATCAATTTAAGGAAGAAGATTTGACTACATTTTCTAAACTTTTATTTTAGTATTAGCTCATATACAAGTAAAGTTTTATGAAGTTCTTTTTCATATGAATACTTTAAGTGGCTTTAATATGATAATTTGCAATTTTTCTTGAAAAGAATAGAGAATCAGAAATCTTGGACTTGATTGATAAATATTCTTATACCTTTAATATTAATTAGAGTTGTTTTGAATTTTTCATAAGTTATGATATTGTATTTAGTGAACTAAGATATGGAAATTGAGAAGTCAAATTCTTTATCCTAAGTCATATTTTTAATATAGTAGAGGACTTACCTGAAGACAAGTAACATGTAAGTATGGGGGATTTTGATACACCAAAAAAATATACATTTTTACACCCATATTTTATACTCATTTTTGGTGATATTGCATATTAATAAAAGGTATTTTTATATTGTCTTGCAGGTTGTTGATTTTTAGGACATGAAGTAAAAAAGGATGGAATTTAGGGTCAAAATGGCGTTGTTGAAGAAGTGCTCACAGAGGCAAGAGTAGCGCTGATGTCGCGGACCAATACAACAGATGAAGAATTTTACTCAGCGCCAATGGTGCCAAAAGTAGCACCGATGGTGTCGTTTGATAGAGTGCAGTGAGTTAAATTATCAAACACGGTGCCTAATGTTGGTTCAGCCCCTGTTTCTAGAAGATTCGACAAAATTGGATGTTTTTTAAAGATTTTTTTGAGGCACCTATCGGAGAACCGACTTTAAACTTTATATAGGGCCAAAATTGATCAGAAAGTGACCCTTCCTGATAATTCATTGTCCATATTCAACCTTCTACGCATCACTCATTTTTTCATTTTTCATTCCACAGCCATTTAGAGTCCATTGTTCTTATAATTTAGAGTTTTGTGGGGAGATTAAGTGTAAATTCTTCTCTAAGAGTGTTGGAGAAGGACAAAAGTGAGAGATTTCTTCTTCTTACTTTTCCTAGAAGAGGCTACAAGGGATTTGCCTTGAGAAAGAGTTTCAGATAAGTGTTGTTTGTTTATTAGTATTGAATGAACTTTCTTTTATATATGAAATTTGTGTTTTGTTGTATCTTTCTCATGAAGTCTGAGCAGTTTACTTTATCTTTCTCCCTACTCTGAGATGTGGTGAAAAGAAGAGATAATATGGATGTGCCAATATTGAAATATAAAGTAAATTATGATGATTTTGCAACTCCGAACTTAATTTACTTTTTGATCTGGCTAATTGAATTATTAAAATATGTTGTGAAACATATGATCCAGGAAATATAGTATGAGTTCTACAATAGAGTGAGGATCACATTTGATTCCATGAAGGATAATTTCGTTCATGGAATTAAGTGCAAATAAATAAGGAAATAAACTTTGTTGGTTGTAAGATTGGAGAATTTTTAGGGTGACAGACTAAAATTCCCAATTTGGTCTTAGTGTTTAAAAAATAAAGCGAGAGTTAGCCTTCAGGTGAAGGGAAGTGGGAGCTCGAGAGTGGGAGCCAGTATCCTCCTAGCCTAGCCACGGATTTAGGGACTAAACCTTGGATTAGCCAAGGATTTTCCATAAAACCGTGTGAGAGTAGATAATTAAAACTCCTCTTATTTGGCACAATAAATATTAGAACCATTTATCTCTCCTCATTTTTACTAAAACCTCATTGTAGTGGGAAAGATGTTTTTTTCACATAAGAAATCTTCATCACATAAACATAGTTTATTAGTTTAGTAGTTATTGTTTAAACTTTGTATTTCAGTTTTGTTATTAGTTAAATAATTTAGTACTGATAATATCTAAACATTTGAAATTAGTGGCAGAAATTTTGTTTTGACCTTCTGTGAATTTTTTAGTAAATTTATCATTTCAAATTTAAACATTCCCTGTGAGATTGATATTTGGCACTTAAATAGAAAGTTCTTTATTACTTGATAAAGATACGTATACTTGCGTAGAATCCCAACATTAATTGCTTAAATTTATTATTCATAAAATATTGCATCAAGCTTTTGACACTGTTTCATAGCGGAGTAAACTATATAATTTTTACACAACTATACTCTTAAGATCAGCTATTAATACTCAACAGTGGTTCTAGCTCTTCTACTTCTCAGCGGCTGACTATACTCATCAAAGGGCCTTCGTAGTTTACATTGACTTGACCATAACCCAAGTTAAATTTCACAATGCTGCTCTGTGCCGCCTTCCCTTTGTCAAGTGTGAGGTTAAAGCCATCTTTAAAGGAGAAGATTAGCTTCTGACCTGACATTTTTCTGAAAAAGACAGCAAAATATCAGTGCGCTAAAATAAAAAATGAACAAGAACAATAACAAATTATTATTAAATGGATTTAAGGATTATAAGAGTTTCAACATCTTGATTAATTTAATTTGATTAGAGGGAAGATTTAAAAGTGAAAATTTAGAATTTATTTTATTAAAGTTGATCTTATTACCAAATTTTGAACTCAGTCATAGATGCTGGCCAAATAGTTATCCTCAAAACTAGTATTACTATAAAAAAGTCACTCAGGAGAACATTAAGTTGTATAATATTTCTTCAAATATTACTCGTTGACCAGTAGCATGGACCTTTCGCTCTGGAACTCCACAAATTGAAATGATCCTATTGAATAGACCTTCTCCAAAATAAATGGTCCCTCCCAACTGGGTTCAAACTTTCCACATATCTTGCAGTGTGTAAGAATAGGTCTCATGAAGAAGTGTATGAGTTCACCGACATTGAACGTCATTGGGGAGACCAATTTATCATGAATTCAGGTCATCTTTTCTTGGTAAAGTTCTAGATTATGTTGCACATCTAATTGTTTTCCTTTGAGAACTTTGAATTCTGCAAGTCGGAGCTTCGCGTTGTCTTCAACTGTGGTTAGTGACGATGACTCTGAGAGACGATAGCTTAACTTTCAATGGAAGTACGACCTTGGACCCATACACGAGCGCATACGGTGTACACTGAGTAGGAGTTCTGAATGTTGTTTTGTAGACCCATAAAGCCTCTAACATCTTCTTGTGCCATCTCTTCTTATTTTTATCCAATATTGTTCTTCAAAATCTGCAGGAATGTCTTTTTTAAGGCTTTAGCTAGGCCATTTGCTCTGGGGTAATAAATCGTAGAGTATCTCTAATTTGTCCCACGTCGTTTAACAAAATGATCCTATTGAATAGACCTTCTCCACAATAAATGGTCCCTCCCAACTGGGTTCAAACTTTCCACATATCTTGCAGTGTGCAAGAATAGGTATCATGAGGAAGTGTACGAGTTCACCGACATTGAACGTCATTGGGGAGACCAATTTATCATGAATTCAGGTCATCTTTTCTTGGTAAAGTTCTAGATTATGTTGCACATCTAATTGTTTTCCTTTGAGAACTTTGAATTCTGCAAGTCGGAGCTTCGCGTTGTCTTCAACTGTGGTTAGTGACGATGACTCTGAGAGATGATAGCTTAACTTTCAATGCAAGTACGACCTTGAACCCATACACGAGCGCATACGGTGTACACTGAGTAGGAGTTCTTAATGTTGTTTTGTAGACCCACAAATCCTCTAACATCTTCTTGTGCCATCTCTTCTTATTTTTATCTAATATTTTTCTTCAAAATCTGCAGGAGTGTCTTTTTTAAGGCTTTAGCTAGGCCATTTGCTCTGGGGTAATAAATCGTAGAGTATCTCTAATCTGTCCCACGTCGTTTAACAAAAGTATTGATCTTGGGTGCTCTTGAAGGCTAACCTGTTATAAGAAATAACTCTATGTGGGATGTCAAAACAAGAGACAATTTGAATTTGGAAAAAATAAAAAACGTGGTGTGTTGTAATCTCTCACAATGACACTAGCTCTGCCCACTTGGAGAAGTAATATGTTACTTTGAGAATAAATCTTTATCGCTTCAAAAATGGAGGGTCTATCAGACCCACTATATCCATGCCCCAACACTCGCATGGCCACAAGGTGACAGTCGGATGTAGTACATTCGGTGGGTGGTGTAAGACCACTCCATGCACTTGGCACATGTGACACTTTCTGGTTGATCCATGCAATATATCAACATCGCTGGCCAATAATATCTGAGTCTCTTATTTTTCATCTTAATCTTTGGCTTTGACTGGTGAGCACCACAGAATCCGGCGTGTACTTCTTTGATGATATCATGTGCTTCTCCTCCTTTTAAACAAAGTAGCCACGTCTGATCGAATAAACTTCTATAGAGGATGTTACCTACCAAAGCATATGACATAGCTCTTCTTGCTTCTGACTTGTCATCTGGCAGTCATCAGGTTTGCTAATATTCTATTAATGGCCTGCACCAATCTTCAATAATGACTACAACTACAGTTATTATCTCTTCTTCTCTTTCATACTTGTGTAGACCGTAGAGGCTGATCTTTAAAAAAACTTGGCATCCATGTACTTTTGTACAAATGGAATCCTCCTACAGACACACCAAATACTTATCAAGCTTGGCTAAAGCGTGAGCATGGGCATTATCTCCCCAAGGAATCCTATAGAGTGTTACACTGGGGATCTATTGTAATAACTTCATTGCGTACTAATGGTATTCTACTAATATCAGATTCAAAATCTTGAACTGTCCGACAATTTGTTAAATTATGAGTTGGGAGTTGTCATAGATGACCATGTCTTTTATGTCCATTGATATTGCCAACTCCAATCTGGTAATCAATGCTTCATATTCTGGTTCATTATTCGTGCACATATCTGTCAAGTGCTAGGAAAACCATAACATAGCTTATTCTGGTGTGCGAAAATCAGACTAATCCCTAGTTTCCCTGGTATGAGTGTCTGCAATATTTTATGCTTTCTAGCTGATGAAGCTCCATCAAAACACATCTCTCAATGTTGAGGGCTAGAAGATTCTACTCATAATAACTGTTCATCTAGTAGATCATCATTGAGAGGGGATCCATCTAGAAGTAGGGGAGCTGCAAGAAAATCTAATATAATCTACTCTTTGATAGCGTGAAGGGGCACGAAGGTTTTATCATTTTGTAATAAAATCATCAACCACCTTGCTAAATTTCTGGAAAGTGTTAGTCGAGTCATAAAAATTGCAACAGATTAAAATTTAAAATAAGGGTGATCTTATTAGAAAGCATGTAATGCCTGAGTTTCTGGGTGGGAAAAATTAAAGCTAGATAATGCCTCTCAATAGAAGGATACTTTACCTCCGTTGATATTAGATGTTAACTCAAATAGTAGAGTGTTCTTTCCTTACCCTCATCATTGACCTGAGCTAATAGGGCTCGAGGAGAGTCGTCTAAGATTGTGGAAAAAGTATCAAATGTTTTCTTAGGATAGGGGCTACCAAAACAGGTGGTATCATTAAATACTGCTTAAAATCCTTAAAGGCTCGTTGACATTTCTTTTCACAAATGAATTTGGTGTCCTTTTTAAATAATGTCGATAATGGATGACACATAAGTGACATATTTGATATAAAACATCTTAGGTATGCCAATTTACCTTGAGAGGATTATAGTTGTTTTAAGGTTTTGGGAGGCGACATTTTTAAGATAGTTTTGATCTTATTTGGGTCGATCTCAATTCCCCGATGATGGATAATGAATCCTATAAATTTCCTAGAGGTAAGGCTGAAGGCTCACTTTAATGGATTCATCTTAAGATTATAATGCTTTAATCGTTCAAACATGATCCTCAAATCATACATATGGTCTATTCACTATTTTCTTTTGATGACCAAATCAACCACGTAGCATTCCACGTGGTTGTGGATGAGGTCATCAATGATCCTCGTCATAGCTTGTTGGTATGTTGCTCCAGCATTCTTCAATCCAAACATCATCACCGTGTAGAAAAAGATCTCAATAAGCATTCTAAAGCTTGTAACTGCCCTTCTTTTTAAGTCATCTTAATCTGATTGTACCCTGACCCATCCATAATTTAGAAAATATCATGTGTCGATGAGATGTCCAACTTCAGCTCTGGTATTGATAGCGAGAACTAAACTTTTGTACATGCTTTGATTAAATCCATGAAGTCGACACACACTTGAATCTGTCCATTCTTTTTATTAACTAAAATAATGTTGGCTAACTATGTAGGATATTGTTCTTCCTGCACAAAGTTAGCGTCGAATATTTTTATTAACCACGGTAATGACTTGTTGCTCTATTTTCTTGGGAGCTTGTTTTACTATGGTTATAATCTCATCCACTCTAAGTCTGTGAACTACAACTTCTGAGGACAATCTTGGCATTTCATCGTAGCTCCAAGTGAAACAATCCTTAAATTCTAATAATAGCTTGATTAAATCCGTAGACTATTATTCACTGAGTGAAAAACTTATGAATGTCAGTGGGGGCTGCTCCTGAGTCCCGATGTTAACTTCCTTCAACTCATCAACTGTTGACTTAATTTCCTCATTAAACTCTGGCGGAGCATTATCTATCGGAGAGTCTTTAAAATCATCCTCCTCATCGAGACAATTCTCTTCTATTTTGCTAGTAACAACCATCCAAATTTTGAATCATCGATTGGTCCTGTCGTACCACATCTGAGACGCTATTTCGAGTTGAGAGTTCAACCTTTAACATTCCATAATTTCTCAAAAGGTTGTTGTTTATCTTTTGACGTTTTATTTGGCAGATATCCCTATTGAATTAATTTTTAAACACAAGGAGAAAAGTAATCAAATGGTAATTCCATTAATTCATTAAAACCATCATCTTCCAAAGTTACATGAATTTCATAACTATTAATAGGGGAAGCATGGTAGAACTTGATCAGCTTCAAACCAACATTCTAGACTTCCCTAATCTCTAAACTCTTGACCTTTTAAGAATGAATTGGAGTAATAGTCATGACGTGCATGTTGTGGTTGATTCGATCATACATTGACTCATATTCACTTTTCTCCACATCTTCTAAGGAAATCTCAAACTGTGGATTCTTCTATTTTATCATCATTATCTCTTCATTGGAATCGTCTTTGTTAGAACTCTATTCCATATTGATGCAGATGGTCTGTCTTGTTCGTTCAACAATCATGATGGTTCTTCCTTGCATGCGTCCTTGGCCTCGATCTCAGATGCTTGGAATAAAAGAAATTACACTAATTTGTTATAAAGGAGTGGTGGTAGATCATCAAAGCGAAGTTGAATGATCATGAACTTGTGATCCCTTTGAATCTTCTATCTCATTCGGCACAACTTCAAGACAAAAGATAGTCTTTTTAGAGTAGCGTAGTAGGCGGTATCTTTGTGGATGCCTACATCATGAATTGAAAATGGTTAAAAATCTCCCTTAATGCAATATTCTTATCCTTCTTTATAATTTCTCATGTACTAGAGTAGCGATTACAGAACTATATTATGCTCATGAATCTATGGTCGACCAAGCAAAACATTAAACAAAGTGTCTGCGTCGATAGTGTGGAATTTAGTAGTTGTTACTAACTCTTAAACCTTCATTAACCCTGAAATTAATCCTAAAACTCTCTCAATTTTTGAATTAAATCCTCTTAATATCATCTTATCTGCGGTAAGCTCCTGAGAGTCAATGTCCAACTAGGAAAATGTCTGTAGACTCATTAGGTTGAGTGACGCTTCTGGATCTACCAAAACTTTGGAAAGCACAAATCTACTGATGTTGACGGAGATGTAAAACGTTCGGTTAAGATCGACAATACCAAGCAGTAAGTCCTCATCGATGAAGGCCACTCTTGGCTATTCCTTTAATGAACAAACTTCATACGAGGATGTGCTAGCAAACTAAACTACACAAATTTATGGATTGAGCAAAGCTATGACCAGACATTCCCTCATCTTATTTGACAGGATCAGAGTGTCATAGAAGCTTAGTTTGACCGACAAACTCCTAAGATGAGCACGTACATTATGACCCACTTTATAAAGACCTCCAATTTTCACTTGATTATGTGTTTCTTCCACTATCGAAGGCAGAGGCGGTTCTTCTTGAGTGACTATTTGCTTCCCTTTCCCTATTAGAACCATTCTCAGAGAGAATACCTTCCCACTCCTTTAACTAATTTATGCAATCTTTTCTTCTTTTGATTTTGTATCGGAGTCTTCTTTTGTCGTTTCTGGATCTGATAAATCTGAGTTGATCAATTTCAGAGTTCTTTGACATTTGAGGATTAAATCCTCACTCTCATAACTATAGTAACTGGTGTCATCGTTATCTTCTTCATTTCCATTAGTAGGCCTATCAGAATTAAGTATGATGTCATACCCCTAAGTCCTAGGTTTATTTTATTTTAATAAACTTACAAATTTTAATAATTTAGAAATTTATTAACTTAATTAAGAAAGTGAGGGTTGTTTCTACTAATTAACCCCTTTTGTTTCAAACATCAAATAAGTTGATTAAAATCAGAGGTTACCCATTTCCCTCCTTAAATTAAGCCTAAATGTTATTTAAGGCTAAATTTATAAAATTACCCATTTGCCCCTAAGGCTCTAGCACTTCATAATATGTCAAATTCAATTCAAATGACTTTGGAATTTTTATCCTACCTCACTCTTGTGTAAATTAAGATATCAGAAAAGCAAATATGATTTTTTAAAATTTAATTTAATTTATATAATTATTTAATTTAGAATATTTTTATGAGTTTTATTTTTTTTGTGATTTTTAGGGATTTTTAATTATTTAAATATTAAAAATAGGCTAAAAATCAAGTTTTTATTTTATAAAGTTTCTTAAATATTTGAGTTGTATTTTGATTTTTAAAAATCATTTAAATGCCCAAAGTAATGTTTATCTTTAAAAATCAACTTAAGTTATCAAATGAACTCAAAATATTTTGAAATTTTTATGGTGAGTCCTTTGGATTAGGAACGATAGTGGAGATTAAAAATCAAGTCATTTAAATTTTTACATTTTTCAGAATTAATTATCTTAATGATTTAGTGTTTATGAAAATTGAGTACACTTTAAATGACTTGACCCATAAAATTATTTCCAAAAGCTTCTCTGGTCATGGTGGACCTTCCAAAATTTTCTTGAAATTTTCTAATCAACATGCTAATTTCCATGATTATTGTAAGGAAATAATGTGTAAAAACTTGAAAAATATGGATCTTTGTCTAGGAACCTCCTCTAACTTTGAAAAAATTAGAGGATGTTTCTCTTGACAGAGGCTACAACATGTCAAAGTTTCAAGTTAAGGTGATGTAGCAATATGCATGGAGAATCAAATGATTCAAAATATTGTTTAATTAATTAAAAATAAAATATGAATCAAATGGATTTAAAATTTATTCCACATTATTCTCCTCTGTTTACTGAGCAAGAGGGCATTTTTATTTTATTTTTGTGATTTTTCTACACAAAGTTATGAATTTTCTAAGTTAGGGGTATTTAAAAAAATAAGAAAAAATCATATTATCTATTTAAACCGCGCGTGCCAACTCAACCTACGATGGCTCCGAAGCTCCATGCGATGTACTCCCATTTGACGTCGCCATCCACCTAAGTGCTGACTCGGCCCACTGTTTTAGTTCTGAACCGTTGTCCGGCTCGATCTCCTCCATCTATTTAATACACACTCGATCAAATGACTCCCCGTCATCGTTCCCGATAGAATGATCCCATGACTGTCCACACTAAAACCCTAAGATCTCAGCCTAAACTCAATAAAATCACTTTCGGTTTGATCCTATGGACTCGTCTAAGTGAGACAAACACATCCATATGGTAATCAAGCAATCAAATTAACTGTAAGCAAATGGAGAATTGAAATAGGCCTGGAGGAGGTGAGGTTTTATACCTTTGCTTTAAGAAGTGAAGCTTATATCAGAGGGTCTTCGCATTTTTTTGGGGTCCAAGGAGACTAGGGATTGAGTCCCTGGTCTTGGTGTAAGGCCATGTATGTATTTGATCATGATCTGATTTGGGTGTTGGTCTAGAGCTATGGTAGCGGCTCTGTGGAAGTGGGATTTTATGGAGCTTTATCTTCTATCACTTTTGTGAAGGTGTGGGTGTAGTTAATTTGGGTTTGGTGGACTGTGGTGGTGTATTGGGTTCTATCCTAGTTTCCGGCAAGGTTTCAAGCTCAAAATTGAGCTCCAGCAGTGAGAATTGGTGGGGGAAAATGGTTGGAATGCACAGAGGGGATCTTAGGGAAGCTCTGTGGGAAGTTTGGAGAGGCCTCTGTAAGGAAATTTCAACACACCTTCCATGGCTGTGAATGTGAGTTTTTATAAAAATGGCCATGTAGTGGCTCTTAGGGCATAAGTTTGGGAGCATTGTGGTGCTTAGGTGGAGGACAGAGGAGCTCCATCAATTAATTTGGCTGAGCTGGCCTCTAGGTTTGATTTGGGTGAGGTGCCATGGGGGTGGCTCTGGGTTTTGAGCTTTTTCAGCCACTAGGCTGGACAGTCGGCCAGGGGGAAGTGGCTAGGAGCTCAGGGAACCCAAGAAAATTTGTCACAGCAATTTAGTGCAATAATACCTATTTTTGGTAAGAATATCTTATGCACATGTATTTTTGGAAATAATATCCCATGATTTGGGGGACCTTTGGTCCATGGCTTGATTTAGGTGGTTTCATGGTGTTTGGATTGGCCACTATGTCCAACTAAGGGATGTGTTGGAGTTTATTTGGTGACTTTAGGGTGGTTAGGTCACATTTAGTGCATGGGTCCAAGTGGGTGAAAATGACTAAATCTTAGGTTTGGGCTAGTCTAGCCATGTAACTTGGCCAAAATAAATGTTGCATTTGGTGTAGATGATCATAAGGAACAACTTTGGTGAAGGATGGAAGTGTCTTTGAGCTTAATTGAAGGGTCAATTTGAGGAAATTTTGAATTTTAGTCAATTTAGTCATGTTGGGCTAGGCTTAGGTCTAGCCTGGGTTAGCCTTGGGCTAAGTCCAAATTGATTACTTTAAATGGTCAATAGGGACCCTATGAAGAGTTGTCAACATCAATTGGATTCCAATTTGGGGGTGAAGGCAATCAACTGGGTGAAATTTGGGGACTTAGCTAATTTGGGGCTAAATTTGGGAATTTTGGATTTATGCAAAAAATAAATCGATTTGAGGCTTCACCAAAGCCAATTGATGGTTGATTTTGATGTTTAGGATTGTTATGAAGATTTTTCAACAATAATTGCGGCCAATTAACTAGGATATGGGCTCAATTTGTTGAGATTATGTCATATGATCAAAATTGGGGTTTTGGCCTAAAACAAAATCGGGTTCAAATCATGGGCCAATTAAGCTTAGTTTTGGTTTATCTTGGCCACATCAAAAGTTAATTTGTGTTTAGGATTGGAATTGGGGTCAATTGAGATCAAATTGATGGACATTTTAGTTGAATTTAGGGAAATTTGGGCCCTCAAAGGCAAATTTGAGGATTTTAGTTAAAGATGGTCAAATTGGCCAAATTGGGTCATGTGATAGTAGAAAAAATTGAAATTAGGAATATTTGGGATTTATTGAGATTTTCTAGGAATTTTTGGAATTTTAGGCTATGGAGGGGTAATTTGGTAATTTGGGGGTGTTTAGGGGCAAAAGGCCAAGAAGGGTATTTTTGACAGGATTGGGTAACTAATCACCCTAAATTAGCCATGGAATAAAAGAAATTCCATTTTGGGTCTTCTATGTACTGGTCTTAGTCAACCCATAGCCTTACGGCTGTTAGGTTTAGGGGACCATCTACATGAGTAGCCCAAAAAGATCAAGGGACCGAGGCTAGAAATTTGATTTTAAGGTTGTGAGTGATTGTGAGTGTAGATGAGTGTAGTGAGTGCCTCAGCTCCAGACCAACACCCAGGGTCAACCCTAACGTCCAGTAGTCCTATATTTACCCCACCCACTAAGTGCTAGAGGTTAGGACCAATATGTGGAACTTCAAGTTGAGTAAAGAAGATGATAGAATTTCTAATGGTGAGGGTTCCATGTCTAGTTTTCTAAGAATAGTCAATAGGAAAATCCTATGGCTAGACTTTAGGCTACAAAAGAGGAAAAACTAAACCTCAACAAAAAGTGAGGTAAACATACATATGTCATTTTATGATCAACATGGAGGGAGACACAAGAGGCTCCTTTTGCTAATATATATATATATATTAAAATGCCTCTCCGAAGCTAGCAACGAGATTCCAATTCTGGCGTCCGACAACTTCCAACGGGTAAGTCCTCAACTTTTAGTGCCTATAAAAGTTCATCAGTTTTGATGCGTAAAAGTTACATTATTGAGTTCTTGTGAAGACGAGCCTAATCAAGGAAATGGGTTTTGTGAATTGAAGATTTAATACATTGAATACTCGAGTGGAAGAGATTATTGCGCTAGAATGCTCGTAAGTGCTTTGATACACTACTGCCGTTGTAGTTGTCCCAACACTAAGACGCTAGGAAGTGCTTTGATACACTACTAACATCGTAGTTGTCTCTGTGGTGAAATAATTTTATGCAAATCATCATGGAATCAACTAAGAAATTGTATATGTGTGAGGTAGGTTTGTTCAATTCAATCCTTCAAGAATAAACAAGATGTTTATAATTGAAATCATACTTATTTGCCATTACGCAAATTTTACCCCTATGAGAGATGATATGAATGAACTCTAACAATACCTAATGGACAGAGATGCAAATAGAGAGTCCAATGATGATGGAAATGTAAGTTTTTCTTCATCATTGTTAAATTCTGCTTCTATTGCATAACATTTCCTTATTGCGTCGAAATTACTCCCCACTATGAAAATTAGTAAGGTAACTAAGGAGAGTGTTATTCTGAACTACTGTATTCAAACTGGAAAACATGTTGATATCGGAGAAATAGTTGTCAAATCAGTTTTGGGTTTGATTGTCAAAGGATCTGCAACTAGATTGAGGCATCCAACCACTTTTTTGTGCTATGTAGTCAATCGCAAGTACCTTATTAGAGTTGGGAAAATTGTGCTTCATTCTTGGGAGTTGATGGATCCAGAAGTCTATTGCAACTGTAACTGTAATGGATTGGGTGATGAGAATGATATTAATGTATTGATGGATCAAGCATCCTAGAGTTCATAACCTATTCAACCTTACTTCACTTCGAAGTACTATTGAAAAGGATTAAGAAAATACAAAAAAGAGGTATAGAACCTTTTGCATGCAATTGGGAATGTTTCTGAAATGTTTGATCATTTGGATTGGAGACTGAAGAAACATTTTGAACATAATAGTCATATTAAAGAAGGTTTAGTAAATATGTTCAGAAAACATGCTTCGATTGGGGAAGATTCCTCAGATGAATTTCCTTATCGACCCTTCTAAAACTTGCACGTAAACTAGCAATTGAGGAGAAATATCTAGGAGGGTGAGAGCAAAGAAGATGTTTGAACTTAATCTATGCACGAAATATTTTGTTTAGTACTGCTTGTTTGTTTTAATGTGTTATGTTGGATTGCATTTACTTTTACTTTTAAACTTTTTTTGTGCTTGTGCTGAGTATTTCAAAGTTTAGATTACAGTGTTAGGATGTTTGGTTTGTTTTGGACATAGAAGTTCATGTTTGTTAGCCTGAAAAAAATTGTTAGTTTGTAATATTGCCAATTTTATATATGAATGTGAGTTTTGTGTTGTTTGTGAAAGTTTGGTGTTAGATTAATGTTTAAATTTTTATTATAAATGTTCATTTGAGTTAATTAGAGGAGGATGTGTAGCGGTACGCAGTAGATTTCAATAGAAAATGAAATCTAGGAAAATCAAGGTGTTAGCGCCTGATGAGCCAAATTGGCGCATGAAAGACCAGTTTTCTAAGAGCTGGCACATGATGCACTAGATTTGGCGCCAGAAAAGCCAAATTCCTGAAAATGCCAAATTACCTAAAGAACTGTGAAATCATACAGTAAAACTTTATTTTAATTGCTTGGGTCATCTCTTACCCCTAAACCATGACCTAGGGCTTCACATTGTGCGTGTTAGAGAAGATTTTGAAGGCAAAGATCTTAGATTTCATCTTCTCTTTGTAAGGGTTTCACTTTAACTTAAATATTTTTTATTTTCACTATGGATTTTTCCTGCATTATGGAAGATCTGAAAATTGGGATTTTTGAGGAAAAAGCTTGAAGAAAATTCATGGTGAAAAGTTCCTTACCAAATAATTTTACTTGGGGAGTTAGAATTTTTATTTTGTAATTTATTTGGATTTTAATTAACTTTTCATAGAAATTCTAATGGCTTCATGTGTAAAAAGAAGAAAGCTGAAAGATCATTTTGATGCAAAGAGATTTGCCAATTTCAAAGTGCAACACTGTTATAACACTAAAATGGAAACATGAAAGTTGATCCAGGAACGTGTGTTTGGTAACTTGGGTAGTGAGATCGAGATGTTAATCAACACCTGAAATTGGGAGAGGGTTTGCTACTTTACTGCAGTAGCTATTATACCAATGATTCAGGAGTTTTATGTCAACTTGAGGTTTACTACTGAAGATAACATTTTTCTGAGAGGTAAGCAAGTTGAATTTTCAAGAGAAAATAGCATTGCTTTCTATGGGTTGAGAAATGTATTCCATTTTGAATACGCTGCATTCGTGATGACTAATTCATCATTAGATGAAGTGATTGCTCTGATGGAAGATTAAAAATAATAAGAAAGTTAACTTCTCTGCTTCCATGATGAATTTCTAGTCAAATTTATGGCACCACTTCATCTCTGCTAAATTACTGCCACCAAATCATCTCAGCAAAGTAATAAAAGATAGAGTTACGCTAAATTTCTGCATTCAAAAAGTGAAGCCAATAGATGTTGGTGCTCTCATAGCTCATCATGCTTGGATTATAGCTAGTAGTGCTACATCTAGTGGGTTGGGTTACCCTGCCCTAATTTTCACTTTATGTGAGCAATCAGGAGTAGAGTCCTATAGAAATGAGGAAAGGCCACAACAACAAATTTCTATTAGGAAGCATAAGGTTCAAAGATTTGAATCATTTGTTAAGTCTAAAAGTGGAGGTAGTGATAAAACCTCTACATCAGCTGTAGGGGCATCTACATCTCGCTCAGCTTCACCTGAAAATATTATGAAGCAGCTTATGAGTCAACAAATGGATATAGTTAATATGCAGAATCAAATTGGATAAATTGGAGCAAGAAATGCATATAATGATGGGTATAAGTAGAGGAGAGTTTAGCATGATATAGCTTTTGAAGAAGTTATGGTTAGATATCTTATGGGTGATTACAATTTGGAACTTCCAACTTGCCCCAACTTCACTCCTTATGCTATTGTTCATGATGAAGAAGAGGAAAAAGAAGAAGAAGATGATGATGATGAGGAAGGCAACGAGGATTGATATTCTTAAGAGTCTAGTTTGTTTATTTTGTTTGTTTGTGTGTTATTTTATTTTATGTTATTTGGTGGCAATCAAGACTAATGTCGATCGGGTTGCTACCAAGAGAGGAGCGCATGGTGTGATATTGTCTGTTTGAGGAGTCACCACTCTATTTATCTATCTCTTTACCCTAATTTCTGAATAACTTATTATATTTGGATTGTGTCAAGAATCCTTAGGAATTAAAAAACATAGAAAATAAAAATATAAGGGTAAAAAATGATAAAAGATAGAGAAAGAAAATATTAGGAGATAAACCTATAGTAAAAATTCTTAGAACATGTCATTACTAAAGTTTTCCACGAAAATTTTGTAACCAGAGATTTTGTTTGTGTCCTTTAATTGTCATATAGGAGCAAGCTCCTAAAGTTAATTACATCTTAGATAATTAAAATTATCTAAGAACACTCCTAATTAACTTCAAACACTCATTTTCTAAAAGTTTTGATGAACACTAGTTGTTCAATCTCAAGGGAATGTCAATTTGTGTTATATCAAAGTTTAAATTTTATGTCTATCCTAAAAATTATAGGTTTTGTGGCTATTCCAAAACTTTTAGGTTTTGTGGCTGCCCTAAAAGTTTTAGGCTATGTGATTGTCCTAAAAGTTGTCATTTTTGTTATTTTATTTATCTCCTTTCATTTCATTCTCTTGTTAGTTAGTCATTTGGTTTGGAATCCTGCTTTTCTATATCGTCCTGCAAAACAGATTTAACACACCCTATAGCATTCAAAGAAAATCTAAAGCGAGATTTTACTGATATATCTAGCGAACTTGCAGAAACAAGATTATCATGAGGAAACTCAATTTATTGTCAATATTTAAAGGCTTCGATTGGATGTTCAAACCAACCTAGAGATTTCAATTAATTCTAATATAAATTAGACTTTGGAGTTTCGTTGTCAACTTAAGAATTTTAGATTCATTTTTAATTGAATCAAAATTGAAACTTAAATTTAAGTTAAGTCAAACCTCAAATAAGTATGGGCTGAGTTTGAGTTAACTTAGATTAACTTGAGTTAGTTCAAACTCAAGTTAAGCCCAATGTAAGTTGAGCCTAATGTTTGATTAAGTTTGAATTCAAGTTAGGTTAAAATCAAGTTAGGTTTTGGTTAAGTTAGGTTCAATGTGGTTTGAACTTAATGTTTGATTAAACTTATTATGATTAATTAAACCTGATTTGGGTAAGGTTTAATTGATTAATTAGACTTATTAGTAATTAATTCTAATTAGATTAAGGTTAATTAAACCTAATTTGGGTAAGGTTTAATTGATAAATTAGACTTATTAGGGGTTAAGCCTAATTAGATTAAAATTAATTAGACCTAATTTGGGTAAGGTATAATTGATTAATTAGACTTATTAGGGGTTAAATCTAATTAGATTAATGTTAATTAAACATAATTTAGGTAAGGTTTAAATGATTAATTAGACTTATTAGGGGTTAAGTCTAATTAGATTAAAGTTAATTAAACCTAATTTAGATAAGGTTTAAGTAATTACTAAGACTTATTAAGGTTTAAGACTACTTAGATTAAAGTTTATTAAACGTAATTTGGGTAAGGTTTAATTGATTGATTAGACTTATTAGGGGTTAAGTATAATTCGATTAAAGTTAAATAAACCTAATTCGGGTGAGGTTTAATTAATTAATTAGACTTATTAGGGGTTAAGGCTAATTAGGTTTAGGTTAATTCAACCTAATTCGGGTAAGGTTTAATTTGCTAATTTGACTTTTTAGGGGTTAATTCTAATTAAATAAAGGTTAATTAAAAGTAATTTGGGTAAGGTTTAATTGATTAGTTAAACTTATTTGAGGTTAAGTCTAACTAGATTAAAGTTACTTAAACCTAATTTTGGTAAGGTTTAATTATTTAATTAGACTTATTGGGGGTGAAGTATAACTAGATTAGAGTTAATTAAACCTAATTTGGGTAAGGTTTAATTGAATAGTTAGATTTATTAGTGTTTAAGTCTAACGAGACTAAGGTTAATTAAACCTAATATGGGTAAGGTTTAATTGAATACTTAAACTTATTAGGGGTTAAGTCTAATAAGATTAAAGTTAATTAAACCTAACTTTGGTAAGGTTTAATTGATTAATTAGACTTATTAGTTATTATGTCTAATTAGATTAAAGTTAATTAAACCTAACTTGGGTAAGGTTTAAATGATTATTTTGACTTATTAGGGTTTAAGTATAATTAGATTAAGGTTAATTAAACCTAATTTGGGTAAGGTTTAATCAATTAATTAGACTTATTAGAGATTAATTCTAACTAGACAAAGGTTAATTAAACCTAATTTTGGTAAGTTTTAATTGATTAATTAAACTTATTAGGGATAAAATCTACTTAGATTAAGGTTAATTCAACCTAATTTTGGTAAGGTTTAATATATTAAGTAGACTTATTAGAGATTAAGTCTAATTAGTTTAATTTTGACTTAAACCTAATTTAATTATGGTTTATGATAGTTTATCAAGTCTAATAACGGATTAGATCTGATTAAGGTTTAGTAAGCTAAACCTAACATAATTAAGGTTTCACTTGATTTAATTATGTCTAATTAATGTCTTTAGATCTATTTAGGGTTCACAAGTTGAGGTTTGAGTTAGGCCCAGTTTGGTTTGAACCTAAGGATGTTGTTAGCTCAAGGTAGGATGAAACAAGTCTAAGGATCTTTATTTTGGGGTTTTAATTGTAATTTTTTTTTGAATTCACACTTTTTTTTTTGAAAACCCTAATGACAAAATGTCATTTTTAAATTTTTAAATGGCTAAAATTTGTCTTTTACAGTTTAGGAATGTCACTCTATAATTTTAACCATTTTAAAATTTAATGTCTAATTTCTGTAATTTTTATAATTATTTTTTAAGATAATTACAAAATTTGATAGAAATTAGAAATTTAGACATTAGAGAATTTTCTTAGTTCTGGAAAACCCATAGAATGTCTACAAAGTTGAAAATATGGATGTGTGAAAATTTGAGAATTTTTTGAATTAGAAATAATTTTTAATAATTAAATTACTCTAGAGTAATTAATTAATTGAAAATTAAATATAAAGTAATAATTTCAAATTTTGATTCCATAATTTTTTCCTTGTCTCCCTAAGTCTAAGGAAATTTTTATTTTATTTTTGTGAATTTTTTGTGCAAAGATATGAATTTTTCAAGATTTCAGAATTTAATTAAATAAGAAAATTCAGTTTTTCTATTTATCCACATATGGCTGACTGTATCCTCATACTGGTCGAAAACCTATGTGGTGTTGTTTAATTAGGCAAGATTTCAACGCAAGCAGCCACGTGGCCCGCAATTTTAAATCCCTCTGTATGAACAAAACTGCGTGTTCGACAAGATCTTGGCCATCCCTTTTTAATACATGAAAAGGGACATCATCCAGTCATCCTCCTCAAATCTCTATTTCTCATGGACCGTCCATGATCTAAATGCAAGATCTCGCTCGGATCTTGATGAAACCTAATGGGGATAGTTCCAAAAGCTTCATCATGAAAAAACGAACACACCCATACAGATTTGTAGTGTTTTGAATTTGTTCATTCCAGAAAGGTCCAAACCAAATTCAAATTTGGTTAATTTGGTCATACCTTATTTTTATGAGGTGAAGCCTCAATAAAATTTGATAAGATCAGTTGTTTGGTGCTTGCAAAGCTTCTTTTAGGTCCAATTTGAGGTGAAATTGGGTCCAAGCAAAAGTTCACCTAAAGTGGCTCACAGCTTGATGTGGAACCAGGTCTGAGCTTAAGGGAAGATCTAATTTTGATTGGAACCTTCTTATTACACCTTAGGGAAGTTGTAGGAGGAGTTAATTTGATGATTGGGTAGGGTTTTTATTAAACCCAAAGAGTGTCTATTTATAGAGATTTCAGGGTGGCTAAATTGGAAGAGAGCAATGGGTTTGAATGCTTAATTTTGGAGGGCATCAATTGTCTATAGAGTGGTGAAGATGTTTTCGGTTGGGAGCATTTAAGTTTGAGCAATGTAATTAGGTCTCTTCTCTTCTTTTTTGGCTCATGGTTTTTGGCCTATAAATAGGCTTTAGAAGAGTCATGGATGAGCCTTGATCAGCTTAGGTTCATTTGGAGATGTTGTTGACCACATGAATGATGGTTTCATGATAGAATTTTGGCTTAAGATAAGTTCATTTGATCTTCCAAGGTTAAACCCATGTGGATTAGGTTTTAAGTTAAATCCTTGGCTTCTCCTCATTGACTCACCTATGAGGTGGACAATGTTGGCTAAAATTTGCTGAGAAAGCCTTCCCCACATAGTTCCATCAACTCAATCTATGGATTAAAGGGAACACGACACATATGCTTCTTACTCATCTTTCTCCTCATGATAAATTTAACCATGATAAAAGAGGTTTTGATAAGCTGTTTCTCTCCATTAGTGAGTATATGAGGTGCTCTCCACCTAAGCATCCATGTCATTCTTTAGTTTTAAGAGGGAAGGACACTTGTCCCTTCTTTCATGGTAGTGTTATGATGACTCTTAACTATGATTAGAATCATGGTTAATGGGTTGGTTAAGGTGCCAAATATGTCATGATGGGTCTAATGGGTCATGGGTGACCCATTGATGACTTCCCATAAATTAGATTTAATTTTGAAAATCAATTATGGGTTTATGTCACATATGATGCCATTTAATTTAGGGTTAACTTTTATTCATCCATTTTTAATTAATCATATAATTAATCAAAAATTAAGGAAATTATAATATTAACCCATAAGTTGGTGAAAATGATTTTGGGTTTTGACCATTTGACTAATTTTGTTAATTTGGTTCAAAATTGAATATTTTGACCAAATTTGACCTATGTTGATCAGAGTTGACGATAGTTGACCAATTCTAGTCTAGATTTGACCAATGTGACCTACCTAACCTTGTCATGGTTGGATTAATCATGAGTCTATAGGCTTTGATTATGAGTCTTAGTTTAGTCATATTATCCAAATCTGACCCCTTAAATTATTGAGTTGACTTTTGGGTCAATGTGATAATTATTAGGTCTTATATTGACCATTTTGACCAAATTTGATTTATTCGGTCAAGGGTTGACAAATGTAGTCCATGTGGTGGTCATCGGATCATGAATTGACCATTTTGACCAAGTTTGACTATTTCTGTTAATGGTTGACCAATATAGTCAATGTAGTGGTCATTAGGTCATGAATTGACCATTTAGACCAATAGTTTGTGAATGGTGTATGTAGTTGACTGAAGGGTTCAATTTAATCATTTTGGTGTTTTGAAATGATAAAATGATCCTATTTGACCATTTTTAGGGTTTGAACTAATTCATTAGTCTAAATTAACCAATGTTTACCAGTTTGACCAAAATTTTCTATTTGGTCAAAGTTGACCAGATGGGGTAATTAAGTATAAATTTTTAGTTTATGATCATTATGGTGAGGATTAAGTCAAAGTTTGACCATATTAAGGTTTGTCACTACTGATCTGATCATTTTAGGTTATTGTCATTATTAAGATCCAAAAAGAAAGATTTGAGGGATATTTCAATTTTTAAGGTTTTAATGACCTATATTCAGGGAAGTTAATGTTGGTAGACACTTTATCTTGATGATCATAATGATAATTTTCAAGTCTTTTGAATTTGTCTGGGAATCTTAAGTTATAAGATTTCCCAAGTTGAATTTGGTCTATGGATGTGATTTTAAGACCTTCACTAAAAGTAGGGTCAACATAATTGGCCGCCAATATGTGTGGGATACTAAATAAGTATGCCACACATATTGAATGTGACGAAAACAGTCAATTATCAATAATGTCATATCCTGTTAAATGGGTTCTCATATTGTCTTTATGAGTATTTCATAAAGGAGTGATCATATCCAATAGTCAGAAGAAAGTGGATGCCATATATTTTATTTGAAAAGAAGTCTTAGACCATTTCTTAGAATTTTCAAATGCTAGTATGTCGATTTCTGAGAAAGAATGCTACACGACTTATATACTTTGTAAAAAAGAGAGCTAAGGGAACACCATGTTTCCTAACTAAAAGAGAATGCATATCATACCATCTCTTAGAAATGTCAAATGTCGGTCTGCCAATTTTAAGGAGTGTTATACGACTTATATCCTATCTCAAGGAAGAAATCTCAAAGAAACACCATGTTTCCTAGCTATGGAGAGAATGGATACCGTACCATTTCTAGGAAAAGTCAAATGTCAGTCTGTCAATTTTGAGAAGTAATGTTATACAACTTATATCATATCTCAAAGAAATAGCTAAAGGAAACACCATGTTTCCTAGCTAAGGAGAGAATGGATACCATACCATCTCTCAGAAATGTCAGATGTTGGTCTGTCAATTTTGAGAAGGAATGTTATACAACTTATATCCTATCTCAAAGAAAAGGCTAAAGGAAACACAATGTTTCCTACCTAAGGAGAGAATGAATACCATACCATCTCTCAAAAATGTCAGATGCCGGTCAGTTGATTTTGAGAAAGAATGTTATATGAATTATATCCTATCTTAAAGAAAAAGCTAAAGGAAAAACCATGTTTCCAAGCTAAGGAGAGAATGGATACCATACTATCTCTTAGAATTGTCAGATGTCAGTCTATTAATTTTGAGATGGAATGTTGAACAACTTATATCCTATTTGAAAGAAAAGGTTAAAAGAAACACCATGTTTCCTAGCTAAGGAGAGAATTGATGATATCATACCATCTCTCAAAAATGTCAGATGTCAGTCTCTCAATTATGAGAAGGAATACTAAACGATGTATATCCTATCTCAAAGAAAAATCTAAAGGAAACACCATGTTTCCTAGCTAAGGAGAGAATGGATAACATACTATATCTAGGAAATGTCAAATGTTGGTCTGTTGATTTTGAGAAGGAATGCTATACGACTTATATCCTATCTCAAAAAAATGACTAAAGGAAACACCATGTTTCCTATCTAAGGAGAGAATGGATACCATACCATCTCTCAAAAATGTCAAAATGTTTAAGTGTTGGTTTATGTATTTTAAGAAGGAATGCTCTACGCCTTATATCCTATCTCAAAGAAAAGGGTAAAGGAAACACCATGTTTCCTAGCTAAGGTGAGAATGAATACCGTACCATCTCTCAGAAATCTCAGATGTCGATCTGTCAAATTTAAGAAGGAATTCTATACGACTTATATCCTATCTCAAAGAAAAGGCTAAAGGGAACACCATGTTTCCTAGGTGAGGAGAGAATGGATACCATACCACTCTCGAAAATGTCAGATGTCGGTCTATTGATTTTGATAAGGAATGTTATACAATTGATATGCTATCTCAAAGAAAAGGCTAAAGGAAACACCTTGTTTCCTAGCTAAGGAGAGAATGGATACTATACCAACTCTTGGAAATGTCAGATGTCGGTCTGTTGATTTTCAGAAAGAATGTTATACAACTTATATCCTCTCTCAAAGAAAAGACAAAAGGAAACATCATGTTTCCTAGTTAAGGAAAGAATGGATACCATACCATCTCTCGGAAATGTCAGATGTAGATCTGTTAATTTTATGAAGGAATGTTATATGACTTATGCCCTATCTCAAAAAAAAAAAGCTAAAGGAAACATCATGTTTATTAGCTAAGGAGAGAATGGATACTATACCATCTCTTCGAAATGTCAGAAGTCGGTCTGTTGACTTTAAGAAGGAATGTTATGTGACTTATATCCTATCTCAATGAAAAGGCTAACGAAATCACCATGTTTCTTAGCTAATGAGAGAATGGATACCATACCATCTCTCAAAAATGTTAGACATTGGTCTGTCGATTTTGAGAAGAAATGCTATACGACATTTATCCTATCTCAAAGAAAGGTTTAAAGGAAACACCATGTTTCCTAACTAAAGAGAGAATGAATACAATACCATTTCTCGAAAATGTTAGATGTCACTCTTTCGATTTTGAGAAGGAATTTTATACGACATATATTCTATCTCAAAGAAAAGGCTAAAGGAAACACCATGTTTCCTATAGTTGGGGAGAGAATCGAGAGTATATAAAAATGCTCTATCTAAAATTTTCACAGGGGATTTGATTTGAGAATTTGAAATGTGATTAATTATGTTATTTTCCATTCGTAGGTGTATTGTGTGGCATTTTCAGACCAACATAAACATTGCAGACAATGAAGGAATTTATACAAGATTTTGTTTCATCATCCTGGATAATGTACATCAACAACAATATCGATAAGAAAGGTTGGCAGTACATAATATGTTACAGATGAAACATCTTATCTTACAGATAACCTACTGAAGTAAAAATATCATGTCATAAGTCATGTCAACTTTCATTTTTCTTTTCACAACCTTGAATACTACTAGACCTAATATGGTTATCTAGCACTCCGAGATATCATCAGAAGTAAATTTGTAATCTATCAATATATGGTGGAATACAATCTCCTTCATCATATATGTTAGTATTGCAGCTATCTGGAATACAACAAGCTCGCATTATGTTCCAAGTTACCAGTTGCCTAATGATTTGAATGATCATTGTCGGCAATGGGTTGACTAGTTCATGTCGTAAAATCCATGGAGGATTTTCATCTTTGTCTACTGCATAATTGTAAGAATACCCATATTTAATGGTTACCCAACCTTTGTGACGTATCCATTTATTAGGTTCGGAATATGCCCTTTTCCTCAAGCGTCCGACTCGTCCAAGATCGTGTGCTTCCATTACATGTTCGATAATAGCTACTTGCTCATCTTCATCGAACACTTTAATGATTAGCTAAATTCCCTCAAGTATATTTATAGTTCGACTGTTTACATGCTTGAACTATTTGAATGAATGTCTTTTGATGATTTGGATATGTTCTATTTCTTCTTTGGAAATGATTTGCTTGTCAGTTGGTTCTTTTGATGCAGCAAGGTCGAGTGCTGGTGTATATGGAGTTGGAACAAAGATTATTAGTTTTATCTTTTCCTCCTCTTCATAGTCTAGGTTTTGAAATCCTAAGATAGAATATATCTCCCCAGGGGTATTTTCAGGAATTGAAAACTCAAATTCAGTAGTTTCTTTCTCCATAGTTTTCATATTTTGTCATTCCATTTCTTCCTATTCTTTCAGTCATTTATTACAATCTCTTCTTTGGGATCAGGTCAGTCTTGATGTTAGTTTAATCATACTAACAGCAGATGCTTCAGTAATGGCATGAGTTGTGGCTACCACGCTGATTTTATCCTTTTAACATCAAATTTTTATTTTTGGGTAATCAGTTTAATTTCTTTCCTAGCGTTATATTTTTGTCGGATTTTAAATTCCAAGATAGGTGGTTTTCCTTTGGCTTCCTTTTTATCAACAATAGAAAATAATGGTCCATTATATAGAAGCTCAACTTGTGTCAAATCGAAGTCAAAATGGATCCTCGCTCCCTTGTCAAAACATTGGTGGTCCAATGCCAAACAAAACACCACTTCAAAAAGTGAATAGGAGCTTGTTATTAGACATTTTCCTGCAAGTAACAGGATAATGTAACATTTCAAACTACATTTCAACTCAAAAAAACCTCATTTATTTGTCATGGTTATTTTATTTTGTGAAGAAATTATGTTTTTTAAGCACTAGTTTAATAAGCAGAAAGGAGCTCATAAGTTACAAAAATCAAAGATTGTACCATGAGGATGAATTTTAAAATTTTATTATTTCCTAATTTACAAAACAAGTAATTATTTTTCATGTCGCAAAATATTTTTTTAAATACCTCCCATCAATCGGGGTATATTTCTTTCTCCTTTACAGTCAATCAACTGATAGGATCCTCCTGAGTATGTCTTTTCAATAGCATATGGGCCCTCTCATATTGGTTCAAATTTCTCGCTTATTTTCTGGTGAACAAGGATAGGTCTTCAAAGTACTAAGACTAAATGCCCGATCTGAAATGTTCTTGGACGAACCAATTTGTCATGGGCTCGCACCATCTTAGCTTGATATATCTCTAAATTTTGTTGGGCTTGTAGACGTTTGCCTTCCAAGCTTTCAAGTTCATTAAGTCACAATTTTACATTTTCTTCTTCTATAATTTTATTAGTGATTGCAACCCTTAAGGAAGGAATTTGAAATTCAAGTGGAAGTACAGCCTCAGAACCATATACTAAATCAAACGGTGTTGATCGTGTTGGTGTTCAATATGTAGTTATGTAAGCCCATAAAGCTTCAATAAATTTTCATGCCAATGTCTTGGGGTGTTAGCTAATGTTTTCTTTAAAATCTAAACCAATGTTTTATTTGAAATCTTCATCTAAAAAATTGGCTGTTGGATAACAGATTGCTGAATATCACCAGTCAATTCCACGTCATTGTATGAAATTGTTCGTTTTTGTATTCCTAAAAGTTAGTCCATTATCCGAGATGACCCTTCGAGGAACCCTGAGTTTATAAACAATATGTGTTTTAAGGAATTGCAAAACCTATTCTGCTTTTTCTTGAAGTGGCACTGCCTATGCACTTTTAGAGAAATAATCTATAACAACTAAGATAAATTTGTCCTTTGGATGATGGAGGATCTATAAGGTCCACTATATTTGTGCCCCAACATTCAAATGGCGAAGATGCAATTGTTGGATGTAATACATTTGGCGGTTGATGTAAAATCATTCCATGAACTTAGCACTGATGACATTTCTTCACGGTTTCAATGCAATCAATCATCATTGTTAGCAAATATTATTCCATTCTTATAATTTTCATTTTCATTTTGGGCTCAGATTGATGTGCACCACACAAACCTGAGTGCACTTGTTTACATTCTCTTGGGCTTCAGATTGGCTCAGACATCATAACCAAATTTGGTCAAAGAATCGACGATAAAGAATATTATTTATCAAGGCATAAGATAATGCTCTTTGTTTAATTTGTGTTGCCACTAAATTATTTTTTCGTAATCTTTCAATCTGTAAATTTTTTATAATCGGTTGTCACTAATCATCTTTCTCACTGTCAATGGTCGTTATCATCTCATCTTTGTCCTTTATGTGGAGATTGTTAATATTAATTGAGGAGAAAACTCATCATCCTTTTATAGAAATTGGAATATTTTCTTGTTTTGGACAAGCAAATTCTTTTGCAAGTTTAGCTAAAGTTTCTGCTAAAGAATTATTTTATCTCGGAGACATAAAAAATGTCAAAATAGGATTTTTTTAAAGTAATTTCATGGTGTAATTAAAATATTGTTCCAGTTGTGTTTTTAAAATTCTGTATTTTCCTGAAATCTGATTGATGATCAGTTAAGAGTCCCCGTAAATGTTGATATGTTTAATGACTGTTAATATTGCTAATTCTAAGCCGGTTATGAGTGCCTCATATTCAGCTTCATTATTTGTACATCGTTTAGTTAGATGATAGGAAAATGACATGATCATCTTGTTTGGAGTAATGAAGATCAATCCTACTTATGCTTTTCCAGGTATGATTGTTTGTTTGTCTTTGTTCTTTTGAGAAGATGATGCTCCATCAAAATACAAATCCCATCGTTGAGTGTCAGAGTCTTACATTTCAAATATTTGTTCATCTGGCAAATCATCATTAAGAGAAGATTCAATTAGAAGAGGATGTGCTGCTATAAAGTCCACCAAAATTTGTCCTTTGATAGCACATAGCAGTACAAATGTTATATCAAATTTGGGCAATATCACCGCCCATCTTGCTAGTCTTCCAGAAAGTGTTGGTCGAGTCATTGAATATTGTAATGGATTGACTCTTGAAATAAGAGTTACCTTGTGACATAGCAAGTCATGTTTGAGCTTTTGAACTGCAAAGATCAAAGGCAAATAATGCTTCTCAATTGCAAGGAATCTTACTTCAGTAGGGATCAAACAATGAATCAAATAATATAGCACATTTTCCTTTCCCTCATCATTAATCTGAGCTAGTAAGCTCTGATAGAATTGTCTAATGCTACAGTATAAAGAATAAGAGGTCTCCATATTATAGAGGCTGCTAAAACAAGAGGTGTTGTCAAGTATTGTTTGATGTTTTCAAAGGACTATTGACATTTTCGTCCCACACAAATTTGGTGTCTTTTTTAGTTAAGGCAGTGAGAGGTTGGCATCTACCTAAAAGATTTCGGGATAAAATGTCGGATATAGGTTGATTTTCCTTGAAATGATCGAGGTTGGGTCAAGTTTTTAAGTGGAGGCATATTTAGAATGGCTTCAATTTTGAGGGGGTCAATTTCAATCTCCTAATGTTGAACAAGAAATCCTAAAAATTTTCCAGAAGTGACATCAAATGTGCACTTTAAAAGATTCACTTTAAGATTAAATTATCGTAATCGTTCAAAGTCAATTCTTAAATTGTACACATGATCCTTTTTTTTTACTGTTGACAACCAAGTCATTTACATAACACTTAACTTGATTGTGTATAAGCTCATCAAAGATTCATGTCATGGCTCTTTGATATGTTGCGCTAGCATTCATTAGTCCAAATGACATTACTTTGTAGCAGTGTATGCCAATATGTGTTTTGAAGGTTTTATTTGGTTCATCTTCCAAAGAAATTTTGATTTAGTTGTACTTTGACATCCCATCCATAAATGAAAATATGACATGTGTGGACGCAATATCTACCATTAATTCTTAAATTGGTAGAAGAAATTCATCTTTTGGACAGGCTTTGTTTAAGTCTCTGAAATCTACACAAACTCGAATTTATCTATTTTTCTTCTTTACCAGCGCTATGTTAGCCAACCATGTTAGATATTTCTCTTTCAGAATAAAATTAGGCTCGATTAATTTCTTAACTTCATCAATAACATTGTTCTATGTCAACACACATCCTTCTTGGTTCTTGTTTAACTGGGATTACAGTCCGATATATTATAAGTTTGGGAACTGCAACTTATGGAGCTATTGGAAAACTGGCCCTAGGCTCTATTTAGAGATGAAATTGATCAGAAAAGACTCCTTCATTCTTCTTCACCCTCCTTCGCGTCCATTCGCCCCCCTTCACACCTCTTCACCCCCTTCAACCACTTTCCACTTTCTTCCATGCCATTCCACACCATTAGTCATTTATTTCCTTTATATTTTTGAGTTTTTGTGGAGAGTTTAAGTGTGAATTCTTCTTGAAGAGTATTGGAGAGGGAGAGAAGTGAGAAATTTCTTCTTCCTACATTTCCTAAGAGAGGCTACAAAGGAATTACTTTGAGAAAGAGTTTCATATAAGTATTTTTGGTTTATTATTATTGTATGAAGTTTCTTTTATATATAAAATTTCTATTTTGTTGTATCTTTCTCATGAAGTTTGAGTAGTTTTCTTTATCTTTCTCACTGCTCTGAGATATAGTGAAATGAAGAGATAATTTGGATGTGCAAATGTTAAAATATAAAATAAATTGTGATGGTTTTTCAACTACGTTCTTAATTTACTTTTCAATTTGGCCAATTGAATTGTTAAAATATGTTGTGAAACATATGATCTGGGAAATGAATTATGAATTCCAAAATAGAGTTAGAATCGCATTTAATTCCATGAAGGAGCATTTCATTCATGAAATTAAGTGCAAATAAATATGGAAATATTCATTGTTGGGTGTAGAATTGGAGATTTTTAGGGTTACAGACTAAAGTCCCAAATTTGATCTCAGTGTTTAAGAACTAAAGCGAGAGTTAGCCTTCAGAGGAAGGGAAGTGGGTGCTATGGAGTGGGAGCCAGTATCCTCCTAGCCTAGTCATGGTTTTAGGGACTAAACCTAAGATTAACCAATGATTTTCTAGAACACTGAATCAGGGTAGAGAATTGAAATTTCTCCTATTTGGCACAATACATATTTAAACCTTTTATTTCATCACATTTCACCAAAAAACTCATTGTAGTGGGATGAATGTTTTTTTTATATTAGAAAACTTCATCATATAAACATAGTTTAGTAGTTACTGTTTTAAACTTTGCAATTAATTTTTGTTAGTAGTTAATAATTTAGTTCTGTTAGTATCTCAAGCATTCAAAATTAGTGACAGTAATTTTTTTTTAATTTATGAAAATTTACTAGTTAATTTATCACTTTAAATTTAAGCCTTCCTCGTGGGATCAATATTTGGTACTCAAATAGAAAGTTTTATATTACTTCAAAACGATACATATACTTATGTAGATCCCAACATTAAGTGCTTAACATTAATATTCATAGAATATCACGTCAAATTTTTGGCACCGTTGTAAAGCAGAGTCAACTTTATAAATTTTACACAATTATATTTTCCAAGATTAAGTTTTTGGCGCCGTTGTTGGGGAAAGTAACGGTAAATTAAATAGATTTGGTAAATTAGGAAATTTAGAGATAAAATATATAAAAAATTAAAAAAATATATAAAATAAAAAATTTAAAAATAAAATGTATAACTATATATATTTAAAAGTACTTTTAAGAAATTTTTCTTTACTTATTATATTTATTTATGCGAAATATTAGTTTTGAAGGTTTAGTACCTTAAGATTTGAAATTAGAACGTGCTATTAAAAAATTTTGAAAAAAATAAAAAGAAATAAAAGATTTGAATGAAATGGCGAATAACTTAGTTAATCAAATAAATGAAAATCGACAAAGTCCTTTAAAAGATTATGCTAATTTGACAGCAGATGAACTTACTTAACTATTCAAAATCCTGATGTTGCTACTAATTCATTTGACCTTAAACCTACTATTATCCAAATGGTACAAAATAATCAGCTTGGAGAAACACCTACTGAAGATCTTAACTCACATTTTTGCTAGTTTTTTGAAATATGTGCTACTTTTAAATATGATGGAGTATATAATCATGTTGTTAGGCTTAGACTTTTTCCTTTTTCATTAAGGGATAAAGCTAAAGTTTGGTTAAATTTATTATCATCTGGATCTATCAAAACTTGAAAGGAACAATCATAAATATTTTCCACCTTAAAAAACTACTAAGCTTAAAAACGATATTACATCTTTTTGTCAGTTTGAAGGGAAATCGTCATATGAAGCATGTGAAAGATTTAAGGATCTCCTTAGAAAATGTCCACACTATGCTTTACCAGATTGGTTAATATTTCAAACTTTTTACAATGGATTAGTAGGATCACCTAGATCTATTATAGATGTTGTTGCAAGAGGATCACTATTGTAAAAACCTTTTGATGAAGCATACACTTTAATAGAAGAAATGGCTACTAACATTTTTCAATGGTCCTCTGAACAGGTAAATCCTAAGAGAGTATCTAGTATTCATGACTTTGATGCAATGTCTATTTTAAAATCTCAAATTGCTGCCATATCAAGAAAGATTGATCAAATTGGAGTGAATTATTCTCAAATGCCACGAGTGTTAGAAGACTATTCACTAGGGTAGATAATTGATACTCAATCATCATATAAAACTTTAAATGCTAAAAATAATCAAAATAATAATCCATATTCTAACTATTACAACCCTGGATTGAAAAATCACCCGGATTTTCATTGAAATAATTATAACAACTCAGTGAACCCTTCAAAAAATTTAAATAACCTAGTGAATCCTAATTAACGGCCTTATTATCATCCTGGATTTCGCTCTAACCCTAACCCACAAGTTAAGAAAAAGAAGTTGACGAAGCAAGAAGTAATGTTGAATATGGGAAATCAAATACAAAATCAAGGGGCTGCTATTAGAAATATTGAAAATCAATTATGACATATTGCTACTACACTTAGTAACAGACCTTCAGGAAATCTTCAGAGTACTTTGGAAGTTAATCCAAAGAATCAAAATAATGAGCAAATTAAAGCTATTATATTATGAAGTGGAAAAGAAGTTGAAATAAGAATCCAAAGAGAAACTAAAGTTGATGAGGAGAAGGAAGAGATTGAAAGTAACCATAACGAAAATGAACAAATACAAGTTTTCTTAGAAAACAACTACCTCCGTTTTCTCAATGATTGAAGCAGAAGAGCAAAGAAAAAAAATTTACGAAATTTTTGGAAATCCTTAAAAGTTAATGATAAACATTCCTTTCATTGAGGCTTTTGAACAAATGCCACAAGTGAAATTTATGAAAGATATACTGAATAAGAAAAGAAAGTTTGCAGATCATGAGATCGTTGCTCTCAGTGAAGTGTGTAGCACTATTATTCAGAAAAAGCTTCCTAAAAAGTTAAAAGATCCTATTAGTTTTATTATACCATTTGCAATTGGTGAAACGTTTTTTGGAAAAGCTTTGTGTGATTTAGGAGTGAGTATCAATCTTATGCCTCTATCGATTTTTAAACATTTAGATTTATGATAGATTTTCCCTACTACTGTAGCTCTTCAGTTAGTTGATCGATCAATAACTTATCATAAATGAGTTATAGAAGATGTATTAGTAAAAGTAGATAAATTTATTTTTCTTGCAAACTTTAAAGTACTAGATATATAGGAAGATAAAGAGATTTCTATTATTTTAGGGAGACAATTTCATTTAACAGGGAGAGTTGTGATAGATGTACAAAAAGGAGAATTAATAATGAGAGTTAATGATCAAAAAGTAACATTTAATATTGCAAAAGCTATGAAATATCCTACAATAGAAAAAGATAATGAATAATTTAGGATGAAAATTACTGAGTACCTAAGTAATGAGCAATTTAAAAAAGTGTTTGAAAAAAAATTAAGGGAAGAAGAATATTTTGAGAATGAGAATGAAGTAAAAGAAGAGAATTTAGATTATATTTATACAAAATTGAAATTTTAGATTTGTTGGAAAATCTTATTCCTTCAAGTATTGAACCACTTGAACTTGAACAGAAATTATTACTTGCTCATTTAAAATATGTGTTTTTAGGAGATTAGTCTACATTGCCTGTTGTTGTATTTTCTGAGTTAGCTAAAATTCAAGAAAAAAAATTAATAGAAATGTTGAAAAGATATAAAAAGGCTTTTGGATGGACTTTAGCAGATATTAAAGGATTTTTTTCCTTCAGTTTGTATTGTCAAACTTCTATCAGATGATCCTTTAGAGGACATTTTGGAATAAATGGTACTGTATCTAAAATTTTTCGAGCTAGATTTTGTTGGCCTACTTTTTTTAGAGATCTTAATGAATATATTAAAACATGCGATTGATGTCAGCGAGTAGGAAATATTTCTAGAAGAAATAAAATACCATGTTGAAATTTTTTATGCATAGGGATTAAATTTTAAGGGAAAATTTATGCCTTGATTTGGAATATTATATATATTACTTGTTGTTGATTATATGTCCAAATGGATTGAAGCTGTTTTTGTACCTAAATGTGATGCTCAGAGTGATTCTAAATTTTTAAATAAAAATATTTTTATAAGATATGGAATGCCGAGAGTAATTATTACATATGGAGGATCTCATTTTAGGAGTAAGAGAAGGAGAAATTGACTAAAAAATATGATATTATGCATAGAGTCTCTACTGCTTATCATCCTCAAACCAGCGGTCTAGCTAAGATATCAAATCTTGAAATAAAATAAATTTTAGAAAAGGCTGTAAATCCCTTTAAATTGGATTGGGCGGCTAGATTAGATACTGCATTATGTGCATACAAAACTACTTATAAGACTCCTATAGGAATGTTACTATATGGACTTATTTTTAGAAAAAACATGTCACTCATAGTAGAATTGGAGCATAAAGCATTTTGGGCTATTAAAGAATTTAATTTTAATATAAAAGATGTTGGTGAGATAGAGTGTTGCAACTCAATAAACTTGAGGAGATTAGAAATGAAGCATATGATAACGCAAAAATCTATAAAGAGAAAATGAAAATATGACTTGATTCGAAGATTATTAAAAAGAAGTTTCAACCTAGATAAGAAGTTTTATTATATAAAATAAGATTGAGAATATTTCCAGGAAAACTGAAATCCAAATGGTTAGGACCATTTAAAGTGATTAAAGTCTATCATTACGTAATTGTTGTTATTAAATATCCTAAAACTAGACAAATATTTAAAGTTAATGGGCATCAATTGAGACATTATTATGAAGGAAACATGCCACAATTTAAAGATATTCTTGACGTTAAGTCATTCTGATTAAACAATGGTACGTCAGGTTGATGACGTTAAACCAAGTGTTTTGTGGGAGGCAACACATATATAAATCTAAATATATTTAAATATTACTATTTTGTTTAATAAGTGTTTTTAGGAAATAATAATATTTTTGAATCCTACACAATTTAATATATCATAAATTAAGATAAATATTGGTATTGGAGAAAAAAATTGGAATCAAATTGAAAAAAAAATAAAAGACGTGATTTTGGCGCCGACAGTGCCATCGAGAGTGCCGACGACATCCCAAGCAGTTTTGCGAGTTCAGTGCGAATGTGGCAAACTTTGGCAGGATTGCGATCCTAAATAACTATCGAGAGGTGTCTTTAAAGGCCAAAAAACTGCCTTAGATGACCAGAAACTTTCCAATTTTGAATTCCATGGCTTCCAATTCCAAAAATACTTCAAGGTATGGAGTTTTCAATAAAAGAAAGTTTATCAATATTGATGTACAGAGATTATACGACAAAGTCATTATGAAAAAGAGTTTTATCAAGGAGAGAGGCTGTGTCAATCATAGATTGAGTAATAATTGTACAGAGACGTTGAGAAGTTTTGTGCTACACTACCGCTGCAGTTGTTGTACGAGTGGTAAAGGAATTCTATGCTAATTTACATGGAATTACCGAAGGAGTCATCTTCACTCGAGGTAAGGCTGAACCATTTACTCTGGCTAGAATTAATGATTTGTATATGATAGAAAACATTCCAATCTATTATTATACGAATTTTATCCCATTGAGAGATATGATGCCAGATGTATATAACTTTTTGACGGATGAAAATGATAATTGAGAAATCAGAGAAGAGGGATAAGTCAGTTTCTCTGCTTCACTGCTTAATCCAATATCAAAACAATGACATTTCTTCATATCTGCAAAATTACTCCCTACCATGAAGATTAGCAGAATCACAAGTAAATGTGTCATTTTAAACTATTGCATTCAAATGGAAAAGCCGATTAATGTGGGATTGATTATTTTCAAATCTATTATGGGTATTATTATGAATGTGCTAATATATGGACTGGGGCTTCCTTCTACAATTTTCTTACTTTGCAGTCAATCTCAAGTGCCATATGAAAGTTAGGAGAAAGTATTATTACCTTATGGGCCCGTGGTTCTTATTAATGACAATTTTATTGGGAATGGGAATTAAGCATTAGATATTATCTTGGATCAGTCATCACATGCTTCAACACCATTAATGCCACAAATAGTTGGAAGTTAAATAACTTTGGAGAAGAAAATAGAAAGAGAACTTTAGAGTTATTCTCAATGTAATAGGAAATCTCAGCTACGTTTTTTATCACTAATTTGGAGGATGAAGGAGAACTCTGATCGTACTGGAACAATTAAAGCAGTTTGGTGCAGATGCTTAAGAAAAATAGATAGATCGATGAAAATTTGACTTATCAATTCCCATTCCGATATTCTACAATTTGTACGTACAAAATACTGAAGATGAAGCAGAATAATTGAAGAAGTTTGACTTTATACTACTTTAAATTAATTATGTTTTTAATATAATTGTGTGGATTTAATTTACTTTACTTTACTTTACTTTTCTTTAGAACTCTATTGACTTTGACCGTGTGTATTGTTTTGTGTCAGTGTTCTAGTATTGTGGCTTGATTTAGATGTTGAATTATAATTTAGTTTGCTTTATGTATGTGAAAGTGTGATTAGAAAAAAAATGTATTTGTAAAAAGTTTATTTTCATATATAAAAGTTTTTTTGGTGTTGTTTGTGAATATGATTGTTTGAGAAATATTTTTAGATGAAAATTTGTGTTTAAAAAGACTAAATAGAATTTGGAGTAAATGGAAAGAAAAATAAAAATTGCAAAAAAAAAAAAAATTTGGCCACTGGCACTGACAGTGACCTCGACCTGAAAAATACCCAAACCCCTTAGAATTTGTGATTTTCATAGTAAAAACACAATTTTTACCTTTTGGTCACATTCAACCGTAGGTTTTTGGACCTAGGGCTTGCTATTGTTCGGATTTGAGGCAATTTTAAGGCAAAAAAAAGTACAGATTTCATCTTCTCTAGGTAAGAGCTACACTTTGAATTCAAAATTATTTATTTCACTAAGGATTTATCTTACTTTACCTAGATCCAAAATTTTGAAATCTTTTAGAAGATTTTTAGAAAATCCTATGGTGAAGAACTCTTACTAAGTAAATTTAAGTTTAAAACGTTCCACATTGTGATTTACGGAATTTTTAAGAATTTATTCGGATTTTATCAAATTTTCATAGATTACCATTGCACCAAGAATGAGTAAGGGAAATATAAAGGTGGATTTTGATGATTAAAAGTTTGCCAATTACAAGGCCAAAATTTGTTCAATATTCTACCTACAACTAAAAAGGTAGTTCTGGATCAAGGATTTAAAAATCTCAGTGGAGAAGTCGAAAGATTAATCAATGCTCGACAGAGAGAGAATTAATCAATGCTCAACTATTATTGGTGTAGTGATGGAGTTTTATGCCAATTTTATGAAAACTTCTGAAGAATATGTGTTTGTTCGTGGGAAAATGGTGGAATTCACTCCAAGAAAAATTAATGAATTTTATCAATTAGAGGATGTGTATAGCTACCAGTACAAATCATTTTTTTCTACTAATGAGGCCTTAGAAGAAGTTATTTCTTTTCTTACTGATGGAAGAGTAGCTTGGAAGGTGAAGAATAATGTTAAGGTAAACTTTCCTCTTTCTATGTTAAATGTAGTATCTAAGGTCTGACACTACTTTATTTCTGGTAGAATGATACCAACAAATCATCATAGTGAGGTTATAAAGGATAGAGCTATCTGAACTTCTATATCCAGTAAATGAGAAGGATAGATGTAGTCTCTATTGTTTATAGAAACACTCATTTTATTACTTTAAGAGAGACCACTAGTGGTTTGGCACACCTTGCCCTGATCTTCACACTATGTTAATAGGCAGGAATTGATTTTAGAATGGATGAGGAGAGGATTGAACCTCAAAAACTATTGGACCTACCAATATTAATATTTATGAATCTCATGTTGGATGGAAATATGGAAGTAGGACCAGAGATATTCCTTATACTTTAAGTACTACTACTTCTAGTACCCCTACTCTCCAAGAACTTATGGAGTAGATGATGATCCAACAGGGAGATATCTTGAGAATGGAAAGTAGAATGAAAAATATAGAGGCTAGAAATGCACATAATGATGATTTGACAAGACATAAGTTTGATCATGATGCTTCTTATGATGATGTGGTGGTCAGATACATGAGGGGTGATCACTCAGTTTAGTGTCCTACTCACCCTATTTTTACCCCATATCAGCAGTAAAATTTGGATGTGGAAGAAGATGAAGAAGATGATGATTGGTGATTTTATAGTTAGATTTTTTTTTAGTTTATATTTGGTTGTACTTTATTGTTGAAACTATTTATTTTTAGAGCGTGACACATTATTTTAAATGTTATGTTGAATTGTGAACAATAGATTTGTAAAACTGTTTTTACATTGGAAATCATTTAAGTTCTGTTGTAAGTTTCTAGTAATTTGTTGAATGTATTTGTAGTTAACTCTTTCTTAGCATTTTTTTTAAATGTATAATGTGTTTAATATTTTGAGTCTTGTAGCTTTTCATATTAGCACTTGCAATATTTCAAAATTAAGTTTCAATATCGAAACCTTCAACAGGTAAGTCTTTCCTTAATGTATTAAATGTTTTCTTCCACCCTTGACTTTTTCAGTTCTTGATACTAAATCTCTTAAAAATTTAAGTTTGGGGGGAAAGAAAAATTCTTTCTTAAAGAAAATAAACTTAATTTTATTTGTCTTTAATTAACTATATTTTTAAAATATTTTAAAATTTAACATGACCTTTGGGATTAGAGGGTAACTTTAGATAACTATATTTGGGTTTCTAAATGTATAGTAAGCTAACGTAAAAACTTTCAGTAATAAAGGTTAATTTTAAAGATTAAGATATTCAGTATGAGAGAATACAACAATTTTTTTCCATTGTAAGTAAAGAAATTTGTATTTTTAAAGTATTAAAAAATTTTAGAGATTCATGCAAGAAGAAAAGAATAAAACTTTATGAAAATTCTTTAAAGCTAATATAAATTTATAGAGTGAAGGAATGTGAAAAGTTTTTAACTTTAAGAAGAGGATAGTGAAGTTCAAAATCTTTAAAGGCTATCCAGATATAGTAATCCTTAGATAAAAAAAAGAAAATAAAGGAAAAGAAAAATGATAGAAAATGATCTTGAAAAAGAAAAGAAAAGAAAAAGAAAAGGAAAGAAAATGAAAAGAAAAGAAAAGAAAAAGATGTGAGGAGAAGCTTGAGGAGATGCCTAATTAAAAATTGGCTTCACTTGAATCAACTTAAAGAAGAAGGCTTGGCTAAATTTGCTGATCTTATATTTTAGTGTTAGCATAATTACAAGTTAATGAATATTTTAAGAGTCCTTTAATTTGAATAATTTGCAATTTTCCTTGAAAAGAATAGATAATCAAAAATCTTAGACTTGACTACTAGATATTCTTATACCTTTAGTATTAAGTAGAGTTATTTTACATTTTTCTTAAGTTATACTATTATATTTAGTGGACTAAAATATAGAAACCTAGAAGTTAAAATCTTTGTCATGAGTCATTTTTTTATGTAGTAAAGGAGTGAATTGAGGACAAGTTTGGGGGATTTTGATATACCAAAAATATATGCATTTTTAGACCCATATTTTGTACTCATTTTTTGTGATATTGCACTTTAAAGGAAGATATTTTTATGTTTTATTATAGTTTTTTGATTTTTAGGACTTTGAGCAAAAAGGAAGCAAAAAGGATTTGGAGTCAAAATGCAGTTTTTGAAGAATTGCTCAGTGCCGACGACGTCAGACTGGGCGTTGACGACGCTGTTTGATAGAGAGCGTGGATTTTATTTGTAGACCACTAGCTCCGACGACACCAGTGTCAGTGTAGGCCCTATTTATAGAATAGTCAATGAATTTGGACGCTTTTTGAAGAGTTTTAGGATGCACCTAATGGAAAACCGACCCTAGGCTCTATTTAGAGCCAAAATTAATCAGAAAAGACCCCTTCTTCGTCCTTATTTGACCCCCTTCGTGCTCCTTCGCACTCTTCAGCCACTTTCCACTTTCCACTTTCTTCTATGTCGTTCCACACCATTAGTTATTTTTTTCCTTTAAAGTTTTGAGTTTTTATCGTGAATTTAAGTGTGAATTCTTCTCTAAGAGTGTTGGAGAGGGAGAGAAGAGATTTTATCTTCCTATATTTCCTAAGAGAGGCTATAAGGGATTTGCTTTGAGAAAGAGTTTCGGATAAGTGGTGTTTGTTTATTATTGTTGTATGAACTTTCTTTTATATATATGAAATATGTGTTTTTTTGTATCTTTCTCATGAAGTCTGAGTAGTTTGCTTTATCTTTCTCCCTACTCTAAGATATGGTGAAATAAAAAGATAATTTGGATGGGCCAATGCTAAATTATAAAATAAATTTTGATGGTTTTTCAACTCCGTTCTTAATTTACTTTTTGATTTGGTTAATTGAATTGTTAAAATATTTTGTGAAACATATGATCCGGGAAATGGAGAATGAGTTCTACAATAGAGTAAGAATCACATTTAATGCCATGAAGGAATATTTCATTAATGGAATTAAGTGTAAATAAATAGGAAAATATTCATTATTGGGTGTAGAATTAGAGATTTTTAGGGTGACAAACCAAATTCCCCAATTTGATCTTAATGTTTAAGAACTAAAGCGAGAGTTAGCATTTTGGGGAAGTGAAGTGGGAGCTCTGAAGTGGGAGCCAGTATTTTCTAAGCCTAGCCACAAGTTTAGGGACTAAACCTAAGATTAGTCAATGATTTTCTTTAACACTGAATGAGAGTAGAGAATTAAAATTCCTTTTATTTGGCACAATACATATTTAAACCTTTTTTTCATCTCATTTCACCAAAAACTCATTGTAGTGGGATGGATGTTTTTTCATATTAGAAAACTTCATCGCATAAACATAGTTTAGTACTTACTATTTTAAACTATGCATTTAAATTTTACTAGTAGTTAATAATTTAGTTCTGATTGTATATAAAACATTCAAAATTAGTGACAGTAATTTCATTTTATTTCTATGAATTTCTTAATTAATTTATCAATTCAAATTTAAACCTTCCTCATAGGATCGATATTTGGTACATAAATACAAAGTCTTATATTACTTGATAACGATATGTATACTTACGTAGAATCCCAACATTAAGATCTTAACATTATCATTCGTAAAATACCACACCAAATTTTTGGCACCGTTGTAAAGCGAAGTCAATTTTATAAATTTTACACAACTATATGTTTCGGGATCAGTTGTCATTTTTGTTATTTTGTCTAAGTCCTTTTATTTTGTTTTCTTGTTATTTTAACATTTGGTTTTGAAATCCTGCTTTTGAATATCATCCTGCAAAACAGAGTTATCACACCCTTTAACATGTAAAGAAAATCTAAAGTGAGATTTTTCTGATATCTCCAGCGAACCTGCAGAAAAAAGATTATCATGAGGAAATTCAATTTATTGTCAATATTTGAAGGCTTTGATTGGATGTTCAAATCAACCTAGAGATCTTAATTAAGTCTAATATAAATTAGAAATTGAGAGTTTCATTGTCAGCTTAAGAATTTTAGACTCATTGTCAATTGAATCTAAATTGGAACTTAAATTTAAGTTAAGTCGAACCTCAAATCAGTGTGGGCTGAGTTTGAGTTAACTTAGATTAACTTGGGTTCAGTCAAACTCTAGCAGGCCTAATGTAAGTTGAGCGTAATATTTGATTTAACTTGAATTCATGTTAGGTTAAATTCAAGTTCGGTTTTGGTTAAGTTAGGTTGAATGTGGGTTGAACTTAAAGTTTGATTTAACTTATTATGGTTAATTATAACTAATTTTGGTAAGATTTAATTGATTAAATAGACTTATTAGTGATTAAGTTTATTTAGATTAAGGTTAATTAAACCTAATTTGGGTAAGGTTTAATTGACTAATTAAACTTTTTAAGGGTTAATTATAATTAGAATAGAGTTAATTAAACCTAATTTGTGTAAGGTTTAACTTATTAACTAGACTTATTAGTGATTAAGTTTAATTATAATAAGGTTAATTAAACTTAATTTGTGTAAGGTTTAATTGATTAATTAGACTTATTAGGGGTTAGGTATAATTACCTTAAAGTTAATTAAACCTAATTTGGATAAGTTTTAATTGATTAATTAGACTTATTAGGGGTTAAGTCTAACTACATTAAAGTTAATTAAACCTAATTTGGGTAAGGTTTCACGTATTAATTAGACTTATTAGGGGTTAAGCCTAATTAGATTAAAATTAATTAAACCTAATTTGGGTAAGGTTTAATTGAGACTTATTAGGGTTATTTCTAACAAGTTTAAAGTTAGAAAAACCTAATTTGGGTAAGGTTTAATTGATTAATTAGACTTATTAGGGGTTAAATCTAATTAGATAAAGGTTAATTAAAGCATAATTTGGGTAAAGTTTAATTTATTAATTAGACTTATTAAGGTTTAAGTATATTTAGATTAAGGTTAATTAAACCTAATTTGGGTAAGGTTTAATTGTTTAAATAAACATATTAGAGGTTAAGACTAATTAGATTAAGGTTAATTAACCTAATTTGGGTAAGGTTTAATTTATTAATTAGACTTATTAGAGGTTAAGTCTAATTAGATTAAAGTTAATTAAACGTAATTTGCGTAAGACTTAATTGATTAATTAGACTTAGTAGAGGTTAAATCTAATTAGATTAAAGTTAATTAAGTCTAATTTGAGTAAGGTTTAATTGATTAATTAGACTTATTAGAGGTTAAGTCTAAATAGATTAAAGTTAATTAAACCTAATTTGGGTAAGGTTTAATTGTTTAATTAGACTTATTAGTGATTAAGTCTAATTAAATTAAGGTTAATTAAAACTAATTTGGGTAATGTTTAATTGATTAATTAAACTTATTAGGGGTTAAGTCTAATTAGATTAAAGTTAATTAAACCTAATTTGGATAAGGTTTAATTGATTAATTAGACTTATTAGTAATTAAGTCTAATTAGATTAAAGTTAATTAAACCTAATTTGGGTAAGGTTTAATTGATTATTTAGACTTATTAGGATTTAGGTCTAATTAGATAAAGGTTAATTAAACCTAATTTGGGTAAGGTTTAATTTATTAAATAGACTTATTAGAGGTTATGTATAATTTGATTAAGGTTAATTAAACATAATTTTGGTAAGGTTTAATTGATTAATTATACTTATTAGTGATTAAGTCTAATTAAATTAAGACTAATTAAACCTAATTTGGGTAAGCTTTAATTAATTATTTAGACTTATTAGTGATTAAGTCTAATTAGATTATTTTTTACATAAACTTAATTTAATTAAAGTTTAAGAGATTTTATCAGGTCTAATAGGGGATTAGATCTGACTAAGGTTAACTAAGGTAAACCTAACATGATTAAGGTTTAACTTAATTTAATTAAGTCTAATTAATGTCTTTAGACCTAATTAAGGTTCACAACTTTAAGTTTGAGTTAGGTCCACTTAGGTTTGAACTTAAAGTTGTTGATTTAGCTCAAGGTAGGATGATTGAGTCTACGGTTCTTTATATTGGGGTTTTAATTGTAATTTTTTTTTTGAGCTTACATTATTTTTTTGAAACCCTAAATCATAAAATGTCATTTTTAAATTTTTAAATGGCTAAAATTTGTCTTTTTAGCGTTTAGAAATTTCACTATAAAATTTTAACCATTTTCAAACTTAATTTCCAAATTCTGCAATTTTTATAATTATTTTTTAAGATAATTACAAAATTTGATAGAAATTGGAAATTTGGACCTTAGAGAATTTTCCTAGTCTTCGAAAAATCAGAGAATGTCTACAAGAATGGAATTATGGATCTGTGAAAATTTTAGAAAATTTTGAATTATAAATAATTTTTAGTATTTAAATTACTAATAAGAGTAGTTAATTAATTAAAAATTTAATATAAAGTAATAATTTCAAATTTTGATTCCATAATTTTCTCCTTATCTCCCTAAGTTTAAGGATATTTTTATTTTCTTTTTGTGAATTTTCTGTGCAATGATATGAATTTTTTAAAATTTTAGAATTTAATTAAATAAGAAAATTCAAAATTTTCTATTTATCCACATATGCGCTAACTGTATCCTCGTACTGGTCGAAATTCTATGTGGCCCTGTTTGATTGGTCAAGATTTCCATGCAACCAGCCATGTGGCCCGTAGTTTTAAATCCCTTTGTTTGGACCAAACCACAGTTCAACAGGATCTTGACAGTCCATTTTTAATACATAAAAAAAGATGTCATCTCATCATCTTCTCCAAACCTCTGTTTCCCGTGGACCGTCCATGATCCAAGGGAATGATCTCGCTTGAATCTTGACTTTACCTCATGAGTATTGTTCCATAGGCTTCATCATGGTAAAACAAACACATCCATACAGATTTGTAGTGGTTTTGAATATGTTCGTTTCACAAAGGTCCAAACTGAATGCAAATTAGGTTAATTTGGTCATACCCGGGTTTGATGAGGTGAAGCCTCAATCAAATTTGACAGGATCAGTGGTTAGGTGCTTGCGAAGCTCATTGTAGGTCCAATTTGAGGTGAAATTGGTTCCGACAAAAGTTTACCAAAAGCGGCTAAGAGCTTGATGTGGAACAAAGTCAGAGCTCAAGGGAGGATCCAATTTTGATTTGAATCTTCTTCTTACACCTTACGGAAGGTGTAGGAGGAGTTAATTTGATGATTGGGTGGGGTTCTTGTTAAACCCGAAGAGTGTCCTGTTTTTGGGGATTTCAGGTCACTATATTAGAAAAGAGTAATGGGTTTGAAGGCTTGATTTTGGACGAGATCAATTGCCTATGGAGTGGTGAAGAGTTTTTCTATTGGGAGCATTTAAGTTTGAGCATTGTAATTAGGTCTCTTCTTTTTTTTGTGGCTCATGGTTTTGGGGTATAAGCAGGCTTTATAAGAGCCAACAATCAACTGTGATCAGCTAAAGTTCATTTGGGGATGTTGTTTACCACATTAATGATGGTTTCAAGATAGAATTTCGGTTGAAGATAAGTTCATTTGACCTTCCAAGGTTAAACCCATGTGTAGTAGGTTTTAACTTAAATCGTTGGCTTCACGTAATTGTCTCACATATGAGGTGGATAATGTTGGCTAATATTTGCTGAGATAGCCTTCCCCACATAATTCCATTAGCTCATTCTATGGATTAAAGGTAACATGAAACAAATGCTTCTTACTCATCTTTCTCCTCATGATGAATTTAACTTTGATAAAAGAGGCTTAGATAAGCTATTTCTCTCCTTTGGTGAGGGTTTGAGGTGCTCTCCACCTAAGCTTCCATGTCATGCTTTGGTTTTAAGAGGGAATGACACTTGTCCCTTCTTTCATGATGGTGTTTTAATGACTCTTAACTATGGTTAGAATCATGGTTAATGGGTTGGTTAAGGTGCCAAATATGTTATGATTGGTTTAATGGGTCATGGGTACTTCCCAAGAATTAGATTTAATTTTGAAAATCAATTATGGGTTTTTTATGTCATATATGATGCTATTTAATTTAGGGTTAAATTTTATAAATCCATTTTTAAATAATTATGTAATTAATCAAAAATGGAGGAAATTATAATATTAACCCATAAGTTGGTCAAAATAATTTTGGGTGTTGACCATTTGACCAATTTTGTTAATTCTTTTTAAAAATTCAATATTTAGACCAAATTTGACCAATGTTGACCAAAGTTTGCCAATTATAGTCTAGAGTTGACCAATGTGACTTACCTAACCTTATCATGGTTGGGTTAATCATGAGTCCATGGGCTTTGATTATGTGTCTTGGTTTAGTCATGTTTTCCAAATTTGACCTCTTAAATTGTTGAGTTGACTTTTAGGTCAATGTGATATTTATTTGATCATATATTGATTATTTTGACCAAATTTAATTTATTTGGTCAAGGGTTGACCAATATAGTCCACGTGGTTGTCATCTGGTCATGGATTGATCATTTTGACCTAGTTTGACTATTTAGGTCAAGGGTTGATCAATATAGCCAATGTGATGGTTATTAGATCATGGATTGACCACTTAGACCAATAATTGTTGAATGGTTTTTATAGTTGGCTAAAGGGTCCACTTTAATCATTTTGGTGTTTTGAACTGATCAAAATATCCAATTTTATCATTTTTAGGGTTTGAACTGATTCATTGTTCTAATTTATGCAAAGTTGACCAGTTTAAGCTAAATTGACTATTTGGGTCAAAGTTTACCAATTGTGGTAATTAAGTGTCAATGTTGACTTTATGATCATTATGGTGACCATTAAGTCAAAGTTTGGCCAGATTAAGGTTTGGCACTACTGATCTGATCATTTTAGGGTATTGTCATTATTAAGATCCAAAAAAAGTGCTTTGCCGGTTTTTTCAATTTTTTAGGTTTTAATTACCCTAGATATATTCAAGGAAGTCAATGTTAGTAGACCCTTTATCTTGAAGATCACAATGATTATTTTTAAGTCGTTTGAAAATGTCTGGGAATCTTAGGTCATAAGATTTCCCAAGTTGAATTTGGTCTATGGATGTGATTTTAAAACCTTCTCTAAAAGAGAGGTCAACATTATTATGTAGTTGCATTTGAAACTATTGTAGTAAAAACTTTCATTCTCTGTTGTGGACCTAAATTGTAATAATAACAGTAGATTTTTATATTTTTTGCATTTTTAGTTATTTTCAGTTTTTTTTATGTTTTTAATTCTAAGCAAATTCTTTACAATATATTATATTTCATTTATTGCTTTAATGCCTATATGTATTTTTAAAGTTAGTACCTGCAGTATACTATAGCCCAGATTCATACTCAAAAATCATCTACAGGTTAGTTTTTATTTTTATGCATTTAGGATTTTTTTTCACCTTCTATATTTTGTAATAAAAAATTTTTAAATCACTTAAAAATTTAATTTTGGGTGAAAAAAAAAAAATTCTTTTAAAAACAAGTAAACTAAATTTTTTTTGTCCTCAATTAATTTTTTTTAAACATTATCATGACCTGTGATACTAAGATTTAACTTTAAATGACTATACTTTTTTTATGAATAATGTGGTAAATTTATGTAAAAGTTTTTAATAATGAAGGTCAATTTTTAAGTTAAAGATATATAATATGAAAAGATAAGACTATAATTTTCTATTTAAAGTAAAGAATTTTTTTTTTTGAAGTATTAAGAATTTTAGAGTCTCATGTAAGATGAAAAGAATGAAAATTTATGAAAAATCATTAATTAATATGAATTTATAAAATAAAGAAAAGTAAAGAGTTTTGACTTTAAGAAAAGGATAATGAAGTTCAAAATTATTAAAAGCTATCCACATATAGTATTCCTCACTTGAAAAAGAAAAAGAAAATAAAATATTGAAAAGATCCTTAAAGAAGAAGAAAAAAAAGAAAAAAAAAGAAAAAAAAGAAAAATAAAAAGAAAAAAATGAGTGAGGAGAAGCTTGAGGAGACGCCTAATTAAAAATTGGCTTCACTTGAATCAGCTTCAGGAAAAAGCTTTTGTTTATTATCTAAACATGTATTGATGTAATAGTAGCATTACTAGTAAAGTTTACATGAAGTTCTTCTTCATCTTTATGTTTTAAGTATCCTTAATTTCACAAATTGTAATTTTTCTTAAGATGAATAGAGATTCAGAAATCATAAATTTGACTACTAAGTACTCTTAGACATAGAGTTTGAATCTAAGTTATTAAATTTTTTTCTTAAATATTACTTTTTTATTTATTAAATTAAAGTATATGACTTATATGTTAATCTCTATCCTAAGCCATATGCGTTTATGTAGTAAAAGTGTCACACAAAGACAAGCAACATATAAGTTCGGGGGATTTTGCTTCACCAAAATAATATGTTGTTATAAGTATACATTTTATGCTTATTTTTGGTAATAAGCTTCTTTTTAAACAAAGGTATTTTAATGTTTTTTAATATAGGTATATAAATTTTAAGTACTTGGTGCAAAAGTAGCAAAAAAGATGAAATTTGGAGCCAAAGTAGTGAATTTTCAGAATTTTGGCACTTGATGAGCAAGATTGGCGTCAGAAGTACCATTTTACAGAAAACTGGTGTCTGATACTCCAGACTGATGCCAAAAGCACCATTTGACAGAGTGCTAGGGCCAGAAGCACTAGATTTGGTGCCTGAAGTGCCAAAACCCAGAACTGCACGATCTTAAGCAAGTTGGTGCCTGATGAGTCATAACCTGCACCAGATGCACTAAAGATGACTTTTTTGCTGATTAATGTGGTTTGGGACAAAATTTTCACAAATTTCAAAAGGTAGAGCAACCCTTGGAGTGATTCAATGCATTTAGACACTTTGGAAGGTTCTTTTTTGAAGGGATATGTCTCTTGGATCAATGGACATGTCTCTTGGATTCAAAAGAGTTAACTTTTTGATAGAATTTTGGAGGAAATTTTGAATTCATTTTGAAGGGAGGAAGACATTAATAAAAGAAAAGTTTTTGAGAGTGTGTGTGAGTGTCATGTAAGGGGGGCACTAACAGAGTTTGAGAGAGAGAGAAAGTGAAGGTCTTGTAAATTTTTTTCAAGGATTCCAAGATCAGAGAGAATGTGAAAGATTTCTTCCTCATTACACTTCTAAGAGATAATTTAGAGTGCTTTGTAAAGAGAGAGGATTGAAGAGAACTTTAAGGGATTTTCTCGTGAAAGATTGTGAGATAAGTTGTGTCTTTTATTTCTTTTATCATGTAAACTTATTTTTATATATGAAATCCGTGTTTTGTCGTATCCTTCTCATGAATTCTGAGTTTCCTCACTTTAAAATATTCTTTTCTGTAGAATTGATTTTTTTATACGGTTTTAAATGTCAATAATTTGTACTGATTTGAACTCAAATCTTCATTTACTTCTTGATTTTGCCAATTAAATATTAAAATGTGTTGAGAAACATATGTTTTAAAAGGGCTATGATTTCGAAAACATGGTGAGAATCACATTTAATTTCATGGGAGAGGATGTCATCTATGGAGTTGAGTGCAAATAAATAGGAAAATATACTTTGTTGGATGTAGAATTGTAGAATTTATGGTGACATATTAAAATTTCCAATTTGGTCAAGTTGATTGAAAACTGATGAGAGATTGTTAGCCCTTAAGTGAGGGAGTAGTGGGAGCTCTGGAGTGGCAGCCCGTATCCTCCCAGCTTGACCATGAAATTAGGGACCAAACTTTAGATTAGTAAATGTTTTTTATGCAGTCGAAAGAGATTAAAGAATAAGATTGCTCCTATTTGGCACAAAACAATTTATATATACTTTTTCAAATGATTTTAATTTCTTCACAATCCATATACTCTTTGTAAAGGGGAAGGATGCTTTCTTAAATTTGAACTCTTTATCACAAAACTTTATTTAGTTTCTGTAAATTTTCCTTTTTAAAGTATAGCAATTAGTTTAATTAACTTTGTCTTTTTACTTCTTTTTATTTTACATTCAGTCTATTACTTTATATTCAAACTTAACACTTCACTTTGGTAGTTTAAAATTGGAGTTTACATTATAACCTTAAGAATTCACTTATAGGCATTTCTAACTTCCTTGTGGTATCGATATCTAGGACACCATTAGAATCCTTTATTTCTTGAGCAATACATATAGTTGCGTTATTATTAGGAGATTTGGTAGTTTAAAGATTTTTAAAAGATAAAACTATTTTCACCAAAGTTATTTTGGTTGGGATTAATTTGCATATTTACTATTGTATCTGCCATGTGTATTTTGTAATATTGAAAAACATGTAGAAAATTAACATATTTAAATCTTCCCACATCACAACACCATCAACACGACTTTTGAGTTGAAATCTGACAAGAACAAGAGCTGAAGGCACTTCAACTACTTTCTGGAATTGGCAGACAGATCTTATGTCCATTAATATTTCTTTCTTCATCTAGGGTGAGATTGCACAACCCACCCTCTTGAGCAACTCAGCAATAATAAACCCCTATTTGTTAGCTAACCTTTCAAACACTATGCGGACTTTGGGGATAGGAGTAGGCCTCTCCCTCACCTTATCATGACCTTAAGGCGATGACATAGCTGTAGCAATACTATAGATGCTGTCATCGCCAGTGGTATCCACAATGGATGAAACATAATTTCTCATAAGATAGGGGTAACATCGGACAATCCAAGTTCCTCCTGGTGAAGAATCTCATAAATGGGCGCTATTTCTGTATCATGGACCCTGACAACCCTCTAAATCTTCTGGATTCAATTTCTTTTTGGTGACTTAATCAACAACTTATCCCCTGAACTGGAAACAACTTTAAATACTAGTGGTAGAGTGCATAACCCAACAACTATATCTTCTTCAATCAAAATTTCTTTTCCATCAATAGATGGTATGGTAGCCACGGTGACAGTGAATCCAATGGCAGTAGGTGTGACAATTCTTGAGATGATGGATAAGAGGATAATAGACTTAACGGGTGTTGAGATGGGAAAAATCTTTGCCTTCTTGTATTAAGGGAAGTCTTGGGGACAGTTCAAATCAAATTTAGCGTAAGACTCCTGAACTTTTGTAGCAGCAAACTCATGATGAAGAACAGGGCCTTGCCAATTATGATGTCAAACTCTTCAAATCAGGCTCCAAACTTGTTCATCGGTGCAATGTTGCGGACGTCTCAGACAGTAGGAAGTTTTCAGGAGAAAGTGAGAGTAGGGAACGCTATTGTAGCAGCTTCAAAGGAAAAGTTTTGAGGGTTAATATTAACCATCACTTTGTAATTTCAGAGCAAACACTAAAAATTAACAAAGATCATTCTGTGGAATGGGCACATCACTTCTTATTTCCTTTTTCAAATTTATTGTTTATTTGTGCTTATAGCATTAAAGCGTTTCAAATAAAAAATTAATCGAGGAAGAAGAGTCGTAACAACTTGGCTCAATTCGCAAAATAGTAAACTAAACCAGATAGTCCACCAACACACTTTTTGGGGGTCTGATCCCACACATTTCTCTTAAAGGACTCCTAAACCTTCTGTTTGAAGGTGATCAAACCAATGGTCCTAGAATCCCAAGTAGTTGACTGTACTTTCTTAAGAAAGAAATGGGTGAATTATACCAACAGAAGAAAGGAAATTTGGTTCATGAGGTACATGGACACATTATCGATGTATGAAGATAAGACTTTCGGATCACAATGGACTGGGAAACTATTCCCCAGCGAAGTCGCCAAAAATTTTCGGTCATCTTTTCTGTTGAAAAAAAGAAATGCTGTTTAACAAAATATCTAATTAAATTTTGTAAAGCAACAAAACAAGTGACATAACTAGCTTAAGGAATAGACATATCACTTGTCTGTGGAGCTTGATTAAATAAATTTAATAATTTATGACATCCATATTAGTTTACAAAGCTTTATTTTGACCGACAAGTTCACTTATCTAATATAAAAAATTAGATAGGGTTTATATTAAGCTGGGTTCTAAAGCTTCCTATAAGGGTAAGCCCTTAGAGTTAATTACATATTCATTGTTCGAGGTAACCTAAGAAAACTCTCAATTTAGATAACAAACTATTGTCTTCAAGAATTTCAAAAGATAAGACTTTTCAAAGATCGGGCCAAGGAGTGTCAAATGGGAAAGACTTAAATTTGGAACACTCTTATGGAGTCAAAAGGGGGATAACTAGGGGTTTTCGTAGATTTTTTGGAGAAACTCAACGACTTCGCAAGATATCCTATGATTTGGTTTTAACTTCGAGAAAATCATTTCCAAGAGTTTCACCCTGCCAATTATTATTAGTTAGCACTTACATTTGATTGACACAATCATAATAATAGCCTAAAAATAGGAGGGTTTATGCCTTAATGAATGACAACCTAACCTAAGGCGAGTTAGCGCTTAAAGTGCAGAACATTATTTTGCAAAAGCCTAAAGTTAAGGTGAAGACTTATGTTTCAATAGGAAACAACCTCAAATTCATATTGTTCGTTATTTAATTCTAAGGAAAGGTTTATTGCTGTAGATTTGTTTGTCGTTCTTCCAATAGTGCTAGCTACAAGCTCCTCATTGCAGTATCACTCCTAAAGTCTAAAGGTTAAAATGGTTTAAATGAAGAGTACGTTTAATCAATTTTGGGGGGAGAAGTTGATTAGAGTGACACCAGTTAAGATTCCCACAATTTCCCCAATCTTGTACCACAACTTTCTTTTGAATTTACTTAGGATAAACGTGTTTTTAAAATCATTTAAACTAGGGAGATCTTGTTAGCAACCATGGGTTACCTCATCTGACGGACTCCCATAAATTCAAAAGGACGTGTTATGAAATTTTTTGTGCTGTTATTTTTGAAAATGTTGTTTAATTCTAAAAAAAAATGGTTTTATAATTTTCAATTTTGAAAAAGGTTTTGTAATCAGAGCAACTACAAGTAGGAAATTCAAAAGTAAAAGTGAAGGAAATTGTGCTGCTAAAATGTAAATGCGTATTTCTCATCTTCTCGCACTCCCATTGAAATAATAGAACATGCAACATTTATGTATATAATTTTTTAAAAATTTTAATTAAATTACAAGAATGGAAAGAAGGAAAACCAGTTTAAGGTGTAATTGCCGAGTCCTATGTCAAACTTGGTGGGTTTCTACAAGTTTTAATTATCCTTCAATGTTTCCAAAAGATCCTAAAATGTTAAAGGCATAACCCCAAACAATTTTAAAAATTCTTGGAAACAATTTGAGTTCCTTTGAACATATTATATTGTTCAATTGATCATCTGAAGTTAGATTTATTTCCAACAAATTAACACACCCTATGCTCAATGAACCTTGATACTTTAACTATCCCAAGGGTGGGGCAATCAAATAGTCAAATGTTTTATTTAAAAGTTATGTAAATGTGCGCACCGAAATATAGACTTAGAGTCGTTAAGTATTTTAACGTCTAGATAAGGTCGGGCTTGTAATAATTTCAAAAATGTTCTTGCTCAGTTATGTTACCTTTTCTAAACCTCATTAAAAAATCTTGGATTAAGCCTAGTTCACTACAATGCCCATTAAAACTCCATGGGTAAATTTGTAATAATCAAAATGTTAATTCAAGTAAGTTTTATTCTCATTAAAGAATCATATTATCCTCTAATCACCATTTAGGAAGTCTCAGATAAGTGAATTATTATCTTTCTAACTCAAGCCCACTACTTTAGGATCATCTAATTGAATTATCCCAAGTCATAAAAAATAACAAAGTTACAATTCTACCCTTTTCATGAAAAGGTGGCAAATTGGTTTCTTCCTCTTAACCCATTATGTTTCAGATTATCCAAAAGAGTTTATTACGATAAAAATTACCAACTTACCTCTTGAATTAATCCTAAATTTTAATTGGGGTATTAAAATCCAAAGTTATCATTTTGCTACTAGGGCTCTCCACTTCATAACTTATGAAAGATAGCTCAAATGACTTTAAATTTTTTATGGCACCCCACTCATGGGTAAAATAAAATATAAGAGGAGAAAGTGTGATTTTTCTAATTTTTATTTAATTTATGTATTTATTTTAATTTATTAGAACAAATGAAAAATATGACACTAAATAGGACGTAGTGGGATTAAGGCTTATTTGTTGTTGTTATATAATTATTTTAACTGAAAAAAAAAATTTCAATGTCAATTTATTTAGTTAATCAAATTAAAGATTTCCTTATTAATGAGAAAATTATTGGAGGTTCACCTAGATTAGAGGACCACTTGGATAAAATTGCATAAATTTTTAAAAATTATTTTAATTATTTTAATTATTTATTGATTTTTAGTAATTACTTTATAGAAAATAAGTTTTAATTTTAAAAATCACTTTTTATATTTTTCTTGAATCCCTCTGAGTCTAGAGAACTGAGAGAAACAAACATTCAATTTTTATAACTGTTTTTTATTTATTATAACTATTTTAATGGGAAATTAAGAAAAATACATTTTGGCATTTAAAAATACATAACTAAAATAGGAAAATTAAGAAAAATATTTTAAAGGGACTCAAGCAATCAGAGAACATTTAGGAACAAATTGGTGTTTTTTCATATTTTTGAAATTTTTTATTATTTTAAATTTCTTTTTATTCAAAATAGAGCAAAAAAATGAACTATGTATTTCAAAATAAATTTAACTTTTTCTATGCGCCTCTGTTCACAAGGAACTTAAAAGACCATTTTCATAATTTTCCTAATTATAGTTAATTTGTTATATTTATTTAAGTCAAAAATACCATTTTACTTATAAAAAAAGATTTTAGTGTTCAAAATAATTCAAATAAGTTTCAAATTTTTACAGTGAGTTAAAAATGATGATTATTTATAGTGTGGAATAATTTTTGTTAGTTTTTGAATATTATTTTATTCATTTGAATTTTAGTGAGTTTTTAGGATTGAATTAATTATAGTAATTTACATAAACATTTAAACCTAATTTTTATTTTTTTAGAGTCCTCTGATCATAGGCAACCTACCAAAACAAGTCTAATATTTTTTTATTTATATTCTAATTTATAAAATTATTTTAAGCAAATATTGACAACTAGGTTTGAAATCTAGGGTTCCTTAGTTAGAGATGCCTTTTGACTTGAGAAAAATCGGACAACATCCCTACTACCCCTAAAATTTCAAGTCATGGTGAATATTATCTATTAAAATAAAACAAAAAAAAGCAAGAGAGTTTTTAATTAATTAAAAATAAAATAAATGCCCAATAATTTTTATTTTTATTCTACATTATTTCCATCTGTCCACTGAGCAATAAGATATTTTTAATTTTTTTTTTATCATTTTTCTACACCAAGTTATGAATTTTTAAAGCTCTGGAATTAAAATAAATCATAAATCATTTAAGTTCCAACTTATCTGAGTCAGTCGTCATGTCAACATAACTCTTCAAAGCCCCATGGTCACCACTCTACTAGACACAATCATTTGACTCAGCGTCTACTCGGCTGGTGCTTTATGTTTCATTTTTTGTCCAGTGTGATCCTATCCCTCCATTTGATACACCCGCAATTGAACGACTCTCCGTCATCATCCCTAACTGAGGTAGCCCAAGAACCGTCCAACTTAAAACCCTAAGAGCTCACTTGATACTTAATGAAATTGCATGGGGTTTGTTCCTACACCTTCATCTAGTCCATACGAACCTATATATGTGACCACTTGCTCATGAAATAAAATTGTTTGGTTGAGGGCTGCGTTGCGCCAATAGCCAATGGGGGTGAGGCAACTCAGAGAGTCTCAATTTTGATCTTGAAGTTGGGGTGGCTCTCATTTTTGGTATTTTTTGGTGATGAGGCTGACCGACCAGCCTAGGGTTGGTGGCTAGGTGGCTTAGGGAGGTCAAAGGAAGGTTTATTGGTGATGGAGTTTTGGGTAGTTTAATGGGTAGTGGCAAAGTTCCTTTTAGTTTGTCTAATTTTGGAAAGAGATCCCCCAATTCATGAGACCCTTAGTCCATCACTCAACTAGGTTGGGCTAAGTGGATTTAGAATGGTCCCTAGGGTTCAGAAGTTAGCCATGATGGCCATGACTTGGCTAATTTGGATGGGTTTTGTTGAATTTAGAGTTTGGGTTCAAATTAGGTTTTGGCTTGAACTTTGGTTTGGGCTTGGCTAAAGTTTAGATTTAGCTCAATTGATTGATCATATTGACATAGATATTTGTTATGAGAAGTTTGGAAAAGAAATTGGGTGATTTTGAATTGACTTGGGAGTTAAATATAGCGGAATTTGGCTCGTGATCAATTTTGGGGTATTTGGGCTAGATTTGGGTTTGGATTTGGCTAGTGTTTGGATTTGGTTCAATTGATGGCCCAAAATGGTTCAAGTTATTTTAATGAAGAGTTTTGGTTATCAATTTGGTGGAAACTGAGGAGTTAAAAATTTCAATATGGTGACATTTGGGTTTTAGAGCAAAATTGGGGATTTTGGTTCTAATTAAAATTAAGGTATGGAGAGTGGTTCAATTGGGCTTCAAATTGGTTTTTGTTGGGATTTTACACAATTAATTTTGATTTGAAATTGAAATTGAGAAAGTTTGAAGTCAAATTGGTGGAAATTGGGGGTGATTTGGGGCAATTGGGCCTTAAAGGGAAAATTTAGGATTTTAGTCAAAATTGGTCAAATTGGTCAAACTGGGCTTCATGAGGGGTCACGATTGGTTTTCAAAGTGTTTGAATTAATTTTTGGAGGTTTTGTGAAAATTTGGGCTACCAATAGCATTTTGCTAATTTTGCCAAAAATCAGGGGTATTTTGGGAATTTCGGAAATTTTGGTGTGTTTTGGCCAATTTGGGTGGTTCAAAAGAGTTTGAGATGGTTTTTGGAAAAAAAATGGGTATTTTGGTGAATTTTTGAAAATTTAGGATTTCAAGGGCAATTTGGTAATTTTGAGAAAGTTTGCACGCAAAAGGCTAAATTGGGTATTTGGGTGGATGAGATCAATTGAGGATGCTAGTCATAAAAAGTACCATTCTTTTAGTCATGAGACCAAGGGAACTCCCATTATGGATCCTCTATGTGTTGGTCATAGCCAAACCCTAGCCTAGGGCTAATGGTTTAGGGGACCATCCAAATGAGTTTCCAAAAGAGTAAGGGATCAAGCCAGGCATGTTTAGTCAAGGGTTTAGGTTGTTAGTGAAGGTGAGGGGTATCAAGTGTGTGTGTGCAAGACTGATAAAGACCGCACCACCCAGGGTTATCCCTAAGGCCAAAAAGTCCTATGGGGACTCTTCTTGAGCTTTCCCATATTGGCTCCACCTCGTAAGTGCTAAAGGCTAAACTCACATGTGAAACTTCAAGATGAGCAAAGAAGAATTTTTGAATTTCTAATGGTGAGGGTTGTTTTACTAGTCTCCTAGGAGTAGTAAATAAGAAAGTCACATGGCTAGATCTTAGACTTAAAAGGAAGAAACTAGACGTCAACCCAAAGTGAGGTCAACCGAAATGTTCTCACCTCTTCTTGAAGATACCACCTTGCTAGTTTGATAGATTAAAGAGGTCAGCTGATGGACATCCAAGCCACCGTCACCTTGCAGATTATGAGTTGAGCGAAAATATCTCCATAAAGGCTTGTCCGACATACGACATTTCCATGCACCAAGGGAACCTATTGAGTACACTCAACTCACTCTTCTAGTGGAACCTCATCATCATTTTTCTCTCTTATAACATTTCTAAATGCTACAAGTTTATTTGAATGTTGTCAAATAAAAGTTATACTCCTTTAGGAATTTCTTGGACTACATCAAATAACATTAGGATTTACTCATCAAAGAGCACATAAAAGCCCATGAGAGGTGGCAAGGAATGATTATGAATTACTCTAACGAGCCAAATGTGAAGAGATAAATGAGCTTAGCAGCCAAGAATGACATATAAAGTGGGGTTTACTTCCATCTTAGTTATGTGTATTTTTATGAATTTTTTTGTGTGAATTAAGTTCATTATCTTTATTGATAACAATTAAAATAGTATGTGGTGCATTATGAGAGTTTTCAATCTGAGGATTCAATCAAAAGCAAGAAGTGGTTTGGTGACCGAACATAAAACAATGAGTGCAATAAGGAGAATGTCATTCAATTTCAATAGGTTGCCAGTAACTTTGGTGTTGCGATATTATCAAAATTTCATTACAAAATGGTTGTGTTATGTCTATTTCAACAAGATGATGTGCTTCAGATGTATTCACAAATTATAAGTAGCCTGATTCATTTTTAAGGGCTTGTCATAAGCAGCAGCAAATGAAAATATAATTTCATAAATAAATAGATGAAGTTTAAGCCCTGGAAAACGTATCCATACCGCTATTTTTGGCAATTCAGTCTTTGGATCAAAATTAATGGACCATTTTTGAAATTTCATCACACTATTTTCTATTCGCATAAATCATTTTGCAAGGAGGCGTGCATAGTCCTCATCATTTGCAAGTTGTATAAGGATATGTCTACCATCTATAATACCTACCTTCCACCAGCCTTAAAGTTGTATACCACACGCCTATTTTCCAACAAGGTCAAGATGACAGGTAGAGACAAGGATAGAAGTTTCATCCTCAGTAACAAACAAAGCAAGCTTCCCATTTTTTTCCCCCAATTTCTTTATGAAAGTATAATCTTCTCCAACAGTAAGTATATAATGAAAGCCTTGTGGAAACATTCCCGTAGTAGGAGTGGCCATATCCCTCCCCCATCCAAAATAACATCAACAAAAGACTAAGGAACAAGAGGCATAACAAAAATCAAGATGAGAAGCGATGAGGGGTAAGGGAAAGATCTCTCCAGCAAAGAATGAAAATGAAATTGCAATGGATGCCAGAGCAAAACCTAGCCACCGCCACAGCCTTCATCCTTTTTTTCATGTTATATAAATATATATATATATTAATAAAAGAGCAACCCGCGGCTCCTTACGTGTTAAAACTCAAAACGGTAACAAAATAAGGTAAGGATAGTGGATCCCTAGCTACTATATATATATTTAATTTAGTATATTATCAAACTTAAAAATAAAAAGGAGAACATCGAAGTATGCAACTTGAAAATTTTCATTTTATTGAGGTTGGTTTATTACAAAATTTTGGACCTAGTCATAGACGCTTGGTCAATAAAATAACCACAGAACAATCAAAATCTCAAAATCTGAAAATCTCATTTCGAGCAATGCCAAGTTTTATAGTATGTTTTGAAATATTGTCCATTGATCGACAATATAGGTCATTCGTCCCGAAAATTCACGAGCTAGTAGGCTCCTCCTGAATAAACCTTTTCTACAACTAATGGTTCCTCCCAAGTTGACTCAACTTTTCCACCTATCTTGTGACATGCAAGAATAAGTTTTTTGAGAACAAGAATGAGGACACCCACTTTGAACGTCCTCAGGCATACCAATTTGTCATGATTGAAACATCCTCTCTTGGTAAAGCTCTAAGTGTTGTTGTGATTATAGTCATTTTCCCTCGAGACTTTCTAATTCTTCAATTCTGAGTTTTACAGTTTCTTCTGTTGTAATTTGGTTGACAACGATGACTCTGAGAGATGGCATCTGAACTTCTAGTGGCAGTACGACCTTAAACCCATACAAAAGCGAGTAAGGTGTACATTGAGTAAGAATTCTGAAAATCAACTGGTAAGCCCACAAAGCTTTTAACAGTTTATTATACCAATCTTTTTATTTTAGTCTAATATTTTTTTCAAAACCTATACTAGTGTTTGGCCAGCCCGTTTTCGCTGTGATAGTAGATCATAGAGCACCTCCAGTCTATCCAATGTCTTTTGATGAATTTATTGATCTTTGTGATTCTGAACAATGTCCCAATATCGGAAATCACTCTGTGTGGTACAACGAAATGGTAAACGACTTAACTCTTTAAAATTTGAAGAACATTTTGTATTGTAACCTCTCATAATGGCACTGCCTCTATCCATTTAGAGAAATAATCCATAGCTGCGAGAATAAATATGTGTCCCTTAGAGGATTTATGGTCTATTGAACCTATTATGTCCTTGCCTCAACATTTGAATGGCCATGAGGCAACAGTTGGGTGTAACACAGTCAGAGGTTGGTGTAAGACCACCCAATGTACTTGGCAAAAGTGTCACCTTCTAGCTATATCCGTGCAATCAAACATCATTATTGGCCAATAATATCTGAGTCTTTTAAACTTCATTTTCATCTTTAGTTCTGACTGGTGAGCTCTATACAATCTGGCGTGTACTTCTTTAATGATATTATATGCTTCTGCTCTGCTCAAACATCATAGCCACATATGATTGAATGATCTTTTGTACAAGAAATAACCCACTAGAGCATATGACATAGCTCTTCTTGTGATGTGATATGCCCCAGAGTTATTCTCTGACAACTTTCCAGTTTGCAAATATTCTATAGTTGGCTTTCACCAGTCTTTGTTGATGTTAGCAACTACAATCATCATTGCTTCCTCCTTTTCAAGATTATGTAGAATGTTGAGGTTGATTTAAAACATTACTCATCTTTGTCGACTATAATGTCAATGGAATCCTCTAGTGACATGTCAATTCTTTTGCAAGTTTTGCCAAAGCATTGGCATGGGCATTATCTCCTCAATGAATCTAGTAGAGAGTCACACAGGGAATCTGTTCAAGCAGTTTCATTATGTACTGATGATATCCTGCTAACCTTGGCTTCAAAATCTCGAATTGTCCGGTGAATTGTTGATTGACGAGTTGCATGTTTCCATAGATGGTAATATCTGTTATATCCATTGAGAATGCCAATTCCAATCTAGTGATCAATACTTCATATTCTTATTCTTTTTTGGTGCATGACTCTATAGGTGGTAGGAGAATCTCAACATACCTTTATCTGGCATGATGAAAATTAGCCAAATTCCTTCTTTTCATGGTATAACCATTTTTTATCTTTTAACTTTCCTGGCTGATGAAGCTCCAACAAAGTAGATTTCATAGCATTGCGCACTGGAGAATTTCATTTGTATTGCATGTTCATCTGGTAATTCATCATTGAGAGGGGAGCTAGCTGGAAGTGGGTGTGTTGCGAAAAAACTAAAAAACTTGCTAAAATATATCCCTTTGATAGCACGGAGGGGAACAGAACTTATATCAAATTGTAATAAGATAATTGACCATCTTACTAGACGTCTAAAAAGTGTTGATCGGGTCATCAAATATTGCAATGGATTAACTTTTGAAATTAAGGTAATCTTATGAGAGAACATGTAATGCCTAAGCTTTTGGGCGATGAAAATCAAAGGTAGACAATGCTTTTTAATGAGTAGATAGTTTCTCTCCATCAATATTATACATCGAATCAAGTAGTCAAGCCCGTCTTCCTTACCTCGTCATTGACCTAAGCTAATAGGCCTTTTAGAAAGTCATCTAATGCTACAGTATAAAGTATCAAAGGTTTTTTTGGGATAGGGGCTGCCAAAACTGGAGGTGTCATTAAGTATTTCTTAATGTCCTCTAAGGCTCATTGGCATTTCTCTTCCCAAAAAAATTTGGCATCCTTTTTAATTAATGCCAAGAAAGGCTAACACCTACTTGAGAGATTAGAAATAAAGCATCTCAGATATGTCAACTTTTCTTGAAAGGAACGTAGCTATCTCAAATTTTTGGTTGGAGGCATTTACAAGATATCTTTAATCTTATCCAGTTCGATCTCAATTTTTCGATGAAGAACAACAAATCCTATAAATTTCCTGGAGGTGACGTTGAAGGCGCATTTTAGAGGATTCATCTTGAGATTATATTGCCATAATCAATCGAACACAATCCTCAAATCATACAAATGGTCTATTTTTCATTTTCTCTTGATGACCAAATCATCCACGTAACACTTCACTTAGTTGTGAATGAGTTCATCAAAGATCTTTTTCATCGCTCGTTGATATATTGCTCCGCCATCTTTAACCCGAATGACATCACTATGTAGCAAAAGATCTCAATCAGTGTTCTAAAGGCTGTAAGTGCTGCATTTTATGGAGCCATCTTGATTTAGTTATAACCGACTATCCATCTATGAAAGTGAAAATCTCATGTGTCGAAGTGATATCCACCATCAGTTCTAGTATTGGCAACAAAAATTCATCTTTTGTACAGGCTTTGTTTAAATCCCTGAAGTCGACACAAACACAAATCTGTCCATTTTTCTTCTTAACTGGCACAATGTTAGCTAACCATGTGGGGTATTGCTCTTCTCTTACAAAGTTAGTGTACATCAATTTCTTTCCCTCATTAATGATTTGTTGCTTTATCTCAAGGTGCATTTCTTGGAGCTTATTTTACTAGGTTCATATCTTTGTCCACCCCTAGCTCATGCCCTGTGACTTCTAGGGATAATCTTGACATTTCATCATAACACCAGGTGAAGCAATCTTTAAATTCTGACAAAAACTATCAAAACTGAAGATTTGTCCACATTCAGTAGAGAGCTTATAAAGCTGGGTCGGGCCTGCTCCTCAGTCATGAGGTTGATTTCCTTCAATTCATCAACAGTTGATTTAATTTCTTCCTCAAATTCTGGGGAGGCATCACCTTTTAACTGATCTTGAGAGTCATCCTCTACATCAAGGTAATTTTCTTCTGATCTGTTAATAACAATCATGCAAAATCTAGAGTCATCGACTGGACCTACAGTACCAAATCTGAGACCTTCTTTCATGTTTGGAATTTGACTTTTAACATTCCACAATTTTTCAAAACTTTGCAGCTTTTCCTTTGGTATTTGTTTTGGCACATATCTTTGTTGAATTAATTTTTCTACACAAAAACAAAAGTAATCAAAAGGTAATTTCATTAATTCATTAGAATAATCTTCTAAATTTTCATGATTTTCAAGATTAACAGAAGTAGATTCATGGTAAAATTTAATTTGGTTTTAAACAGCGTTACGCACTTCCTTAATCTCTAAACTCTCAACCTTTTGAGGGAGAATCAAAGTAAGGGTCATTTCATTCACATAGTGGTTGATCCAATCATACACTGACTCATATTCACTTTTCTCCACATCTTCCAAGGAGATTTCATACTATGGTTTCTCTTATTTTAAGGAGATTTCATACTGAGATTTCCTAAGTGAGTGTCTTAATTAGTGTTGAAAAGATTAAGCTTTAAGTGGTCATAATTCATGATTTGAATTTTATTTGAAAATAAAAATAGGGGTATTAAATCGATTAGTTGTTGACTTCAAAAGTCATACCAATAAGCCCTAGGTTCATTTTATTTTAATAAGCTTCCAAATTTTAATAATTTTTAGAAATTTATTAACTTGTCTTTTGAATTGAGAAAGTGAGGTTGGTTTCTACCAATTAGCCCCTTATGTTTCAAACATCCAAATTAAGATCAGAGGTTACCCATTTCCCTCTTTGAATTAAGCCTAAATGCTAACTAAGGTTAAATTTCCAAAATTACACATTTACCCCTATGGCTCTAACACTTCATAATTTGTCAAATTCAATTATAAAAACTTTGAAATTTTTATCCTACCTCATTCATTGGTCAATTAAGACATCAGAGGAGAAAATGTGATTTTTCAAAATTTAATTTAATGTACATAATTATTTTCATGCAAAAGTAGGATTTTTCAAAGAAAATTCTTAAGTTGACCAAGGTCAATCGTAATCAATTGAAATTTTTACTGGAGGAAGACTTAGACTAGGGGAGCCTTTAGACAAAATTTCATGATTTTTTGAATTTTATATGAATTTTAAGAATTATTTTAAGTTCTGGGGTATTTATTAATTATAAAATATATTAAATAGACAAAATCAAGTTTCATATTTTTGAAATGTTCTCTGAAGGTTCGAAAACTCAAAGGAGAAGATTTTATAGTTTTTAGAACTTTATTTGATTTATTGGAATTAGTTTTATTGAAAACTCATTTTTAGCCTTTAAAAATTATTTTTAAGTTTTGAAATTCGGTTTCTTTATTTAGAAAACTAGGGAAAATATTCCAATTATTCCTAAGTGCTTAGGAAACAATTTAAAACATTTCCATGAATTTTATTATTTTTATGATATTTTGGTATTTTTGATTATTTAAATATTTAAAATATGCTGAAAATCAAGTTTTTATTTTAAATATCATTTTATTTCTAGAAAATACCCCTGATCACAAAGAACTATAAAAAATAAGTTTTATTCATTTTCAAGTTTTATTTTGATTTTTAAAAATCATTTTTGATCCAAAAATGTTATTTAAATTGAAAAATAAATTTAAGTTTTCAAATGAACTTAAAATGCTTTAAGATTTTTATAGTGAGTTCTCTCGATCCTAGAAAATAGTCGAGATAAAAAATCAAGTCATTTTATTGCTTTTATTTTTCAAACTTAATTATCTTAGTGATTTCGGGTTTGTAAGGATTAGGATTATTTTGAATGACTTGGCTCATGAGAAAAATTTTTAACGGTTTTTATGGTTGTAGTAAACGTTCCCAAATTTTCTTGGATTTTTATAAGAAACATGCTATTTTACATGATTATTTTAAGAAAATTATGCACATAAACTTGAAAAATGTGATTCTCTGTCTAGGGACCTCCTCTGAATTTCGAAAATTCAGGGGATGTTCCCTAAGACAGAGGCGGCAACAAGCTAAAATTCCAAGCTATAATGAAATGCCTATATGCATGGAGAATCAAAAGATTCAAATAAGTATTTAATTAATTAAAAATAAAATATGCATCACATGATCTTAAAAATATTTTCACATTGTTCTCCTTTGTTTACTGAGCAAGATGGTCTTTTCATTTTATTTTTGTGATTTTTCTACACCAAGATATGAATTTTTTAAGTCAGGGGTCATATTCTGAATTAATTAAATCCCTATTTATCTATTTAAACATGTAGGGCCACCTCAACCTACAACAGCTTTGAAGCTCCACACGGCACGCTCCCATTTGACGCCACCGTCCACCTCAGTGCTGACTCGACCTGTGATTTACATTTCGAAGTGCTGTCCAGCTTGATCTCCTTCGTTCATCTGATACACACACGATCAGACAGCTCCCCATCATCTTCCCCCGATAGAGTGATCCCGTGACTATCCACACTAAAACCTTAAGATCTCGGCCTAGACAACCAAATGACTATGGGTTTGATCCTATAGACTTGATTACGTGAGACAAACTTATCTATACGGTAATCATGCAATTAAATTAAGCCTAAACAAATGGAGAATCCAAATAGGCTCGGGAGGTAAAGAAGTTCTATACCTTGGCTCTAAGAAGTGAAGCTTCAATCAAAGAGTCTTGGCATGTTCGTTGGGGTCCAAGGAGGCTAGAGATTGAGTCCTTGGTCTTGGTGTAAATCCTAGGTATGATATTGATCAAGACCAATTTTGGGTGTTGGTCTAGAGCTATTGTAAAGGCTATTTCAGAGGGTAATTTGATGGGGCTTCATCTTCTTTCTCGGTTGTGAAGGTGTGGGCGCAAGTAATTAAAGCTTGGTGGACCGTGGAAGTGTAATGAGTTGTGTCCTGGTTTTTGGTAGAGGTTTGAGCTCAAAATTGAGCTTCCACAGTGGAATTCAGTAGGGGCAAGTGGGTTGGATTTCACTATGCGGATCTCAGAGAAGCTCTGAGAGAAGTTTGGGGGGCTCTCTCTAAGAAATTTTCAGCACACCTTTCATTTCTGTGGAGGTGAGTTTTTTATAAACATGGTCATAGGGTGGCTCTCAGGACAATTGTTTGGGTGCATTATGGTGCTTAGGTGGAGGGCAGAGGAGCTCTAAAATTTAGTTTGGCTGAGCTGGCCTCTAGGTTTGATTTGGGTGAAATAAAATCCCTTAATTTGGGGGACTTTTGGTCCATGGCTTAGTTTAGGTGGTTAGATGGGTTTTAGCTCATCCTTAGGGTCTAACAATTGGCTGAGGTGGAGTTAATTTGATGACTTTGGGGTAGTTAGGCCATCTTTAATTCATAGGTTCAATGTGGGTTCAAGTGATCAAAGCTTGGGTTTGGGCTAGCTTAAAAATGTCAATTGGCCTAATTGATTGATCAAAATTGTGTAGATGATTGTTATGAAGATTTTTTGTGAAGGGTTGAAGTGATTTTAAGTTCAATTGGTAGGTCAATTTGAGGGATTTTTGGAATTTGGTCAATTTTGGGTGTGTTGGGCTAGACATGGGTCTGGGTTGGGCTAGCCTTACGATAAGTCCAACTTGAATGTTCAAATGATTAAGGGAGATGTTGTGAAAATTTTTCATGAAGGGATAGAGTGGAAATTTTGGTGTTAAGGCCATCAATTTGGTGAGATTTTGAGACATGGCCAATTTGAGGCAAGTTTAGGGCTTTTAGACTTAGATTGAAATCAAATGAAAGTGAGGTCTCACCAAGGCCAATTAAAGGTCAATTTTGATGTGTGGGGATGTTATGAATGTTTTTTAACACAAATTGTGGCCAATTTAGTGGACTATGGGTACAATTTAATGGAACCAAGTCATAGGGCCAAAATTGGGTTTTTGGTTTAGCTCAAAATTGGGTTCAAATTATGGACCAATTGAGCTTAGGTGAATTTTAGTTTGGGATTGCAATTTGGGGATATTGGGATCAAATTGATGGGCATTTGAAGTGATTTGGGCAAAGTATGGGTCGTTAAAGGGAAATTGGGGGGGTTTTGATCAAAGATGGTCAAATTGGCCAAATTGGGGCAAGTGATAGTTGAGAAAAATAAAATTGAGAATATATGTGGGATTTTGGGAATTTTGGGATTTTTTGGAACTTTTGGAATTTTGGAGTAAAGAGGAGTATTTTGGTAATTTGGCTAATTTTGGTGATTTTGGGTAGTGTGGGTGTTTTCAAGGTGTTTGAAATGATTTTTGAGTCAAGTTGGGTATTTTGAGTAAATTTGGGAATTTTGGCTAAATTTGGGGTTTTAAAGGTATCTAGGTAATTTGGGGGAATTTGTGGGCAAAAGGATAGGTTGGGTATCTTGGTAGAGTTGGAGTGCCAACCACCATTAATAAGCAATGGACCAATGGAAAAACCACTTTGGGTCCTCTATGTAGTGATCATAGCCAAACCCTAGCCCAAGGCTAAGGGGTTTAGGAGACCACCTACATGAGTCTCCCAAAAGTATCAAGAGGTCAAAGCCTAGAAGTTTAAGTTTGTGATAGTGAGTGATTGTGAGTGCTAGTGATTGCAAGTGAGTGCCTTAGCCCTAGACCAACACCCAGGGTCAACCTTAAGTTCCAGCAGTCTAAGGGTGACTCATCTTGAGTTTCCCCCATAGTGACCCCACCTACTAAGTGCTAGAGGTTCGGACCAATATGTGGAACTCCAAGTTGAGTAGAGAAGAGTGTAGAATTTCTAATGGTGAGGGTTCCATGTGTAGTTTTTTTACAAAAGTCAATAGGAAAGTCCTATGGCTAGAGCATACGCTACTAAAGAGGAAAAACTAAACCTCAATCAAAAGTGAGGTCAATAAATGGACCCCAAATAGGTGTGGTGTGTTGGGCAAGCACACCGCGCGTATTGGCATTTACTGACGAGATCAACCAAAACCAATACAAACTCCTAAGTCAATAGACTCAGATGTATGTGTAGAGTTGTGGGTGTGATTTGTTTCTGCTGGGGATATTAGCAGATGATCATTTGACTGAATCAAGGAGTAGGGACTCTCGCTGGGGATGAGAGAGTGAATTTTGAGTTATGAAATTTCAGGTAGTTATAAAGGATGGGAGTCAGTATAACCTGAGGTAGAAATTTAAATTTGGGTATCAATCCTGAAATAAGAATTTGATGCCATATTAAAATTATTGTGGTCTTGAAAATTATTTCAAAATATGAGAACAGGATTGTGTTGGAGGACCAAATCAAGATGGAAAACATAGAAGCCCACATCTGACTCCAAAGAAAATATCTGCTACATTGAGGAGGAAAGCGCGGGGACTCACATCCAACTCAATACGTAAGAAGAAAATATGTGTGAGTCACGCTATGAAGGAAAGCATCAGGACTCACATCCAACCCAAGTGGTGATAAGCTAATATATGTGTTACATTGAGAAGGAAACCACTGGGACACATATCCAATTGAAGAGGTAACAAGAAAATATGTGTGTGTCACGTTAGGAAAGAAAGCACTAGGGCTCACATCCAACCAAAGAGATGACAAGAGAATATATGTGCTACATTGAGAAGAAAAGCATTGGGACTTACATCCAACTCAAGAGGTAACAAGAAAATATATTTGTGTCACATTAGGAAGGAAAGCACTAGGGCTCACATCTAACCCAAGCGGTGACAAGAGAATCTATGTGCTACATTGAGAAAGAAAGCACTGGACTCACATCCAACTCAAGAGGTAATAAGAAAATATGTCTGCATCACATTAGAAAGGAAAGCACTAGGGCTCACATCCAACCCAAGCGGTGACAAGAGAATATATGTGCTACATTGAAAAGGAAACCATTGTAACCCATATCCAACTCAAGAAAAAACAAGAAAATATGTGTGCGTCATGGTAGGAAAGAAAGCACTAGGACTCACATCTAACCCAAGCGGTGACAAGAGGCTATATGTGCTACATTAAGAAGGAAAGCACTGAGACTTTTATCCAACCAAGAGGTAACAAGAAAATATGTGTGTGTCAAATTAGGAAGGAAAGCACTAGGACTCACAACCAATCCAAGAGGTGACAAGAAAATATGTGTGCTACATTGAGAAGGAAAGCACTGGGACTCACATCCAACTCAAGAGGTAATAAGAAAATATGTGTGTCACATTAGGAAGGAAAGCACTAGGACTCACAACCAACCCAAGAGGTGACAAGAAAATATGTGCGTTTATGCAAAAAATATGTAGATTCACAAATGTGAATTTGTGTGGAATATGTGAATAGAATATGTGAAAGAATCAGAAGCCTTAACGTCCGTTGAAGGGGGCTTCACACTGATCTTCGGAGAATTTGAAATTTGAAGGAATCAGAAGCCTTAACATCCATTGAAGGGGGACTCACACCGATCTTTGGAGAATTTTAAATTTGAAGGAATCAAAAGCTTTATCATCCTTTGAAGGGGTTCTCACACCTATCCTTGGAGAATTTGAAATTTGAAGGAATCGGAAGCCTTAACATCCGTTGAAGGGAGCCTCCCACCGATCCTCAAAGAATTTGAAATTTGAAGGAATTAGAATCCTTAACATCCATTGAAGGGGGCCTCACACTGATCCTTGGAGAATTTGAAATTTGAAGAAATCAAAAGACCTAACATCCATTTGGAAGCCTTAACATCCATTGAAGGGGGCCTCACACCAATCCTCAGATATGGGGAGTCAAAATTTGGGAACTGACCCCAAGAGTCATATGAAAACAATGTAGAGAGTTTGTGATGTTGAATTTGCAGAAATGTATCACGTGAAAAGATTGATTTTGTTGAAGAAGATTTGCAGAGTTTTGTGGGGTTTTGTGCAAAATGTGAAATTCTATGGGGATGTGAAGACAGTTAATGCAAATGAAGATGGTTGTGCTGCGCGCATAAAGAGTAAGGAACTCCAAAAATGAAAGAAGTTACTCAACAAATTTGTTTCCTTTTCTTGTTGTTTTTATCACATTTAATTTATCAAAATATGTTTTTAAAGTTTTAATTCTAGTTGGTTGACTTTCAAAAGAAATTTGTTTTGTTTTTTTTTCATTTATGATTATTTAAATTTAAATTTTATTTATTGTTAAAGATTTGTTGTTTCGTTCTTTGTTCATTGAAATTCTAAACCAACGCGTGGTTCGTGGCTTCCATCCATCGCACAAAATGCAACTGATAAGAAGGCACATTTCTGAGAGAAATTCCATCTCTCTGCTTCAATAAATATGTTACGGATCGAACATAGGCTGGCGCCTTAAAATGGTACAATATATAGTCCATGTCGAAATACATTCAGAACATCTCATGCCATGAATATATTGTAGGCTGAACATATCAGATACATATCATATTGTTATATTAAAAAAAAGTGAACCCTTTGACCATCTGTACCTAGTACATCGAGCTCCTGATCAAGCAGACCTTCTAAGTCATGCTCCAGGATAAAAGTTCCCTTTGCATGTACTTAAAAGTACAACCCTCTCATAGCTCGTATGAATGTATCTCTTCCAGTTTCGGGTTCGGCTGGAATCCATCCTGTGGAAAGTCACAGACACCCTACAGTGTCGTACCCCTCTAAGGAAATGTTTGGCAACATCTGCACCATTGCCTTTAAGAACAATCACTGAACCAACTGGTAGAGGAATCTCCACAGAACCTCTGAACTCACCAGTGTGGACGAAATCGATTTCTTTCTAAAATAAAATATTTCTCTTGCTAAAAAATGAGACCGTGCAGAAGGGTCTTACAAAATCATGATGATCAATGAATGGAGGAATGCAATCACCCTCTTCGTAGATGTTGATAATACAACTATTTGAAATGCAGGTAGCAGTCAGAATACTCCATTTGACCATTCTTTTGGCCATCCACTTTATCATTGGTGGTAGTGGATCTACTTGGTTGTGTCTAAGGATCCCAGGCGAATTCCCCTGTCTTTCATTTGTGAAGTTATAACAGCAGCTGCACTGAATGGTGATTCTCCCTTTTCCTCTCATCCATTTTTTTGGCTCTGAGTACGTTCTTTCCACGAGAAGGCCCACTTGACCTCTATCTCTCAAATCAAAGATGGAGTCCAGAATGCTTCTTTCGTCACTCTCGGAGAAGACCCTTGTATACAGCTACAGGCCTTCAAGTATGTTGACGAATTTTCCTTGAACTTCTTTGTAAAATTCAAATTCTTTTTTTTACTTTACTTAATTTGTAGTACTCCATGGTACTAGGGGTCGGTAGCTATTGCGGGCGTTCCTCCCTTCGAGCATTGGTAGGAACCCAAATTAGCGCTGGTTGATCTAGAACACGAGACTCGGCATCTAGCGTGATGTTCGACCCTGGGCTCCATGGTAAATACCGATCTGACCCCAGTGGGATGTATGGATCATCCATCATAAAATCCAAAGTCTAAGACCCATCGGTGCTTGAGGTACACTCTTCCAATGTACTGAAATGTTGTAAATATAGAACATTGCAATCGAAGCATTCTACAAACCTGCCCATGGCTGATGTCCCGGGTGTTATTTCAGCAATGCACGTCGGGCAACCCTTGCATAAAACATCTAAAATGGAAAGTGTATCTTACTCTATCACAAATCTTGGTTCTTCATCCATGGTGAGTAAGCTAGCAGAAGTTTCTTTCAGGTTTGGATCATAAATATGCCCCTCAAGAATAGCGGTGAGCAATTGGTATGTCTCTCTTTGACGTCTCCATTCTTGTCGTAGAAAAGCTCTATACTTCTTGAGACTGGCGTTCCTGCGTTGCGTCTTGCGAAGCGAAGTACTTGGTAGTCGTTTGTTATTGGCGGCTACTAGGCCCCCGACTGCTGTAGCAACAATGGAGGGCAGACGCCTGGGCCCTTCCATTCGTTCTTGCTCTGTTATCACATTTTTGCCTTTATGTGATTCATTATCTTTAGAAGTCACCCTCAGTAGAGATGAAATTCCCTCTTTCTCTTTGCAACTGACTACATCCAAGAGAGGACCTTCATAGTCCATGTCAACCTGGTTAAAATTCATGTTGAAATCTATGGTACCGCCCTGAGACGCCATCTCCTCATTCAGTGAGAGGCTCCATCCATCCTTGAAAGCAAAGATCAGCCTTTATCCTGACATTTTTCTGTAGACGACAAGAAAAACATCAGTGGGTCGAAACTTGTCATGAACAAGAACAAAATAAAGTATTTATTCAAGTGAATTTTATCTTATTTTAGTGAAATAAATTGTTTACTTTATGTATGAGTTTTGTTAAATTTTTGTGGAACATTATGCTCAAAGGTGGAGAGGAGAAAACTCAAAGTTTAAAATTTCTTACTCAAAATTTTTATTATATTAAGGTTAATTATAAAACTTGGACATGGTCATAGACATTTGGCCACATAGATAAACCCAAAACAATCAATGTTTCAATGTGTCAAAGCAAGTAGAGGCAAGCGACATCAGGCTGCGTAATAGGTTTTCAGATATCGTCAATTTATTGGTAACATGGGTCTTTTACTCTGGAAATCCACTAACTAATAGGATCCTCCTGTGTAGACCTTTTCAATGACAAATGGTTCCTCCCAAGTTGGCTCAAATTTTCCACCTATTTCGCGGCGTGCAAGAATAGGCCTCTTGAGCACAAGTATGAGGTCAGAACCATTGAATGTCCTTAGGTGGACCAATTTGCCATGGGCTTGTACCATCTTCGCCTGATAAAGCTCCAAGTTTTGTTGTGCTTCTAGTCATTTTCCCTCAAGATTCTCTAGTTCTTCAAGTCTGAGTTTTGCACTTTCTTCCGTTGTGAGTTGATTGGCAACAACAACTCTACAAGACGGTGTGTGGATTTCTAGCATTAGCACGCCCTCGGACCCGTCCACAAGCATATAGGGTGTACACTGAGTGGGAGTCCTGAAAGTTGTATGTTAGGCCCACAAGGCTTCAAATAGTTTGTTGTGTCAATCTCTTTTGTTTCAATTTAGTTTTTTCTCTAAAATATGTACTAGTGTTTTGTTGAAAGCCTCAGCCGTACCATTTTCTCTGTGATAGTAAATCATAGAGTATCTCTAATCTATCACATGTCTTTTGACAAAATTGTTGATCTTTGTGCTTCTTAAGTTGTCCCATTGTCATAAACTATTCTTCATGGCACTCCAAAATGGTAGATGACTTGGCTTTTAAAAAATTAAAGGGCGTATTGTGTCTTAAGGATACTGCCTCTGCCTATTTGGAGAAATAACCTGTAGCGGCAAGTATAAACATGTGTCCTTTGGAAGATGAAGGGTCTATCGGACCTATTATGTATGTGCCCCAACACTCAATTGTCCACGAGACAACAGTTTGGTGTAGCACATTCGGAGGCTGGTGTAAGACCACCCCATGCACTTGGAATTGGTGAAATTTTTTGGCTATATCCATGCAATCAGATATCATTACTGGCCAATAATATCCGAGTCTTTTTATCTTCATTTCCATTTTTGGCCTTAACTGGTGAGCTTCACACAATCCGACATGTACCTCTTTCACAATATTATGTGCTTCGGCTCTGCTCAAACACTATAGCCACATTTGGTCAAACAATCTTCTGTAGAGAATGTTTCCCATCAGGGCGTAAGACATGTCCCTTCTTGTGATGTGGTGCACCTCAAACTTGTCTTCTGGCAGCTTTCCAGTATGAAAATATTCTATTTATGGCATGTTCCAATCTTCATTGATGTCTGCAACTGTATTTATTATTTCTTCTTCTCCATGCTTGTGTAAAGTTTTGAAGTCGATTCGAGACAAAACTCTTCTTCCTTGCACTGTGACTTCAATGGAATCCTCCAGGAGACATGCTATTTCCTTAGCGAGTTTTGCTAGAGCGTCGGCATGGGCATTATCTCACCTAAGAACCCGATAGAAAATCACAGCAAAAATCAGCTCCAAGAGCTTTATCATGTACTGATGGTATTCTGCTAACTTTGGTTTCAGAATTTTGTACTGTCTGGTGACTTGCTGGAAGACGAGTTGGGAGTTGACATAGATGGAAATTTTTGTTATGTCCATTGAGATTGCCACTTCCAACCCGGTGATTAAAGCTACATATTCTGCTTCATTGTTGGTGCACGGCTCTGTCAGGTAGTATGAGAACCTCAACATACTCTTATCTAGAGTGATAAAGATTAAACCGATCCCTACATTGCCCGGTATAACTGTGCCTGATCCTTCGTCTTTTCTAGCTAACGAAGCACCATCAAAGTACATTTCCCAATGTTGCACACTCGAGAATTCAATTTATCATATTTGCTCATCTGGTAACTCGTCGTTGCGAGAGGACCCAGTTGGTAGTGGGTGTGCAGCGAGAAAGTCTGCTAGTATCTGTCCCTTGATGGCACAGAGAGGAACAAAAGTTATATTAAATTGAAATAAGATCATTGACCATCTTGCTAAACATCCGGAGAGTGTTGGTCAAGTCATCAAATATTGCAATGGATTAACTTCCAAAATTAGGGTAATCTTATGAGAAAGCATGTAATTTCTAAGCTTTTGGGCGGAGAAAATTAACGCCAGACAATGCTTCTCAATAGGCCGATAACTTAACTCCGTCAGTATTAGGTTAGGCCTCAAGTAGTAGAGTGCATTTTCTTTTCCCTCGTCATTGAATTGGGCTAAGAGGGCTCCAAGAGAGTCATCTAAGGCCGCGGTATAAAGTACAGAGGTTTCCCTGGGATAGGTGTTGCCAAGAGAGGAGGTCTCATTAAATATTTTTTAACGTCCTCGAAAGCCCGCTGGCATTTCTCTTGTTAAATGAATTTCACGTCCCTTTTAATTAATGCCAAAAAATGTTGACACCTACATGAGATATTAAAAACAAAGCATCTCAGATATGTCAACTTCCCCTAAAAGGAATGTAGTTGTTTCAAGGTTTTAGGAGGAGGCATTTCCAAGATAGCTTTAATTTTATCCGGGTCGATTTCGATACCCCAATGACAGATAACAAATCCCAGAAATTTCCTAGTGGTAACACCAAAGGCACACTTTAAGGGATTCATTTTAAGGTCATATCGTTGCAACCGTTCAAACACGATCCTCAAATTGTACAAATGGTCTATTTTCTTTTTACTTTTGATGACCAAATCATCCTTGTGGCATTCTACTTGGTTGTGAATGAGGTCATCAAAAATCTTCATCATTGCACGCTGATATGTTGCTCCGGCATTCTTTAGGTCGAACGACATCACTGTGTAGCAGAAAATTCCAATCGGTATTCTGAAGGTTGTAGGTGCTGCATCCTCAGGAGCCATCTTAATTTTGTTGTATCTCGATGATCTGTCCATGAAGGAGAAAATTTCATGTGTTAAAGTGATATCCACCATCATCTCTTGTATGGGTAGTGGAAACTCTTCTTTTGGATATGCCTTGTTCAAATTGCTGAAGTCAACACAAACACAGATCTGTCCATTTTTCTTCCTAACAGATACAATATTAGCCAACCATATGGGGTAATGCTCTTCTTTTACAAAGTTGGCATCTATTAAGTTCTTCACCTCGGCGATGACTTTTTATTCTATTTCGAGGCTCATTCTCCTGAGAGTCTGTTTTACTGGGGTTATATTATTGTCCACCCCTAGTTTATCGACTGCAACTTCTACAGCCAGTCCTGACATTTCATCGTAGCTCCATGCGAAGAAATCTTTGAATTTTGTTAATAGTTTGATCAATTCTGAAGATTCTTCGTCATTAAGTAGAGAAGTTGTAAATGTAGGTCGGGGTAGTTCTTTAGTCCCAAGGTTAGTCTTTTTCAATTTATCAACAGTAGATTCAATTTCTTCCTCAAATTCTTGGGGAGCTTCTTCTATTGGTTGCTCAGTAGAGTCATCCTCTATATCGAGGCAATCCTCTTCTGACTCACCAGTAACAACCATGTAAAATTTAGAATCATCTATGGACCGACTGTACCAAATCTGAGATCCTCTTTTGAATTTAGAGTTCGACTTTTACCATTCCATAATTTTTCAAAAAGTTGAGATTTATCTTTTGGCATTTGTTTTGATAATTGTCCCTATTGTTTTAAATTTTGAACACAAGGCGAGAAGTAACCAAAAGGCAATTCCATTAATTCATTAGAATCACCTGTTGAATTAACTTTTGAACACAAGGCGAGAACTAACCAAAAGGCAATTCCATTAATTCATTAGAATCACCATCCAAACATGTTTTAGCTCAGAAGAGGTAGAAGCATGGTAAAATTTGATTGACTTTGAACCAACACTACGGACTTCCTTGTCCTCTAAACTGTTGACCTTTTCAGGGAGAGGCGAAGTGAGGGTAATAACATTCACATAGTGGTTTATCCGATCATACATTGTTTCATATTCATTTTTCTCTATATCTTCTAGGGATATCTCGTACTGAGGTTGCTTCTATCTTGTCATCATTATCTCGTCTTTAGATCTATCGTCATTACCAATATTGATAGTTGGCCTAGTCCGTTCAACAATTAAATTGATCATTTTTCGTCCACGCCACATTCCTCGACCTCGGGTGCACGAACTAAAAGAACTTTCAACAAATCGTTGTAAGGAAGTGGTGGAAGATCGCTGAAGCGGAGTTGAATGACCTCCTCTTTTTAATTCTTCTGGATCTTCATGTTTGTTTCGGATAACTTCACAAGAGAAGACAGTCCTTTTTGGAGGCGCGTAGTATGCAACATCTTCATGGATACCAACTTCATGCACTGAAAATGGTTGTAAGTCTTAATTGATGCAATTTTCTTCACCATCTTTGCGGTATTTGATGCACTGGTGTAGAGATGATGGAACCATATTGTGCTCATGAATGACCCTAATAGAGCGTTAAAGAGGTCTCGGCGTCGATGATATGAAATTTAACGGTTGTTACGAGTTCTCTGACCTTCATAAGTAGTAGAGCTTTAAAAGAGGTCTCGGCGTTGGTGACATGAAATTTAGCGGCTGTCACGAGTTCTTCAACCTTCATAAGTAATGTAATTGATCTGAGAGCTCTTTCTTCATTTTGGTTGAATCCTCTTAACATCATTTTATCAGCCATAAGCTCTTGAGCTTCAATATCCAAATAGGCCAATGTTTGTAGGCTCGTCAAGTTAAGAGAGGCTTCAGGATCCACTAAAACTCTGGATAACAAAAATCTGCCGATATAGACGGAGATTTAGAGTGGACAATTGTGGTCTGCGGTACCAAGCAGTAAGTCTTCATCTGTGAAGGTTACCCAAGGTTGTTCTTTCAACGAACAAAATTCATCTGAGGATGTGCTGGCCAACTGAGCTAAGCAAATTTCTGGGTCAAGGAAAGTTGTAACCAGAGACTCTCTCATCTCCTTTGACAGGATCAGAACGTCGTAGACGCTTAATTGGGTCGGTATCTATCTAAGATGAGCTTGCATGTTGTAGTCTACCTCATATGATCCTCTGATTTTATCTTAATTATGTGGTTCTTCCACTGGTGGGGGTGGGGGTATCTCTTCTTTATCTTAATTATCCGCTTTCCTTTATCTGTTGGAGCTGTTCTTGGTGGTAACACATTTCTGCTCCTTAAGTTAGCTTCTGTGATTTCTTCTTCTTGAGATATCATTGTTGAATCTTCCGGTGTCTCTTCCTCTTTGTCGGAAAGATCCAAGTTGATGGTAAGCAGTGTACCGTGATGCTCGAGAATTGGCTCCTTGCTCTCAGTGCTATCGCAAGTGGTGTCATTGATGTCCTCTTTGGACTTGACAATGAGTTCATCACGCTCAAGTATGATTTGAGGATCGTTTTGGGGTTTGAGATCGAAGTCAGATTGGTCATAATCAGTTACATTATAACCATAAATAGTTAAAACTTAGCCGAAATTACAATCATTATATTCATATGACACCGGAGGGACAAAAAGATAATCATACAAAGTCAGGGCTTTGAGGATTTTCTTCCCCAAATCCGAGATAACTAATCTAGTAGAGGCAGCCCCTATCCTACCCCTCGTGCTATCAATCTTTGTAGTGACGCTTTTCTTCTTCTTCTTCTTCTTCTTCTTTGTCCTTGAAGATGATGGATCTCCTGATGAAACCTTCATCTCGGGCTTGGTATGTTGCGGACTCCGAATGGAGGCTTGTTTTGATGCAAACTAGATCTTGTTCAGTATTTGCTTGGATGATCTGCTCCAGACCTCATTCCATTCTTCTTCAATATTTGTAGATGTTTGTTTTGATGAATCCTATATTTGATTAAGGACCCTCTTGAGTTCATCTCAAGTTGTACTCCATCCATCTATTTTAATATATGGATCGATTGGGGAGATTGGCTGAGCCAAAATCATATTTATGGAACCTTTTTTCAGGTTCTCTTAAATATTCTTTCGGGATTGTTATGTTCTCTTCTTTAAAGTTCCTCTAGAGCTAGTCCTTAAAGAAGAAGCATTTTTCTATAGTGTGTCCGAGCAACCACTGGTATGGGCAATAAATTGGTTCATTCTTGCTATCCACCTCTTCGGGCTTCTTTGGATCTGGTAGTTTGAGTTTTGGCTTCGTTATCAGACTTCTAAAAATTTTACGTATAGCTTCATCTTTGAAAGAATACACCATCTTACGTCGCTCTGCCTGGGACATTTTCTTATCCCCTGCTCTTGGTGAACCTTCTTGAGGTGATCGCTGGTTGGATTGAAAATTCTTTTTCTAAGAGTATTGTGATGAAGACTGGAGATTCTCTTTTGCATGTATCTTTATCGGTCGCTTTCCTTTGTCGAAGGTCTCTACTACTCTTGATTTCTCTTCAAATAATCTGGTCACCTTTGCCTATTCATGTTGCTCCATGTGCTTAATTTACTCTTGAAGACTACTGGCTTTACGTAGTAGCTTCTCAAAGGATTTGATGGTGAGTCCCTTGAACATGAAAGCTACTGGCCCATGAATGCTCTTGAGTTGAATTTCAATTGCATGATATTCTTGTAGCTGAGGTTCACATTTCATGCTAAGGTTTCTCCACCTCAAAATATAGTCTACCAAGGTTTCGCTAGGCTTTTGCTTTTCTAACATGAGCTCTCCAATAAACACATCGTGTTGTGCACCGACAAATCCTTTCATAATAAGTTGTTCCAACTCAGAAAATATTTTGACTGACCCGTTGGAAAAGTCAGCGTACCAGTCGAAAGCAATTCCTGACAAGCTCCTGACGAACTGCCGGAAGAGTAGAGCTTCACTATTTCTCGTGTTGCCATAGCTGGCTCGAAAATGTGTTATATGTTGTCGAGGATTTCTAATCACATCAAATATCTTAAAGTTTCGGGCTACAAAACCCTTGGGGAAAAGCATGACATTGAATTCCTCCGGGTAAGGTCTACCATTTAGAACCAATGCCACTTGATGGAGAATCCTTTCTATGTTGCTCATCTCTGTTTGATGAAGCAGCCTCTCTCCTTTCATCTGTGATGTGTATGATTTCTGGTAGATTAATCTCTGGAGAGGCCATTTGAGGCACTTGGGATTGCCCCTGAATAGTGGCAATAGCGGTCATGGTTGCGTTCATCTCTTCTACTCTTTTCTCCAGTAGACTAACTTTCTCATCCGTTAGGGGGACAGCCCAATGCAGTTCATCTACAACATTCTCTTCGGTGTGAGGTTGAGCCTCACTAGCAGATGTGGTGGCTCTAGTTTCAATTACATGGACATCCATGAAATCTTCCTCCAAGTAATCATTGTAATCAAAATTTTCATCGTCATTATCGATGGAAACTCTGTGTTCTCGAGCTAACTCAGAAATCTCGATCCTGAGTTTTTAACTTTCTTTTCAATTATTGATTCTTTGATCGCTTTAAGATCAAGAGGACCCTGATGGACATACTCTACTTGTTCCTACATCTCATTGGCTATTGTTGTGACGATATCAAATATCTCAGACCCTGGTTTCATTTCTTATTTTTGTTCTGCGGGCTCACTGGACTGTATCGGTGTAGGGACCTTGGGAACCCATACCTTTTTCTTTTTTGATGATGATGTCTCAGGATGAAGTGTCTTAGTAGAAACATCGGTATGTCGAGGGAAATTATTCTCCCCATGGTGCTACAATGTCAGGTAATCGTCATGTCTTTGCCTTTGCAATTGTAAGAATATCTCCATAATGTGTGACAAGTAAGATTTTTGGACCCGGTCTTGACTTAACCGGTTGACAGCCTCTAGTCCTGGTGGTAGTGTAATCAGTAGTAATCACTATAGTATCAACTCTATTCCCGAAACGGAACCAAACAAGGATGCGATTAGGTGGCACTCCAGTTGTCTTGTGGGATTGTTTGTCGGATTTGATGCCCTTCAAAATTTCCTTCTTCATGCGAGGGGAAATTTCATCTCCCACTCATTTAAGTAACTCGCTAATTGAACATCTTTATTTGGTAGCAAGCCTTCTAAAAGCTGCACTAACTCAAGTGATAGGAGTGAACTTCTTTCTCTCCTCACCGTGTCCATGAAGTGACAATAATGCAGCAGCGATTCTCTTGATACTCTCGTATCCATCGGTATTCGTCAGAGGATGGAATCTACTCCCTCGTAGGAGTTGATAAATTTCTGGTAACACTTTTTCATCTTGATGAGGCTCGTCCTCAACGGGTGTCTCCTTGGGAACCTGGCCTTTAATGGCCCTCTGAACTTTTCTTTTACGGTTCCTCCTTTAAGTTCGGGTCAGTGATACAGTCCTTGAACATGATCTGATTTGAAACACAAGTGGTGGGACAGTTAATCCCTCAGTCGGATCCTCAATAATCATTACTTCTTTTCCCTTAGCAACAGCAGGTCTAGCAGCTTTGGCGGGTGTCGCGATGACAGTAGTTTTAGACTTCTTGCAGGCAGGGAAGTCTTGAAGGCAGTTCAAACTGAATTCTGTAAATGGTTCTTGTATTTCCGGAGTGGCAATCTTCATTACTAAAAATGGGGCATTCCCAAGGATGACCTCGAGATCTTCAAATCCAGCTTCGAATTTAATGGTAGAAGCGAGGTTGAGGGCTTCGTGACTCGTGGCAGGTTGTAAGAAAAGGTCAGCGTTAGGTAGGCCATTGCAGCAGGCTTGAAAATAGAAAGTTTCGGGTTAGCTATATGGCCAAAAACCTCATAATGTTTTAGTGCAAGCATTGAAAGTAGTGGTTGATCTGTAGACCGGACGGGTCTTAATTTATGTGTATTTTAAAATCTTGTTTAAGAAAAAGTGTAAAATTTAATTAGTATAAGAAAATTTCAAAGCGCGCACAGCATAACATGAATTGGTTTAATTTGTAGAATAGCAAATCAAATTAGGACGAGAGATGTGAATTATTTTAGGACCCAGTGTGAGACCTATTTCGTGGCAGACAACACCCAGGTGGAACTAGTCCACCGACACACCTATTGGGGGTCCAACCCACATGAAAATTTAAAAAGTCCTTAATGGCTTTTTGAACCCCTCTGTTCAATGATGGTTGAACAACTAGTCCTAAAGTCTAAAGAGTTAACCGTACTTTCCCAAGACACAAAAGGGTAAAGTATGCTAACAGAAGAAGGGTAATTTGGTCCAAGAGGGACATGGACATATTACCGATGGTGTGAAGATAATATTTCTTGATTTGTATGGAGAGAAAAACTTGTCCACAGTGGAGTTGCCAGAAGCTGTCAACGTTATTTTTGGTGGGGGAGTTGCCCGCAAGAAGTCTTCAATCATCGACATCGAAATCCCGTCACCCACTTTAGAAGGATATTTTAATTTACATATATATTTAGTTTTATAAAAATATGAAATTAAAATGACCCCATATTTTTTATATTTTAAATGAAAGAGCGCTGTACCTTAAACCCTGTATCTACCATGAAGGATAAACATTTAGAACTTTAATAATCAAAGGAATATATGATATCCATTTGATCTATTAAACCTTTATATTTGCCGACAAGTTTCCTTATTTAACATAAATAATTAAATAAGGTTTATATTAAGCTGGGTTCGGACATGCTTCCTATAATGGCAAGCTCTTATAGTTAATTACATCTTAAATGACCAAAGTCACTTAAGAAGACTCTCGATAAAAATCAGGAAAGATTATCTTCAAGGAATTTCAAAGGGTAGGACTCTTTAACGAAATCAGACGTAGAGGTGTGAATATTATCTTCAAGGAGTTTCAAAGGGGAGGACTTTTCAATGAGATCAGATGTAGAGGTGTGAAAGAGAATTTCAAAGGGTAGGACTCTTCAACGAAATCGGACGTAGATGTGTGAAAGGGGACTAGTTCAAATTTGGAACATTTTTATTGTAGAATAAAAATTTCAAAGGGTAGGACTTTTCAATGAGATCGGACGTAGAGGTGTGAAAGGGGATTGGTTCAATCTAAAGTCACCTAAGAAGACTCTCGATAAAAATCAGGAAATATTATCTTCAAGGAGTTTCAAAGAGTAGGACTCTTCAACAAAATCGAACGTAGAGGTGTGAAAGGGGATTGGTTCAAATTTGGAACATTTTATATAGGACTCTTCAACGAAATCGGACGTAGAGGTGTGAAAGGGGATTGGTTCAAATTTGGAACGTTTCAAAGGGTAGGACTCTTAGAAGACTCTCGATAAAAATCAGGAAATATTATCTTCAAGGAATTTCAAAGGGTAGGACTCTAATGAGATCGGACATAGAGGTGTGAAAGGGGATTGGTTCAAATTTAGAACTTTTTGTTGTAGAGTCCAAAGGAGGAAGAACTAGGGGTTTTCATGGATCCATAGGAGAACCTCGATGACTTCCCAAGCTATCCTAATGTTTGGCTTCATTTCTGAGGAGAAATATTTAGGTGTTTCATCCTGTCAATTTTATTAGTTGGGGCTTACATTCGTGTGAAACGATCACATAAATAGTCTGGAAGATGTGAGGATTTAGGTCGTGATAAATGACAACCTCAAAATCTTAAGACGAGTCAAGACTTATATTCTATAACATGGTTATATGAAGGTCTAAAGATAAGATGAGGATTTACGTTGCATAAGCAAGCAACCTCGAAGTCCTATGGCTTTGTTATCTAAGGAAGGAAGATTGGTTTAGCTGGGGAAGATAGGTTTTGCTATTGAAGATGGTCGTGCTGCCCACCATGCTAGCTCCAAGCTCTGTGAGGATTTATGTTGCATAAGCAAGCAACCTCAAAGTCCTATGGCTTTGTTGTTTAAGTCTGCAAAGTCCTAAAGATAAGATGAGGATTTACGTTGCATAAGCAAGCAACCTTGAAGTCCTATGGCTTTGTTGTTTAAGTCTATATTTACGTTGCATAAGCAAGCAACCTCAAAGTCCTATGGCTTTGTTGTTTAAGTCTAAGGAAAATAGATTGGTTTAGCGGGGGAAGACAGGTTTTGCTGTTGAAGATGGTTGTGCTGCCCACCATGCTAGCTCCAACCTCCTTGTCGTGACGAGTTTGAGTTTTTTAGTGTGTCAAGTTATGATGTTAAATCAGGCGGCCCTATGGTTGTAGTTTTTTAAATTTTATGGGGGCATGTTAAAGTTAATTATAGCGACACCGGTTAGGATCCTGCGGTTCGCTCATTCCGACATCACTATTTTCTATTGGATTCACTTAGTCCAAATGAACTTACTAAACTCAACTTAATGAATTCCCATTTCATTTAGCCTTGGGAAGCCTCGTTAGCAACCGTAGGTTACCTCCTCCGAGGGGTTCCCGATCTTCCAATAAGGACATTTTAATTTAGCGGAAAACCTCGTTAGCAACCGTAGGTTACCTCCTCCGAGGGTTCCCGATCTTCCAATAGAGAGGGAAGCCTCGTTAGCAATCATAGGTTACCTCCTCCGAGGAATTCCCGATCATCCTATAGAGATAGAAGCCTCGTTAGCAACCGTAGGTTACCTCCTCCTAGGGGTTCCCGATCTTCCAATGGAGACATTTTATGTCCAAATGAATTTACTAAACTCAACTTAATGAGTTCCATAATTTCATTTAGACCGTGGGAAGACTCGTTAGCATCGTAGGTTACCTCCTCCGAGGGGTTCCCGATCTTCCAATAGAGACCTTTTAATTTAGTTGAAGTGTAGGTTACCTCCTCTGAGGGATTCCCGATCATCCGATAGAGACGTCTTAATTTGGTTGAAGTATAGGTTACCTCCTCCGAGGAATTCCTGATCACTGATAGAGACATCTTAATTTAGTTGCAATTTGTAGTTTTGTTTGATGTTTGTGATTAAATTTTTAGCTTTTTTATATTTTGAATGTTGTTGAGGTGAATTTTATCTTAGTTGATTTTAGTTTTGGCTTTGGTTTTAGTTTTGATGCAGGGTGACATTGTTGTTTAATATGCAAATTTGCAGGTATAAAAGCACAGTATGAAAGTACAACAAAGATAACGCTGAAAACTATAAAAGCGTACATGGCGAGTCTTCTCGTTCTGCCACCTGAAACTCAAAAGACATGCTAAGGCAGTTTATATGAGACAGGTAAGTAAAATTTTGATGACCTATCTAACCCTAGGTCATATCTTGGTGGGTCCTTAGGAGTTTATTTAAGGATGATGTTTTCAAGCAAAATATATTAATTTTAATAGATCTCTGAGGTATCCAACAGATATAGAGAAAGAAGCAGGTCCACGATACTCTCTCACTGTCTGGTGGAAAATCATGAGCTCTTTTAAACTTATTATGTTGCTTAATAATTCATCCTATAAAATACCCTAATGCTCAATGATCATTGATGTCTCAATTACCCCTAAGAGTAAGGTAATTATCATCCATAATTTAATTTTGAATATTATTTGGGTGAAGACCCTTAAAGAGGCAAGTTTGTGTTATTGGAACACTTAGCCAAATTTTGGTCTTAATTGGGCTTGTAGTGTTTGAAAAATGTTTTAATTTTCAATAATTTTTACTTTTCTAATCCTTATTTAAACGAAACTTGATTTAGCCTAAGTCACTACTAAGCCCTTAAGACCTAAGCGAGTGTCTTAATTAGTTTTGAGAAGATTAAGCTTTAAATGGTCATAATTCATGATTTGAATTTTATTTGAAAATAAAAATAGGGGTATTAAATTGATTAGTTATTGACTTCAAAAGTCATACCCCAAGCCCTAGGTTCATTTTATTTTAATAAACTTCCAATTAGAAATTTATTAACTTATCTTTTCAATTCGGAGTATCAGGTTGGTTTCTACCAATTAGGCCCTTATGTTTCGAACATCCAAATTAAGATCCGAGGTTACCCATTTCCCTCTTTGAATTTAGGCTAAATTCCAAAATTACACATTTTCCCCTGAGGCTCTAACACTTCATAATTTTTTAAATTCAATTCAAATGACTTTGAAATTTTTATCATACCTCATTAATGGGCCAATTAAGACATCATAGGAGAAGATGTGATTATTCAAAATTTAATTTAATTTACATAATTATTTTCTTGCAAAAGTAGGATTTTTCATAGAAACTTTTAAACCAGACCAAGGTAAACCCTAATCCCTTGAAATTTTTATTGGAGTTAGACTTAAACTAGAGGAGCCCATGGACCAATTTTTTAAATTTTAAAATTTTATATGAATTTTAAGAATTATTTTAAGTTCTGGGGTATTTATTAATTATAAAATATTTTAAATCGAGAAAATTAAGTTTTATATTTTTGAAAAGTCCTCTGGAGGTCAGAGAACTCAGAGAAGAAAATTTGATATTTTTCAAAATTTTATTTGATTTATTGGAATTATTTTTAGTGAAAACTCATTTTTAGCCTTTAAAAATATTTTTAAGCACTAAAATTCAGTTTCTTTTTTTAGAAAACCAGGAAAAATATTCCAATTATTCCTAAGTGCTTAGGATACAATTTAAAACATTTCAATGAATTTTATTATTTTTGTGATATTTAGGGATTTTTAATTATTTAAAAATTTAAAATAGGCTAAAAATCTAGTTTTTATTTTAAATATCAATTTATTTTTAGAAAATACCCCTGATCTTAGAGAACTAAAAAAAAAATAGGTTTTATAATTTTTCAAGTTATATTTTATTTTTTAAATTCTTTTTTGTGCCAAAAATGTTATTTAACTTAAAAAAAACAATTTAAGTTATTAAATGAACTTAAAATGCTTTAATTTTTTTATGGTGAGTTCTCTAGATCCTAGAAAATAGTGGAGATTAAAAATCAAGTCATTTTGTTGTTTGTATTTTTCAAAATTAATTATCTTAATTATTTAGGGTTTGTAAAGATTAGGTGTATTTTGAATAACTTGGTTCATTAGAAATTTTCTTAAGGGTGCTCTGGTCGTAGTAAACCTTCCAAAGTTTTCTTAGATTTTTCTAAGAAACATGCTAATTTCCATGATTATTTTAAGCAAATAATGCATAAAAAATTGAAAAATGTGATTCTTTGTCTAGGGACCTCTGCTGACTTTAGAAAAATCAGAGGATGTTCCCTAAGACAAAGGCAACAACATGCTAAAATTCCAAGCTATAATGAAATGCTTATATGCATGGATAATCAAAAGATTTCAATCAGTATATAATGAAATGCCTTGATCTCCTCCGTCCATCCGATACACGCGCTATCGGGCGGCTCTCCATCATCGTCCCCGATAGAGTGATTCTGTGACCATCCCCACTAAAACCTTAAGATCTCAGCCTAGAGTCAACCAAATTACTTTAGGTTTGATCTTATGGACTCGTCTAAGTGAGACAAACATATCAATATGGTAGTCATGTAATTAAATTAAGCCTAATCAAATAGAGAATCCAAATAGGCTCGGGAGGGAAACAAGTTTTATACCTTGGCTCTGAGAAGTGAAGCTTCAATCAGAGGGTCTTGGCACGTTCCTTTGGGTCTAAGGAGGCTAGAGGTTGAGCCTCTGGTCTTTGTGTAAATCCTAAGTTTGATTTTGATCAAGACCGATTTTGGGTGTTGGTCTAGAGCTATTGTAGATGCTATTTCAGAGGGTAATTTGATGGGGTTTTATCTTCTTTCTTGGTTGTGAAGGTGTGGGCACAATTAATTGAAGTTTGATGGACTATGGAAGTGTAATTAGCTCTGTCCTGGTTTTTGGCAGAGGTTTGAGCTCAAAATTGAGCTTCCACAGTGGAATTCAGTGGGGGAAGAGGGTTGGATTGCACTGAGGGGATCTCAGAGAAGCTCTGTGAGAAGTTTGGGGGGCTCTCTCTAAGAAATTTTTAGCACACCTCCCATGGCCGTAGAGGTGAGTTTTTATTAAAATGGCCATGGAGTGGCTCTTTGGGCAAATGTTTGGTTTGACTGAGCTAGCCTCTATGTTTGATTTGGGTGAAGTTCCATGGGGGTGGCTCTAGGTTTTGAGCTTCTCCGGCAAATAGGTCGATCATTCATGGTAGGGGGAGGTAGCTAGGTGCTCAAGGCATCCAAGGGAATCTGTCAAAGCAACTTAATGTAATGAGGTTTAGTTTTAGTAAGGGTATCTTAAGCATGTGCATTTTTGGAAATAAAATCCATTAATTGGGGGGACTTTTGGTCCATGGCTTATTTTAGTTCGTTAGATGGGTTTTGGGTCAGTCTTAGGGTCTAACTAAAGGCTGAGGTGGAGTTAGGTTGATGACTTTAGGGTAGTTAGGCCATCTTTAATGCATAGGTTCAATGTGGGTTCAAGTGATCAAAGCTTGGGTTTGGGCTAGGCTAACCATGTCAATTGGCCTAATTGATTGATCAACAATGTGCAGATGATTGTTATGAAGATTTTTGGTGAAGGGTTGAAGTGATTTTGAGTTCAATTGATAGGTCAAATTGAGGGATTTTTGAATTTGGTCACTTTTGGGTATGTTGAGCTAGACATGTGTCTAGGTTATGGTTCAAATTATCAAAGGAGATGTTGTGAAGATTTTTCATGAATGGATGGAGTAGAAATATTGGGGTTAAGGCCATCCATTTGGTGAGATTTTGAGACATGGCCAATTTGGGGCAAATTTGGGGCTTTTGGACTTAGGTTGAAATCCAATGAAATTGAGGCCTCACCTAGGCCAATTGAAGGTCAATTTTAATGTGTGAGGATGTTATTAATGTTTTTTAACACAAATTGTGTCCAATTGAGTGGACTATGGGTTCAGTTTGGTGGAACCAAGTCATAAGGCAAAAATTGGGTTTTTGGCTTTGCTCAAAATTGGGTTCAAATCATGGACCATTTGAGCTTGGATTTGGTTTGTTTAGTCATATTTAAGCTGAATTTGAGTTTGAGATTGCAATTTGGGGTGATTGGGATCAAATTGATGGACATTTTATGTGATTTGGGGAAAATATGGGTCTTTAAGGGGCAATGTGTTCTGATCAAAGATGATCAAATTGGCCAAATTAGGTGATGTGATAGTTGAGAAAAGTGAAATTGGGAATTTTTGGGGGGTTTTGTGAATTTTTGGGGAATTTTGGGAATTTTTGGGTTTTTTTGGAATTTTTTGAATTTTGGGATAAGGAGGGGTATTGTAATAATTTGGCCAATTTTGGTGATTTTGGGTAGTTTGGGTGTTTTCAAAGTGTTTGAAATGATTTTTGAGTCAAGTTGGGTAATTTGAGTGAAATTGAAAATTTTGGCAAAATTTGCGGTCCCAAAGGTATCTAGGTAATTTTGGGCAATTTAGGGGCAAAAGGATAGGTTGGGTATGTTGGTAGAGTTGGAGTGCCAACCACCATGAATAAGCCATGGACCAATGGAAACCCCATTTTGGGTCCTCTATGTAGTGATCTTAGCTAAATCCTAGCCCAAGGCTAATGGGTTTAGGAGACCACCTACATGAGTCTCCAAAAAGTATAAGGGGTCAAAGCCTAGAATTTTAAGTTTAGGATATTGAGTGATTGTCAGTGCAAGTAATTGCAAGTGTGTGCCTTAGCTCTAGACCAACACCCAGGGTAAACCCTAAGGTCCAGAAGTCCTAAGGGTGACTCATCTTGAGTTTCCCCCATAGTGACCCCACCTACTAAGTGTTAGAGGTTAGGAAAAATATATGAAACTCCAAGTTGAATACTGAAGAGTGTAGAACTTCACACGGTGAAGGTTCCATGTCTAGTTTTCTAAGAATAGTCAATAAGAAAGTCCTATGGCTAGACCTTAGGCTATAAAGAGGAAAAACTAAACCTTAACCAAAAGTGAGGTCAACATCTTCATGAATGACAACTTCATGAACTAAAAATGGCAGTAAATCTCCCTTGATGCAATGTTCTTGTCCTTCTTTGTAGTATTTGATGCACTAATGTAGGGATGACAGAACCATGTTGTGCTCATGAATCAACGGTCATCAAGTAAAGCATTGAAAGATGTCTCGTCATTGATGATATGGAATTTAGTTGTTGTTATTAGTTCTTCAGCTTTCATAAGAAGTTTAATCAATCCAAGAGCTCTTTCTCCCTTTTAATTAAATCCTCTTAACATCATTTTATCGGTTGTAAGCTCTTGAGCTTCAATATCTAAATATGCCAATATCTGTAGGCTCATTTGGTTGAGTGATGCTCTAGGATCTACCTAAACTTTGGAATATACAAATCTTCCGATATTAATACAAATGTACAATAGTCGATTGTGGTCAGTAGTGCCGAGCAATAAGTCTTCATCTAAGAAGGTTATCCCAGGCTATTCTTTTATTGAGCAAATTTCATCCGAGAATGTGTTGACCAATTGAGCTAAGCAAATCTCTAGGTCAAGCAAGGTTATAACTAGAGACTCTCTCATTTCCTTTATTAGGAATAGAGTGTTGTAGATGCTTAGTTTGCCCGGTGACCTCCTAAGAAGAGCAAGCACAATATAATCAACTTTATATAATCCTTCGATCTTCACTTGGTTGTGTGGCTCTTCTACTAGTGGAGGTGGACGTGGCTCTTCCTGAGTCACTATTTTTTTCCTTTATCTGCTGGAGCTGACCTCAAGGGTAACACTTTCCCACTCCTTAGATTAATCTCTTTGATTTCTTCTTCTTCTTACAATGTTGTGGGAAAATTTTATATTGTTTCTTCTTCATCTTAGAGGTTTAAATTAATGACAAGGGGTGTGCCATGATGCTCGAAGATTGGCTCCTCACTTGCGGTGCTATCGTAACTGGTGTTGTCGACATCTTCTTCATTGTAGTTAATCGGCTTATTGAACTTACGTACAATTTGAGGATCAGTTTGGGAATCGAGATTAAAGTTAGATTGAGCAAGGTCAGTTACGTCATCACTAAAAATAGTTAAAATGTAGCTGAAACATAATCCTTATATTCATAATACCTCAATGAGGCAAAAAGATAAGCATATATGGTCAGGAGTTCGAGGATTTTCATACCCGAATCTGAGAAAACCAATCTAATAAAGGCAGACCCTACTGTACCCCCCACACTATCGGTCTTCATGATGTCATTCTTATCGTTCTCTTCTGGTTACGGTAGTTTCTCTGACACAATTTCCATCTCTAGCTGAGCAAGTTGTAGACTCTGAACGGTTGCCTGAGCTGATGCTGTTTGGATCTGATTTAGTATCTTCTTCGACAATTTGCTTGAAATTGTTCTCCATCCATCCTTTTTTTAAATACGACTCTATCAGAGTGATTGAATCAACTGAAATCATATTCACAGAACCTTTTCAGGTTCTTTTAAATATTATTTCGAGATTTTTATATTCCCTTCATTAAGATTTCTCTCAAGCTAATCCTTGAAAACAAAACATTCCTCTATAGTATGTCTAAGCATTCTGTGGTATGTGCAATAATTGGCCTGATCTTTCTTGTCAACTTCCTCAGTTTTCTTTAGATCTAGCAATCTGAACTTAGACTTCTTCATTAGACTTCTAAAAATTTTTGATACAACCTCATCTTTGAAGGAATATAATGCTTTTTTTATTATGCAATAATCAAACCCTTCTTATTTTCTATTTGATATGATCCTCATTGATGCTACTGTTGGTTAGACATGCCAAATTATTGTGTTCCTTACGGAGTGATACACTTAAAATGTATAGTATTTTTAGATGTATTTTTATACCTATTTTTGAGTTATTGCTCTTTAATAGAAGGTATTTGTGTGTTTTTCTTTCAGGTATAAGTAAAAAGGTAAAAAATGCTTAAAGGAGTGAAAAAGGATCAAATTTGGAGCAAATAGGAAAAATTTGTGCGAAGAGTGCTTTGGCGCCTAAGCGCTAGATTCGACGCTTAAGCGTCAGCTAAACAGAGAAGGCCACGCCTAAGCACCAGAGGACCCGCACTTAAGCGCTAGTGGCAGTTATTGGATGACTAAATTCAATTTTTACGAATTTTGAAGAGGTTTTTGAGGCACCCATTGGCTTAATACGTGGTTACAACCGCCATCGACAAAAAATATAGCATAATGAGGCATCTCTTAGAGAAATAAATCAAATCAAGACATATTTTGAAGAGATACCAAGGCACCTTTTGGAGATTTATAAAAGAATGAAGATTAAGTCGTTGAAAGTGTGCTTAAAAGGGAAAGTTTTGAAAGTTCTTGAATTAGGGAGTTAGTTTGGAGAGATTTTCATGCACCACATATTTATTTTATCTTTTTTATTTTAGTTTTTATATTGAGAGTGTTGTAAAAGAAAAGAGATTCAAATGAGCTTCAAAAGTTTGGTGGAGGACTTGAGATAAGTTCTTATCTTTCGTTTTAGACTACTTTTGGTTTTAACTGAGACTTATTATTGGTTTAACAATGATTTCTAATTTTAAACTAAAGTGTGGTTTTGTTTTTTCCATTGATTCTGAGCAGTTTTTTTAATCTTTCTTATTAAAATGATAAGTAATTAAGTATTGTAAGGAAATTGTGGAGAGTATTGATCATTAATATTAGAAGAAGCTGTGATGATTTAAATTCATGCACTTCATTTACTTCTTGATTTGGCCAATCTATACGTTAAAATTTGTTGTGAGGACATGTAAGAACTTGGCTGGTTTTTTCTCAGTCAATAATTGGAAAGAATGACATGAGTTTGTATGAATGAGAATGTAGTTCATATGATTGAGTGCAAATAAATAGGGAAATAGAATCGCATGAGGTTGTATGAATGAGAATGTAATTCATATGATTTAGTGCAAATAAATAGGGAAATAATCATTATGGATGTAGACGTTTATTATTGAGTGCAAATAAATAGGGAAATATTCATTGATGGGTGTAGAGTTAGAGGACTTTAAAGTTAGTGCAAATAAATAGGAAAATATTCATTGAAGGGTGTAGAGTTAGAGGACTTTAAAGTGACAAGTTAAAGCCCCCAACTTAGTTTATTGTTAGGTTATGATACGAGATGTTAGCCCTTAGGTGGAGGGAATTGAGGGAACTCTAGAGTGAGTGACTGCAAATAAATAGGGAAATATTCATTGAAGGGTGTAGAGTTAGAGGACTTTAAAGTGACAGGGTGTAAATAAATAGGAAAATAATCTTTGAAGGGTGTAGAGTTAGAGGACTTTAAAGTGACAGGTTGTTCATATGATTGAGTGCAATAAATAGGGAAATATTCATTGAAGGGTGTAGAGTTAGAGGACTTTAAAGTGACAGGTTAAGAAATAGTCATTGATGGGTGTAGAGTTAGAGGACTTTAAAGTGACAGGTTAAAGCCCCCAACTTGGTTTAGAAATAATTTTTGAAGGGTGTAGAGTTAGAGGACTTTAAAGTGATAGGTTAAAGCCCCCAACTTGGTTTATTGTTTAGGTTCTGATACGAGATGTTAGCCCCAGTGGGAGGGAATTGAGGTAACTCTAGAGTGAGAGGGGTGTAGAGTTAGAGGACTTTAAAGTGACAGGTTAAAGCCCCTAACTTGGTTTATTGTTTTGTTTTTGATACGAGATGTTAGCCCTCAGGTGGAGGGAATCGAGGGAACTCTAGAGTGAGTGCTAGTATCTTCCGCTTAGGTGGAGGGAATCGAGGGAACTTTAGAGTGAGAGCTAGTATCTTTCCTTCCTAGCCGGTCTTCAGAACTATTCAGACTTTAAATTAACCAATGTTCTTTATAACATCTGGAGTAAGGGTAAAGAATATTTTTGCTCCTATTTGGCTCAACACAATTTACATATTTCCACAATAGAATTCCTATTACTTATTACTGATACATGATAAGAAGAAAGATATTTTTCATCTTTAGTGCTTTTCTTCTACAAATGCTCTAGTTATTTTTTTAAATTATTATTGTTCTATCAAAATATTAAAAATACCAAAAATATTTAAATTTTCATTACTGCAAGAATCATTTTTAGTTTAAATAATTGTCTTTTTGAAAATAGAAAGTTATTAAAAGTGCATATTGCATAATCTCCCTGTGGGTTTGATATTTAGTATCCCAATATATATAAATTAAAACTTAAATTCTTATTTTTCTTCAGGATCAAGTTTTTTGTTTTGTTGCAAATTAAGAAAATATAAGTGAAAAATATAACCAAAATTATTGTTATCTTGTTGCATATAAGCAGTAAGTCACGATAAAGATTTTAGCATCGTTGCCGGGGAGAAATTGATTTTAAAATTAAATTTCTATTTCTAAAAATTTTTATTTAAACTTTAAAAGTTATTCTATCTTATTTTGAGTGTGTTTATTTTTATTTCATTATATGTTAGTGCATGCGTAGTTTAGGTTCTGAAGGACTAGTGCACTACGATTCTGAATTAGAGAGAACTATCAGAAAAATCAGAAAACCCAAAAAAATTAAAAATCTTGAAAAATCTAAAAGAATTACGAAAATGACAGACCAAAACGATCATAATGCTGAAATTCATCAAGAGTTTAGACCATTAAGAGATTATGTCAACCCTACTATAGATGAAATTCATTATAGTAATAAAAAACCTACTATAGTGGTTAATTCATTTAAGCCTAAACCTGCTATTATCCAAATGGTATCAAATAATCAGTTTGGGGGATCACCAACTGAAGATCCAAATTTACAACTTGCCAATTTTCAAGAATTGTGTGCTATATTTAAATATGATGGTGTATCTAATGATTCCATTAGACTTAGGTTATTTTCTTTCTCACTTGGGATAAAGCTAAGATGTGGTTGAATTTATTAGCACCTTGATCTATCAGAACTTAGGGTGATTTAGCACAAAAATTCCTTGCTAAATACTTTCCAACATAACAAACTGTGAAGCTCAGAAATGATATTACATCTTTTAATCAGTTTGAAGGGGAATCTATTTATGAAGCATGGGAAAAAATTAAAAAACTCTTAAGAAAGTGTCCACATAATGCTATACTAGATTGGTTAATAATACAAACTTTTTATAATGGATTTGTTGAATCTCTTAGACCAATGATCGATGTCGCTGTTGGTGGTTCATTGATGTCAAAACCATTTCATGACCATTATGCTTTAATTAAAGAAATGACTACCAATAATTTTCAATGGCAATTTAAGAGGGTGAATCCTAAGAAAGTAGCCAATATTCATGAAACTGATGCATTTACCATGTTAGTAAATCAAGTTGCTATAATTTCAAGGAAGTTAGACTATTTTGAATGAAATTTTCTCAACCAACTTTCATGATTGAAGAAAATTCATTAGCCCAAATGGTAGATTCTCAAGCATCATTAGAAACTTTGAATGCCATATATAACAAACATAATAACCCATATTCAAATTATTATAACCAAGGTTTGAAGAACCATCCCAACTTTAACTGGAATAACAATTCGGGTGGTAATAATCAGCAATGGGGGAACAANACAGGTGGAGGGAATCGGGGTAACTCTAGAGTGAGAGCTAGTATCTTCACTGCCTAGCCGGTCTTCATAACTAGTTAAACTTTAAATTAGCCAATGTTCTTTATTGTATCTCTAGTAAGGGTAAAGAATATAATTGCTTCTATTTGGCACAACACAAATTGCACACTTCCAAAACAGAATTCCTATACTTATCATTGATTAGTAATAAGGAGAAAGATATTTTTCAAATTTAGTGCTTTTCTTAACATTAACTCTAATTATCTTTTTAAGTTATTAATGTCTTGTCAAAATATCAAAAAGACCAAAAATTTTTAAATTTTAATTACTGTCAAATTATTTATAGTTTAGGTAATTGTCTTTTTAGAATAGAAAATTTGTTGTTCAATAGTGCATATTGCATAATTTTCTTGTGGGTTCGATATTCGAGGCTTAATCAAAAAGTCATATATTACTTGAAAACAATACGTATACTTGTGTAGTATCCCAATATATATAAATTAAAAGTTAAATTCTTATTCTTCTTCAGGATCAATTTTTTTTTTATTTTTTTGTAAATTAAGGAAATATAAGTGAAAAATATAATCAGAGACATTGTTATATCGTTGCATATAAACAGTCGGGATCAATATCCCAGTACAGTTATGGATCCATTCACAATCAAACCCAAAACTAATTTCACAATAATAGTTCCAACATCAATAGGTTTTTTGGTTTGAATACAGTAGTTCACAATGTCACTCTGCTTAGTGATCTTACTAATTTTCATGGTAGGCAGTAATTTTGATGCAATAAACAAGTGTCAGGCTTTTGAAACTGGATTTAAAAATGACAAAGGAAAATTTACATTTCCATCATCTCTAGCCTCCCAATTCACGTCTTCATCCCTAAGGTAGTGGTAGAGTGCATTCAAATTCTCTCTTATAGGGGTAAAGTTTGCATAATGGCAGATAGACACATTCTCAATCGAAAACATCTTGTTTATTCTTAAAGGAGTGAACTGTACAAACCTACCTCACACGTAAATCATTCCTTGGTTGATCCCATGAAAATTTGCAAAAAAATTCTTTTACTATAAGAACAACAACAACGATAATAGTGTAGCAAAGCACTTCCCAACGCCTCTGCGCAATAGTCTCTTCTACTCGAGTATTCAGCATGTTGAATCCTCGATTCACAAATCTCCTTTCTTTGATAAGCCTCTTCTTCATTAGAACTTGATCATGTAGTTTTTGTGCATTGGAACTGACAAACTTTCTCCGGTTGAAATTCCAAATCTAGCAGAGTTTCTAAAGTGGGAAGACATAGGATTTGAAAAGTGTTGACTCTTCCTTCGTTTTCCCCCCTAAAATATGTTTTATAGTCAATTTTTAGGAGTCATATGGAGAATAAACCGCCAAAAATTGCCAAAAACTGCCATTTGACACATTTTAAACTTTTTCGGACCCGCGGTGCATCATGCGCCGATATGGATGCTGGAAAGTGGCTCATCATCTGCCAGTTCCAAAATTTTTGTCGTTTCAAATTTGATCCAATAAATTCTAAATTTTTCATAAAATTAGGCAAATAAAGATATTTCTAAATATTTTATCAAATACACGGACTACATAAAGACCTAAACATAAAAATATGTAAAATATATCAAACAAAACAAACTCAACAACTAACTAACAACAATACTTATGGGTTGTCTCCCACATAGCGCTTAGTTTAATGTTGTCAGCTCAACATTCTCAGCCTTATTCTGGGTGACCCAACATTACTTTCTCTTTAAAAGCTAGTCTTTGACCATCAAAATATGATTTCAATATATTTCCATTCACTTTAAATATTCTTCTAGTCTTAGGGTCTCCAATCTTAACTGCCCCATAGGGATAGACTTTCATAACTTTGAATGGTCCTTTCCACCTAGACTTCAATTTTCCAGGAAATAATTTCAATCTTGTTTTGTATAATAAAACTTCATGTGCAGGTTCAAATTCTCTTTTTATTATCTTCTGATCATGTCATTATTTTATCTTTTCCTTATAAATCCTCACATTATCGTAAGATTCATTCCTAATTTCCTCAAGCTCATTCAATTGCAAAAAAAATTTTTCTCACCAGCTCTTTCAAACTGAAATTGAATTATTTTATATCCAAATAAGTTTTATGCTCCAATTCAACTGGCAAGTGACAAGTCTTCCCAAAAATTAATCTATAAGGGGACATTCCTATTGGTGTCTTATAGATTGTCCTACATGCTCATAATGCAGTATCCAATCTAGTAGACCAATCCTTTTTACTAAGATTAACACACTTTTCCAAAATCTCTTAATTTCATGATTAAATACTTCTGCTAGACTACTACTCTAGGGATGATAAGTAATTGTAATTTTATGCATTATATTATATTTTTCCACTAATCTTGCAATTGTTGAATTTTTAAAATGAGATCCTCCATCAGTAATGATTACTCTCAGCATTCCGTATCTTATAAATATATTTTTAATTAAAAATTTTGAATCACTCCGAGCATCACATCGTGGTAATGCGATTGTTTCAATCCATTTTGAAACGTAATCCACTGCAATCAATATGTATATATTTCTGAATGAAGGTATAAATGGTCCCATAAAAACCAATCCCCACGCATTAAAATTTTAATTTCTAAATTAAAATTTAGAGGCATTTCATTTCTTCTTTAAATATTACCTACTCTCTAACACCGATCACATGTTTTGATACATATATTAACATCTCTAAATAGAGTAGGGCAATAAAATCCAAATTATAAAATTTTATGAACAGTTCTATCATTCCTAAAATGTCCTTCAAATTCAGAATCATGGCATTTTTGAATAATCTCTTAAATTTCCTTATAACTCACACATCGTCTCATCATTAAATCTTTACATTGCTTATATAAATAAGAATCATCCCAAAAATAAGATTTTGCATCATGAATGAATTTATTTTCCTGTTATTTTGTTAATTTATATGGTAAAATACCACTAACAATATAATTTATAAATTCAGCATACCAAGCTATTTCTCATCCTTTTATAGCATAAAGTTGTTCATCAGGAAAAGTTTCATTAATTTCTTTTTTTCATATCCAGTATTTCTTCTTGATCTAGCCTTGATTGATGATCAGCAATTTGATTATCAATCTCTTTCTTATTGACTACTACAAAATCAAACACTTGCATTAGAAGTACCTATCTAATTAATCTTGGTTTAGCATTCTTCTTTTGCATGAAATATTTAATAGTTGTCGGCGTTATTTTGGGGATGGTTTGGTTATGGGGTTGCCCGTAAGAAGCCGCCGGTCGCTGGAATCGAAATCCCGTCGCCCACTTCGGAAGAACGTTGAAGTATGAAATCAAACTGACTCCATATTTTTCATAGTTTAAAATAAAAGAGCACTGTACCTCAAATCATGTATCTATCCCGAAGGATAAACACAAGAATTTGAGGATGAGGCTCGTTCAAATAAACTAAGGAAAGTATGACGTTTGTTTGGTCTGTGAAACCTTTATATTTGCTGACAAGTTCCTCTATTTAATATAAGGGATTAAATAGGATTTATATTAAGCTGGTTTCGGACATGCTTCCTATAAGGGCAAGCCCCTATAGTTAATTACATCTTAAATTTAAATATGGTTTATATTAAGCTGGGTTCGGACATGCTTCCTATAAGGGCGAGCCCCTATAGTTAATTACATCTTAAATGACTAAGTCACCTAAGAAAACTCTCAATAAAAATCAAAAAATATTATCTTCAAGGAAGTTCAGAGAGTAGGGCTCTTCAATGAAATCGGACGTAGAGGTGTGAAAGGGGATTGGTTCAAATTTGTAACATTTTATTGTAGAATCCAGAGGAAGAAGGACTAAGGGATGTCATGGATCTAGAGGAGAACTCCGGTGACTTCCCAAACTATCCTAATGTTTGGCTTCAGTTTTGAGNAAGAGCGTCATGTTTCCATTGGAGAACTCATGATGGAAAAACAAAAATCTAGGGAAACCCTGGTAGATTATATTTTGAGGGGGAGAAACCTTAGCATGAAA
>JXCR01140538.1:115667-137846 GCA_002079205.1 Phalaenopsis hybrid cultivar
TACCTTGAATCAGTTCAATACTTCTGATTCATAATTGATCAAATAATTTCAATTTCTACCTTAAATCAGTTCAATACTTCTGATTCATAACTGATCCAATAATTTCAATTTCTACCTTGAATCAGTTCAATACTTCTGATTCATAATTGATCCGATAATTTCAATTTATACCTTGAATCAGTTCAATACTTCTGATTCATAATTGATCCAATAATTTCAATTTTCACCTCGAATCAGTTCGATACTTTTGATTCAAAATTGATCAAATAATTTCAATTTTTATACTGAATCAGTTTGATACGTCTGGTTCATAACCTTTCACAAAATTGATCCAATAATTTCAATTTCTATATTAAATTAGTTCAATACTTCTGATTCATGCTTCGCCCAAATTGATCGAACAATTTTCACCTTGAATTATGATTTCTAATTCATACTTTTCAAGAATTGATCCAATAATTTCAATTCTTACTATAAGATCAGTTTATACTTCTGTTTTCTTTTATTGAAAGTCAGTTCCAAATGTCTGACTCTCATTTGATATCGATATTTGCATCTTGAATTCCTATTCTGAGGTCAACCCATACATGTTGATCGCTATAAAAATCCCCAGCGGTAGCAAATATTATACGCAAATTCACAATTCTTTCTAAGTCTAAGGATTTAGAAATCTATTAAATCTAGTTGAGCTTGTCGGTCAACACCAATACGTGCGGTGTGCTTACCCAACACACCCCACCTATTGGGGGTCCATTTGTTGACCTCACTTTTGGTTGAGTCTAGAAAACTTCTTTAGTAGCCTAGGTCTAGCCATGGGACTTTCCTATTGACTAGTCTTAGAAAACTAGANAATGCTGAGATTTTCGTACCACCTGACAGAGCCTTGCACCAATAATGAAGCAGAATATGAAGCTTTGATTACAGGATTAGAGTTGGCAATCTAAATGGACATAAAAGATGTTACCATCTACGGTGACGCCCAACTCATCATTCAATAGATCGCTGGACAATACAAAATTTTGAAGCCCAGATTATCAGAATACTACCAGTATACGCATAAAACTGCTGGAGCAAATTCCCAATGTGATTTTCTATCAGATTCCTTGGGTAGATAATGCGAAACTGTGGAGTAGATTCCCAATGTGATTTTCTATCATATTCCTCAGGTAGATAATACGCATGCCGACGCTCTAGCAAAACTTGCTAAAGAATTGGCATGTCCCCCGGAGNCTCTTTATTTATGTCAAATGTGATTATATTCTAAACTCTTCTTTACTTATAATTCTTACTTTGTAATGGTGCCAAAAACTTGATCTTGAGTAAAAGCTAGGTTAAACCTTAACTTCGAAGAAAATAAGAATGCAGTTATAATATAATATGGGATACTACACAAGTATATATATCGCTAGCAAGTAATATATATGACTTTTTGATTAAGCCCCGAATATCGAACCCATAGGGAAAGCTAATAATATGCAACTTACTATGCAACTTACTATGCAACTTACAAAATAGGAGAAATGAGTTAATAAAATTCTACTTAGCAAAATATTCTTACTTAAACTCTAGATGCTATAATAGGAATGAAAGCTCAATTATTTTTATAATTTTAGATAATTCAAAATAAAGTAAACAACTAACTGACTTAATAAGATATTTGAAAGATGAAGGCAATATAAATAAAATATATTTTTCCTTATCATGAATCAGCAACAAGTATAAGAATTCTGTTGTGGAAGTATTAAAATTGTGTTGTGTCAAATAGAAGTGATAAAATTATTTACCCTTATCAGAGATGTTATAAAGAACATTGACTAATTTACAGTTTGAATAGTCTTGAAGATGGGTAGGTATGGAAGATACTAGCTCTCATTCTAGAGTTCTCTCTTCTCCCTCCACCTAGGGACTAAAATCTTGTATCAAAACCTAAAAGTATAAATCAAATTGGGGGCTTTAGCCAGTTGATAAACCAAAATAATATGTTATTTTAAGTATATATTTTATGCTTATTTTTGGTGATTTTGCACTTTAAAGAAGAGTATTTTCATGTTTTTGTTGTAGGCATATCGATTTTATGCATTTGGAGCAAAAGTATAAAACAAGATGAAATTTGGAGCCAAAATAATGAAGTTTCGAATTCTGCTGCATGATGCGCCAAATGCGCTGAATTGACGCCATATTTGCCAAAGCCCAGAACAATGCGATCTTGAGCAAACTGGTGCATGATGCATCTGATTGGCACTGGATGTGCTATTTAATAGAGAGTTGGCACATGATGCACCATATTTGGTGCCAGATGCGCAAGGGACAACTTTTTGCGGATTAAGGCAATTCGAGGCAAATTTTGCTCAAATTTTCCAAGAAAAACTTGTTCTAAACACCCCTTAGAGTAATTCAATACATCTAGAAACTTTAGAAGGTTCTTTTATAAAGGGATATGTCTCTTGGATCAACGAACATGTCATTTGAATTCAAAAGAGTTGACTTTTGGATAGAATTTTGGAAACAATTTTTGAAGTCGTTTTGGAGGGAGGTAGCCTTCAATAAAAGAGAGCAAAGTTTAGGGCTTGAAGAGGAGGCGAGTAGAGGTATTTGGCTTGAGTTAGAAAGAGAGAAAAAGAGAGAGAAAGTCAAAGGCTTGGAGATTTTCTTCAAGGACTGTAAGAGGAGAGCGAAGGTGAGAGATTTCTTCTTCATTACACTTCTAAGAGAGAATTGAGAGTGCTTGTAAAAAGAGAAAGGCTTGGAGAGAACTTCTAGGAGTTTGCTTGGGAAGGATTGTGAGATAAGTTGTGTCTTTTATTTATTTATTTATTTATTTGTAAACTTGTTTTTATATATGAAATTTATGTTTTGTCGTATCCTTCTCATGAATTATGAGTAGTCTTCTTTATCTTTCTCCTTACTTTGAGATATGGTTTTGTGAAGAATTAATTTTGATTTATATGACTTTAAAATTCAATAATTTGTGATGAATTGAACTCCGATCTTCATTTACTTTTTGATTTGGCCAATTGAAATGTTAAAATGTGTTGAGAAACATATATTCCGAAAGGGCTATGATTTCTCAACATGGGAAGAATCACATTTGATTTCATGTGAGAGTATTTCATCCATGGAATTAGGGGCAAGGAAATAAAGAAATATACTTTATTGGATGCAGAATTAGAGATTTTAAGGTGACAGATTAATATCCCCAATTTGGTCCAATTGATTGGAAACTGATGCGAGATTGTTAGCCCTCATAGGAGGGAGTAGTGGGAGCTCTGGAGTGACAGCCAGTATCCTCCTAGCTTAACCATGAAATTAGGACCAAACTCTTGATTAGTTAATATTTTTTATTGATACACCTAAAATATATAGTGTTTTTAAACACATTTTTATACCTATTTTTGAGATATTGCCTTTAATGGAAGGTATTTATGTGTTTTTCTTTCAGGTACAAGTAAAAAGGTGAAAAATGCTAAAAGGAGTGAAAAATGATCAAATTTGGAGCAAAGAGGTGAAAATTGTGCTAATATGTTTTGGCGCCTAAGCACCAGATCCGACGATTAAGCGCCAGTTAAACAAAGAAGAACACAACTAAGCGCCAGAGGCCTCGCGCTTAAGCGTCAAAGGCAGTTATTTGGCAATTTTCTTCATTTGATTGAATTTTGAAGAGGTATTTGAGGCACCTATTTGCTAAAGAGGGTGGTTATGATCACTAGAAATAAAAATATTATTAAAAGACTTGTGAAAGGAGGCATTTCTTGGAGAATACATCGAATTTGGACACATTTTGAAAAGTTTCCAAGGCACCTTTTGAAAAATTATAAAAGAAGGAAGTTGAGACATTTGAAAATGGGTGCTTAAAGAAGAAGAGTGTGCTTGAAAGTTCTGAAAAGTGTTAGAAACGAGAGAGTTTTGGAGAGATTTTCTAGCACCACAAATCTACTTTATCCTTTTTGTTTTTAGTTTATTTTTAGGGTGTTGTAAAAGAGAAGAGATTCAAAAGAACTTCAAGAGTTTGGTGGAGGATTTGTGATAAGTTTTTGTCTTTTGTTTTGAAGTACTTTTGGTTTTAATCGAGACTTCTTCTTAGTTTGATAATGATTTCTACTTTTAAACTAAAGTGTGGTTTTGTTTTCTTTATGGATTCTGAGTAATTTTTTTTATCTTTCTTCTTAAAATGATAAGTAATTAAGTTTTGGATGGAACTTGTGGAGAGTATTGATCTTTAATGTTGGAAGAAGTTGTGATGATTTAAATCCATGTACTTCATTTACTTCTTGATTTGGCCAATCCAGATGTTAAAATTTGTTGTGAGAATATGTATGAACCGGGCTGGTATTGTCTCAGTCAACAATTGGAAAAAATCACATGAGGAAGAAGATAAATACTCTAAAGTGTGGTTTATTTCCTTCATATCTAGCACAATGAAATCAATAGAAAAGATAAATTGATTCAATTTCACTAGGACATCTTCGATAACTCCTTTAGGATAATTTATTGATTGATCTGCTAACTGCTGAGTTATAGTAGTAGGGGTTATTTCTTCTAATCGCAATCTTTTAATTATTGATAATGACATAAGGTTGTTGCTTACTCCTAAATCACATAAAGCTTTTCTATAAAATCTGTCTCTTATTGCACATGAAATTGTAAAGCTACTAGGATTTTTAAGCTTTTCAAGAAGCTTTTTTTGAATTATAACACTACACTCCTCACTAAGTGCAACAGTCTAATTATCTTTAAACTTTTTTTTCCTATTAAGAATATCATTCATAAACTTCACATAGCTTGACATTTGTTCTAAAGCTTCAACAAATGGAATATTAATTGTAAGCTTCTTAAAAATTTCCATAAATTTTGAAAATTGCTTATCCAACCTTTATTGTTTAAACCTTTCGGAGCATCCTCTTGTGGTTCTTCAATCTCCTCTCTCTCTACTTCATTCTCTTTTTGAACTCTACCTTCCAATTCTCTTCCTCTTCTGAGTTGAATGGCTTTTACTTGCTCTTTATTCTAGTCTTTTAGATTTATTTATGTATTACTAGGAAGTGTTCCTTTGGATCTATTACTTAATGAATTTGTTATTTGTCCTAATTGATTCTCAATATTTCTAATTGTGGTTCCTTCACTTTGTAACTGATTTCTTATTTGTAACACCACTTCTTCTATAGATAACTTCTTCTCCTTAAATTGTGGATTACTATTAAAACCTGGAGAATAAGTATGTCTATAATTACTATTCCCTTGGTTGTTCCAGTTTCCCAACGAGTTTACTTGATTATTCCCCCATTATTGATTATTACCACTCGAAGTATTGTTTCAGTTAAAGTTGGAATGGTTATTCCAACTTGGGTTATAGTAGTTTGAATATGGGTTATTCTACTTATTATTTATGGCATTCAAAGTCTCTGATGATGCTTGAGAATCTATCATTTAGCCTAATGAATTCTCTTTAATCATGGGAATTGATTGACAAAAATTCATTCCAAATTGGTCTAACTTTCTTCAAATTGCTGCAACTTGATTTGCTAGCATGACAAAAGAATCATTTTTGTAAATATTGGCTACTTTCTTAAGATTTGCCCTTTCAAAAGGCTGTTGAAAATTATTTATAGTCATCTCTTCAATTAAAGCTTGAGCATCATGAAATGGTTTTGATATCAATGAATCACCAGCAATGACATCGATAATAGATCTATGAGATACAACTAATCCATTATAAAAAAGTTTGAATTATTAACCAATTTAGTATAGCATGGTGTGAAAACTTTCTTAAGAGTTCTTTAAATCATTCTCATGCTTCATAAATAGATTCCTCTTCAAACTGACAAAAGATGTNGAAGGGTGTAGAGTTAGAGGGCTTTAAAGTGACAAGTTAAAGCCCCCAACTTGGTTTATTATTTTTTAGGTTCTGATACGAGATGTTACCCCCATATGGAGGGAATCAAGGGAACTCTAGAATGAGAGCTGGTATCTTCCCTACCTAGCCGATCTTCAGAACTATTCAAACTTTAAATTAGCTAATGTTCTTTATAGCAACTCTAGTAAGGGTAAAGAATATAATTGCTTCTATTTGACATAACACAATTTGCATACTTCCTGAACAGAATTTCTATACTTATTACTGATTCATGGTAAGGAGAAAGATATTTTTCAAATTTAGTGTTTTTCTTTTACAAAAACTCAAGTTATCTTTTTAAATTATTACTATTCTGTTAAAATATAAAAAATACCAAAAAGATTTGAATTTTAATACTATGAAAATATTTTAAGTTTAAGTAATTGTTTTTTTAGAATAAAAAGTTTGTTGTTCAATAGTGCATATTGCGTATTGTATTTCTCTGTGGGTTCGATATTCAGGTCTAAATCAAAAAATTATATATTACTTGATAACGATATGTATACTTGCATAGTATCCCAATATATATAAATCAAAAAGTTAAATTCTTATTTTCTTCAGGATCAAGCTTTTGGTATTGTTGCAAAGTAAGGAAATATAAGTGAAAATTATAATTAAAGACATTGTTATACAGTTGCAAATAAGCAGTTTCAGGATCAAATTTTTGGTGTCATTGCTGGAAAGAAATTAATTGATTTAAAAGCAAATTTCTATTTTTACAAAATCTTACTTAAACTTTAACAATTATTATATTTTATTTTGTGTGTTTTATTTTATTTTTATTTTTAATTAATGTATGTGTAGGTCAGGTTCTGAAGGACTAGTGCCCTATGATTCTGAATTTGAAAGAACTATTAAGAAAATCAAAAAAATCAAAAATCTTGAAAAATCTAAAAAAAATTACAGAAATGGCAAGCCAAAATAATCAAAATGTTGAAATTCATCAAGAGTTTAGACCTTTACGAGATTATGTCAANAAAAATTAAAGTGATAGGATGAAGCCCCCAACTTGGTTTATTATTTTAGGTTCTGATATGAAATGTTATCCCCCATGTGGAGGGAATTGAGGGAACTATAGAGTGAGAGCTAGTATCTTCCCTGCCTAGCCGGTCTTCAGAACTATTCAAACTTTAAATGGAGGGAATCGAGGGAACTTTAGAGTGAGAGCTAGTATCTTCCCTACCTAGCTGGTCTTCAGAACTATTCAAACTTTAAATTAGCCAATGTTCTTCATCTCTAGTAAGGGTAAAGAATATTATTACTCATATTTGGCACAACACAATTTGCATACTTCCACAACAGTAAGGGTAAAGAATATTATTGCTCCTATTTGACACAACACAATTTGCATACTTTCACAATAGAATTCCTATACCAAGAATAAAGAATATAATTGCTTCTATTTGGCACAACACAATTTGCATACTTCCACAATTGAATTCCAATACTTATTACTGATTCATGATGAGAAAAATATTTTTTTAAATTTAGTGCTTTTCTTTACATAAACTCTAGTTATCTTTTTAAGTTGTTACCGTTTTGTCAAAATTTTAAAAAGACCAAAAATATTTAAATTTTAATTACTGTCAAATTATTTATAGTTTAGGTAATTGTCTTTTCAGAATAGAAAGTTTGTCGTTCAGTAGTGCATATTGCATAATTTCACTGTGGGTTCGATATTCGGGGCTTAATCAAAAAATCCTATATTACTTGAAAACAATATATATACTTGCATAGTATCCCAATATATATGAATTAAAAGTTAAATTCTTATTTTTCTTCAGGGTCAATTTTTTTGGTTTTGTTGTAAAATAAGGAAATATAAGTGAAAAATATAATCAGAGACATTGTTATACTGTTGCATATAACTAACGGGATAAATGTCCCAGTCCAATTGCAGATTCATTCACAATCAAACACAAAACTAATTTCACAATAATAGTTCCAACATCAATAGGTTTTTCGGTTTGAATACAGTAATTCAGAATGTCACTCGCCTTAGTGACCTTACTAATTTTCATGGTAGGCAGTAATTTTGATGCAATAAAGAAGTGTCAGGCTTTTGAAACTGGATTTAAAATGATGAAGGAAAACTTACAATTCCATCATCTCTGGCCTCCCATTTTGCATCTTTCTCTGTAAGGTAGCGATAGATTGCATTCATATTCTCTCTTGTATGGGTAAATTTTGCATAATGGCAGATAGGCACATTTTCAATCATAAACATCTTGTTTATTCTTGAAGGAGTGAACTGCACAAACCTACCCCACACGCAAATCATTCCTTGGTTGATCCTATGAATATTTGCATAAATTTTTTTTACTATAGGAACAACAATAGCGATAGTAGTGTAGCAAAGCACTTCCCAACACCTCTGCACAATAGTCTCTTCTACTCGAGTATTCCGCATGTTGACTCCTCGATTCACAAATCTCCTTTCTTTGATAAGCATCTTCTTCACTAGAACGCGATCATGTAATTTCTGTGCAGCAAAACTGATGAACTTTCTCCGGTTGAAAATTCCAAGTCTAGCAGAGTTTCTAAAGTGGGAAGACATAGGATTTGAAACGTGCTGACTCTTCCTTCATTTTCCCCCTAAAAATATGTTTTGGAGTCAGTTTTTAGGAGTCATATGGAGAGTAAACCACCAAAAATTGCCAACAACTGCCATTTAACACGTTTTAAATATATTCGAACCCAAGGCACATCTTGCGCCAGCTCTTTGGAAAGTGGCACATCATTCGTCAGTTCCAAAATTTTTGCCGTTTCAATTTTGATCCAATAAATTCTCAAATTTTCCATAAAATTAGGCAAATAAAGATGTTTCTAAATATTTTTTCAAATACACGGACTACATAAAGACCTAAACATAAATATACGTAAAATATATCAAACAAAACAAACTCAACAACTAACTGACAACAATACATATGGGTTTCCTCCCACAAAGCACTTGGTTTAATGTCATCAGCCCGACATTCTCAGTCCTATTCTAGGTGACCCAACATTACTTTCTCTTTAAAAGTTGGTCTTTGACCACTGAAATATGATTTCAATCTATTCTCATTCAATTTAAATATTCTTCCAGTCTTGAAGGGATAGACTTTTATAACTCTGAATGGTCCTTTCTACCTAGACTTCAATTTTTCAGGAAATAATTTCAATATTGTATTGTATAATAAAAATTCATGTGTAGGTTCAAATTCTCTTTTTATTATCTTCTGATCATGTCATTCTTTCATCTTTTCCTTATAAATCCTCCTGTTATCGTAAGATTCATTCCTAATTTCCTCAAGCTCATTCAATTGCAATAATTTTTTCTCACTAGCTTCTTTCAAATTGAAATTGAATTATTTTATATCCAAATAAGCTTTATGCTCCAATTCAATAGGAAAGTGGCAAGTCTTCCCAAAAATTAATCTATAAGGGGACATTCCAATAGGTTTCTTATTGGCTATCGTATATGCCCATAATGCAGTATCCAATCTAGTAGATCGATCCTTTCTGCTAGGATTAACACACTTTTTTTCAAAATTCACTTAATTTCATGATTAGATACTTCTGTTAGACCACTACTCTAAGGATGATAAGTAGTTGCAATTTTATGCGTTATATTATATTTTTCCACCAATCTTGCAACTCTTGCATTTCTAAAATAAGATCATCCATCGGTAATGATTACTCTCAGCATTTCATATCTTATAAAAATATTTTTAATTAAAAATTTTGAATCACTCCGAACATCACATCAAAGTAATGTGATTGTTTTAATCCATTTTGAAATGTAATCCACTGCAATCAATACGTATATATTTCTGAATGAAGGTATAAAAGGTCCCATAAAAACCAATCCCCACGCATCAAAAATTTTAATTTCAAAATTAAAATTTAGAGGCATTTCATTTCTTCTTAAAATATTACCTACTCCCTGCACCGATCACATGTTTTGATATATATATTAACATCTCTAAATATACTAGACCAATAAAATCCAAATTATAAAATTTTATGAACAGTTCTATCATTCCCAAAATGTCCTCCAAATTCAGAATCATGGCTTTTTTGAATAATCTCTTGAATTTCTTTATAACGCACACATCGTCTCAGCATTAAATATTTACATTGCTTATATAAATAAGAATCATCCAAAAAATAAGTTTTTGCATCATGAATGAATTTCTTTTCTTATTATTTTGTTAATTCATATGTAAAATACCACTAACAATATAATTTACAATTTCAACATACCAAGCTATTTCTCGTCCTTTTATAGCATAAAGTTGTTCAACTGGAAAAGTTTCATTAATTTATTTTTCCATATCCAGTATTTCTTCTTGATCTAGTCTTGATAGATGATCAACAATTTGATTATTAATACATTTCCTATCGACTACTACAAAATCAAACACTTGCATTAGAAGTACTCATCTAATTAATCTTGGTTTAGCATCCTTCTTTTGCATGAAATATTTAATAGTCAAATGTTCAGTATGCACAACACATTTAGCTCCAATCAGATATGATATAAACTTATCAAAAGCATAGACAATCGCTAATGACTCTCTTTCAGTGGTGTAATTAATTGGAGCATTATTAAGAGTCTTACTAGCATAGTATATAACTTTAAAAAAATATTATCATATCTCTGCCCTAAAAATAGCTCCAATTGCATAATCACTAGCATCACACATTAATTCAAAAGGTTTCTCTCAATCAGGTGAAACAATTATAGGAGCAGTGATCAATTTTTCCTTTAAAGTTTCAAAGGCTTTAAGGCAATCTAGATTAAAGTCAAATTTTGTGTCTTTTTCCAGAAGTTGGCATAAAGGTTTAGTAGTTTTTGAGAAATCTTTAATATGTCTCCTGTAAAATCCAACATGTCCTAAAAAGCTCCTAACTCCTCTTACTATGGTAGGTGGAGATATGTTTGATATAAGCTATATTTTTGCAGGATCTGCTTCCATGTTATTTTCTGAAAATTTATATCCAAGCAAAATTCCTCCTGCAATCATAAATTGACATTTTCCCATTTCGATACGAGATTAGTCTTTTCACAACATTCTAGAACTTTCTCTAAATGAATTAGACACATTTTGAATGAAGTTCCAAATACAAAAAAAATTTTCCATAAAAAATTCAATCCCTTTTTCAATCAAATCACTGAAATTTGACATCATACATCTTTGAAGTGTTACAGGTGCATTACATAATCCAAAAGTTCAATAAGGATTAGTAAATGTTGTTTTCTTTTGATCCTCTGGAGCAATAGATATTTTCTGATAATTGGTATATCTGGAGCAATAAGCATTACATAATCCAACCAGTGACTTGTCTTGTTGATATTAATTCAATATGCTCATTTGTCACTACAGTCACACCTCCTATCTTTGAAACACAATGAATTGGACTAACCCAAGCACTGTCTGAAATAGAATATATTATTCCAGCATCTAACCATTTTAAAATTTCTTTCTTTACTAATTATTTCATCATTGGATTTAATCTCCTTTGAGGATCAACTCTTGATTCATGTTGATCTTTTGATAAAATTATATGCATAGAAATTGAAGGATTGATTCTTTTAATATCAGTCAATGTCCATACAAAGGCTTTCTTATATCTTTTCAAAATTTCCAATAACTATTGTTCTTGCAGATCAGTTAATTCTGAGGATACCATGTAATGTCGATAAATCTCCTAAAACTGCATACTTCAAATATGTAGGAAGGGTTTTTAGTTCTAGTTCAAGGGGTTTCTTAATGAATGAAATCAAATTCTTGTTACTTTCTGTAGGATCTAACATTCAATTCATTTCTGAACATAATTCATATCCTCTTTACTCACTTCTATAGATTCATCTTGAATTCTATCCTCATCTTGATATTCCATATATTCTTTTTTAAATTATCTTTCAAAAGTTTTCTTGAAATATTCATGGCTTAAATATTCATTAATATTCATTTTGAAGCATTCAATCATTTACTCTTTTGTAGGGTATCTCATTGATTTTACAATATTAACTGTAACCTCTTGATCACTAACTCTCATAGTTAGTTCTCCTTTCTACACATCTATCAAAGCTCTTCCAGTGGCTAGGAATGGTCTTCCTAAAATGATAGGATTTTTTTTATCTTCCTCCATATTTAATACAATAAATTCCACAGGAAAGATAAATTTATCGACTTTTAACAAAACATTTTCTATAACTCTTTTAGGATAGGTAATCAAACGATCAGCTAACTACAGAGTTACAGTTGTAAGTGAAATATTTTCTTAGCCCAACCTTCTAAAAATTGATAACGGCATAAGATTAATACTGACTTCTAAATCACATAAAGCTTTTCCATAAAATCGTTCGCCAATAGCACAAGGAATTGTAAAACTTCTAGGATGTTTAAGTTTTTCAGGAAGCTTTTTCTGAATTATAGCGCTACACTTTTTGTTGAGTGCAACAGTCTCATTATGTACAAACTTCCTTTTCTTATTAAGTATATCTTTCATGAACTTCACATAGCTTAACATTTTGTTCCAAAGCTTCAACAAATGGAATGTTTATCGTTACTTTCCTCTAATTTTTAAAAAAATTTTAAAATTGATTTTCTTTATATTTCTATTTCAATCTTTAAGGAAATGGAGATGGTGGTCTTTCTACAGTGATTTTCATTGGGTTAATAGGATTTTCTGACCCAAAATGAAAATCTTCACCAGATTTTTCATTTTCCACCTCAGTTTTTTCTACTTCAACTTCTTGTTGAACTCTATTTTCTAATTCTTTTTCACTTCTCAAGTGAATAACTTTAATTTGCTTTTTTTAATCTTTAGAATTTACTTCAACTTTACTGGGCAATGTTCCTGGAGGTCTATTGCTAAGTTCAGTAGCAATACATCCTAATTGATGTTCCATGTTTCGGATAGCAGCTCCTTAACTTTGTAATTGACTACCCATCTGCAATATCAATTTTTCTATTGATAACTTGTTCTCCTTACTCTGCAAATTATTGAAACCTGGGGGGTAATAAGGTTTATAAGCTTGGTTCCCTTGATTGTTGGAGTTTCCCAATAGGTTTGCAGAGTTGTTTCCCCATTGCAGATTTACAACACTAGAATTATTGTTACTCCAACTAAAATTTGGATGATTATTCCAACCGAAATTATAATAATTGGCATAAGGATTATTACAATGATTTTTTATTTCATTTAAAGTCTCATAAGAAGATTGAGATTCTATCATTTGTCCTAATGAGTTTTCCTCAAGCACAGGTGCTATCTGAGAATAATTCATTCCATATTAGTATGTCTTCTCTGATATAATAGATATTTATGCAGCTAAAATAGATATAGCATCAGAATCATGAATACTAGCTACTCTTTTTGGATTTAATCTTTCAGACGGCCATTGAAAATTATTAGTAGTCATCTTTTCAATTAATGAATATGCTTCATTGAATGATTTTAACATTAATGATCCACCAGCAGCAGCGTCAATTATTGATTTAAGAGATCCAACCAACCCATTATAAAAATTTTGAATTATTAACCAATCTTGCAACGCATTGTGGGGACACTTTCTGAGGAGATCTTTAAATCTTTCACATGCTTCATAGATTGATTCCCCTTCAAACTAACAAAAAGATATGATAGCATTTCAAAGATTAGCAATTTTTAAAGGTGGGAAATATTTAGATAAGAATTTTTCTGATAAATCTCCCCATGTTCTAATATATCCTGGTGCTAATGAGTTTAACTACATCTTAGCTTTATCCCTTAGTGAAAAAGGAAAAAGTCTAAGTCTGACGGTATGGTTTGACACTTCATCATATTTAAATGTAGCACACAATTCTAAAAACTAGCTAGGCGTAAATTAAGATTTTCAGTAGGCGTTCCTCCAAATTGATTGTTTTGTACAATTTGGATAATAACAAGTTTAAGTTCAAATGAATTGGCAGCACAGCAAGGTTTTGAATACTCAAATGAATTTCATCTGCTGTATGATTTGCATAATCTCTTAAAGGTCTTTGATGATGTTCATTTTCATTTTCAACATTATTTAAACTCCAATCCATTTTGCCAAATTGATCTTTCTTTTTTTATTGTTTTCAAATTTTCCTAACAGTTTTTTTTAACTCAGAGTCGTAAGGTACTAAATTTTCAATTCTTACACTATGCATAAACTGAATAAAACAAGTATTTCAAATAAGCAAACACACTAAAATAAGAAAATGTTTAAATTAAACTACAAACACTCTTCTTTTTTTATATTTTTTGAAATAAAATAAAGTAAGATACTAATATTTTTTGTTACTTCCCCGGCAACCGCGCCAAAAACTTGATACGATATTTTGTATATGCAAATATTTAAGAAGTTGACACCACTCAATGGCGCCAAAAAACTTGATGCAGATAGATTATAATGAATATACAACATAATCTTAACAAAAATACTTTTTATAAAAATAAGTTATCTTTTATAACTTTTTTTAAACTGCCAAATCGCTTTTAATATCAAAGCAAGTATACGTATCGCTCAAGTAATAAAGGGCTGTAATGGAGCTGTGGATATTGATCCCATAGTGAAGTTAGAAAATCCTTAAGTAAATTATGAAAATTATTTTAGATCAAAAACAAAAAAATAAAAGTAGAGTGCGAAGTTTAAAAATTGACTACTCATGAGAATGCTAATTAAAATGCATATGTAAGACTATAGAAATTAGACTGAACTAAATTCTAAACTTTCAAAAATAAAATTGTGAAAATTAAATAAAGTTTTTGTTGCGACAAAAATTCAAATTTAAGAAAACATCCTTCCTCTTTACAATGAGTATATTGTTTGTGAAGAAATTGAAAACATTTGAATATATATATATATATACTGTTTTAGGCTAAATAGGAGCAATTTTATTCTTTACCCTCTTTCGAGTGCTATAAAAAATATTGACTAATCAAGATTTTGGTCCCTAATTTCGTGGTTAGGCTGAGAGGATGCCGGCTGCCACTTCAAAGCTCCCACTAATCCCTCTTCTAAGAGCTAACATTCTCGTACTAGTTTCCAATCAATTGGGCCAAATTGGGGGTTTTAATCTGTGACCTTAAAATCTCTAATTCTGCATCCAACAAAGTATATTTACCTATTTATTTGCACCCAATCCCATGGATGACATACTCTTCCATGAAATTAAATGTGATTCTTCCTATATTGTAGAAATCATATCTAATTTAAGAACATATGTCTCTCAACAAGTTTTAACATTTCAATTGGCTATATCAAAAAATAAATGAAGATCGGAGTTCAAATCATCACAAATTATTATTATTTAAAATCGAGGAAAACAAAATTTATTCTTCACAAAACTGTATCTTCAAAGTATGGAGAAGGATAAGAAGACTACTCAGAATTAATCATAAGGATATGACATAACACAAATTTCATATTTAAGAATATGTTTAAAAACAAAACAAATAAAAATACAACTTATCTTACAATCCTTCCCAAGAAAATCCCTAGAAGTTCTCTCCAAGCCTTTCCCTTTTAACTATCACTCCTAATTCTCTCTTAAAAATGTAATGAAGAAGAAATCTCTCACTTTCCCTCTGCTCTTACAACCCTAGTAGAAAATCTCCTCTTCTCTCTCTCTCTCTCTCTCTCTCTCTCTAACTCATGCCACTTTCTCTCTCTCCCTCACGTCACAGACAAAAGGCTCTTTCCAACTCTATGAAGTCTTCTTCTTTTATTTTGAGTTGTCTCCTTTAGAAAAGAATTCAAAATTCCCTCTAAAATTCAACTCTTTTTAATTCAAAAGATATGTCATTTGATCCAAGAGTCATATCTCTTCATAAAAAAACCTTCCAAAGTGTCTGGATGTATTGAATTACTCCATGAGGTGTGTAGAACAACTGTACATTTGAAAATTCTCATAAAATTCATTTCAAATTGCCTTAATTTGAAAAAGACGTCTCTGGCGCATCATGCGCCAGCTCTCTGGATTTTGGCGCATCATGCGCCAATCTGGGGCATCATGCGTCAGAATCTCAAAATTGGTTGTTTTGGCTCTGAATTTCATCCTTTTCGTCATTTTTGCTTCAAATGCCTAAAAATAATATACTTGCAACAAAAACACAAAAAATACTATTCTTTAAAGTGCAATATCACCAAAAATAAGCATAAAATAAGTACTAAAAATAAAATATTATTTTGGTGTATCAAGTGTCAGCATGTCATATGGCTCATAGTTGAAAACCATTGTAGTATTTGATTGTGTGGACCATAGATGGTTGCTTCAATAATGTCGATTGGCTACAAAGGCCATAGTAAGAAGTTGAAGGAACTATGAGCTAGGTAGGAGTAATTGGTCACATATGACGTATTATTAAGTTGTGATGATATATGTAGACCATAAGAGTTGGAATCGACAGCTACACAACCCATGGACTACAAACGACATAGTTAGTCATGTAAAACTTAGTGGCGAGCAGTATTGACATCGTAGGCCATATAGGTTGTAGTCAAAAGCTACATGAGCTGTGTACCACATTGACACAGTTGGTCATGTAGGTTGCAGTGATGAGCTATGATGATGTCCGTAGGCCAAGGGAACTAGAGTAAGATGCTTGAAAAGCTGTGAACCACGTAGGCTATAGTTGGTAGTGTAAGCTATAATAATGAATTGTTATGACATTTGTAGGCGCAGAAGCAGGAATTTAGAATTGCACATGGACCCAATAGATCATAGTGATGAGATGTGTTGAAGTTCGTAAGTCGTAGACGTTGCAGTTGAGAGCTACAAAAGCTATGGACCAAGAAGGTTGTAGTTGGTCATGCAAGTCGTAGTGGTGAGCTTTGATGGCGTTTGTAAACCGCAGAGGCCTGAGTTAAGAACTTCGAACGTGGCTTAAGGATTCCTGAGAAAATAAATATCTTCTGGGAACCGTCTTAAGGAGGAGTCATTGTACCTTATGTAGGGTGCATTTTTACACCATCGTCAGAGTGTTTTGTTGCATTGTATTCAAGGTACATTCTTGTACTGTCTCTGAGGTGTATCGTTTCACTATTTTTAGGGTGCATTGCTACATGGTATAGCGGGCGAGTATTGCTCCAACTGGTGATTCACTTCTCCACGACATACATTGTGATTCTATAATGCATGTTATGACTCCATAAGAGACTTCGCTGCAAGAAACAAATGAGAGTCAATTATGGTCAGTAATGAATGTCAGGCGACAATCAAAGTTGGTCATAGGAGGTGACAAGAGCTAGGCAGAGACTGAAATGGGTAGAGTTGAACTGATGTCGTAGTTGAATGGCGGTGTTTCTTGAAGTTAGAGAGAGTTGTTATCACAGTTATTTGGTAGTGTTGGTTGTCGTTAGTGGAGATAACGACGACTGGTGGACAAGAAAGTGTTCACCAGATCTGTTGTGTTGAAGCAATGTTGCATTTCATCCCCTCCTCCAAGCTCTGACTTCTTCTGACTTAAGGTTTAGGTTATTTTTCGATAGGAGTGGTATAACTCTATTATAAAGCTCAGATTCCTAATACGGAAGAATCTAAATTGCTTTGATCAAATGGCCCGGAGAGAATCCCTCCAAATGACGACATTTGTTGGATCTTTAGGTGCTTTAATGATATCGTAATTAAGTGATCTTAGGCTCGTTGATTCGTCTTCTCAAACTTCTCGATTTGATTATAAGTATGTCATATTTGGAATCCATTTGATTTTCTAATTATGCACTAAAAGCTTCTAAAAGTGNTTGAGTGCTATAAAGAACATTGGCTAATCCAAATTTTGGTCCCTAATTCCATGGTTAGGTTGGGAGGATACTGGTTGCCACCCACTAGTCCCTCTCCTGGGAGCTAACATTCTCACATTAGTTTTCAATCAACTGGATCAAATTGGGAGTTTTAATCTGTCACCTTAAAATCTTTAATTCTACACCCAATAAAGTATATTTACCTATTTATTTGCACCCAATCCCATGGATGACATGCTCTCCCATCAAATCAAATGTGATTCTTCCTATGTTGTAGAAATCATATTTCATTTAAGAACATATGTCTCTCAACAAGTTTTAATATTTCAATTGACTAGATCGAAAAGTAATGGAAGATCGGAGCTTAAATCATTACAAATTATTATTTTTTAAAACCGTAGAAAACAAAATCTATTCTTCACAAAACCATATCTTCAAAGTATGGAGAAGGACAAAGAAGACTACTCATAATTCATCAGAAGGATACGACATAACACGAATTTCATATTTAAAAATAAATTTACAAAAGAAAATAAATAAAAATATAATTTATCTTACAATCATTCCCAAGCAAATCCCTAGAAGTTCTCTCCAAGTCTTTCTCTCTTAACTATCACTCCCAATTCTCTCTTAGAAATGTAATGAAGAATAAATCTCTCACCTTCCCTCTGCTCTTACAACCCTAGAAGAAAATCTCCTCTTCTTTCTCCCTCTAACTCACGCCACTTTCTCTCTCTCCCTCACGTCACACACGAAAGCCTCTCTCCAACTCTTCGAAGTCTTTTTCTTTTATTTCGAGTTGTCTCCTTTAGAAAAGAATTCAAAATTCCTTCTAAAATTCAACTCTTTTTAATTTAAAAGATGTGTCATTTAATCCAAGAATAATATCTCTTCATAAAACAACTTTCCAAAGTGTCTAAATGCATTAAATTACTCCAAAAGGTGTGTAGAACAGCTGTACATTTGAAAATTCGCGCAAAATTTGTCTTGAACCGCCTTAATTTGAAAAAGTCATCCCTGGCGCATCATGTGCCAATCTGGTGCAGCATGCACCGATCTGGCGCATCATGCGCCAACCCTCTGGATTTGTGCGCATCATGCGCCAATCTGGCAAATCATGCGTCAGAATCCCAAAATTGGTTGTTTTGGCTCCGAATTTCGTTCTTTTTTTTGTCATTTTTGCTCCAAATGCCTAAAATTAATATACATGCAATAAAAATACAAAAATAATATTCTTTAAAGTGCAATATCACCAAAAATAGGCATAAAATAAGTACTAAAAATAATATATTATTTTAATGTATCAAGTGTCAGCAACCATAATAGTATTTGGTTGTGTGGACCATAAATGGTTGCTTCAATAATGTCAATTGACTACAAAGGCTATAGTAAGACGTTGAAGGAACTATGAACCAGGTAGGAGTAGTTGGTCACATATGATGTATTATTGAGTTGTGATGACATATGTAGACCATAGGAGTTGGAATCAGCAGCTACATATCCCATGGACTACAAACAACATAGTTAGTCATGTAAACCTTAGTGGCGAGCAGTATTGACATCATAGGTCATATAGGTTGTAGTCAAAAGCTGCATGAGCTGTGTACCACAGTGACACAGTTTTGAACTGTGTCACTGTGTTATAAAGCTCAGATTCCTAATACGGAAGAATCTGAACTGCTTTGATCAAATGGCCCGGAGAGAATCCCTCCAAATGACGACATTTGTTGGATCTTTAAGTGCTTTAATGATATCGTAATTAAGTGATCTTAGGCTCGTTGAATTCATCTTTTCAAACTTCTCGATTTGATTATAAATATGTCATATTTGGAAACCATTTGATTTTCTAATTATGCACTAAAAGCTTCTAAAAGTGGTTGAATGGCTTGATTTTGGGTTTGCTTTGAATCAGATTAAACAAATTTTAGTATCATTAGGTCTGTCTTGCCGAGCCAGTGAGTTTAACTATAAATTTCTTGAATTCAGAGTTCCGGATAAATTTTAATTGAAATTTAAATATTTATTGCTTAAAAATTATTTTGAGATTTGTGCCACATCCGGAGATTCATGTTGGGCGTAATGATTGTATATTTTTAATCAAGTACTTCAAAATTTTTACATACATACAACAAAATTCAAATATTTTTATGTATCTAACTTCCAAAGTTTACTTCTACATTTATAACACATGAAAAAATACATATATATTTTTAAGAGAATAATATTTCTAGCTTTTTCTATGTGATTTTAAGGAGGGATATCTTTGCAAACANCTTGAAATTTGAATATTTATTGTTTAAAAATTATTTTGAGATTTGTGTCACATCTGGAGATTCATTTTGGGAGTTCAAAACTTTTTGACAACGTAATGATTGTATATTTTTAATCAAGTACTTCAAAAATTTTACATACATACAACAAAATTCAATTTCTTTTATATATCTAACTTCCAAAGTTTACTTCTACATTTATAACACATGAAAAAATACATACATATTTTTAAGAGAATAATATTTCTAGCTTTTTCTATGTGATTTTAAGGAGGGATACCTTTGCAAACATATAATTCTTGGTGTCACATATGTAAAGTATCGCTCAAGTAATAAAGGGCTGTAATGGAGCTGTGGATATTGATCCCATAGTGAAGTTAGAAAATCCTTAAGTAAATTATGAAAATTATTTTAGATCAAAAACAAAAAAATAAAAGTAGAGTGCGAAGTTTAAAAATTGACTACTCATGAGAATGCTAATTAAAATGCATATGTAAGACTATAGAAATTAGACTGAACTAAATTCTAAACTTTCAAAAATAAAATTGTGAAAATTAAATAAAGTTTTTGTTGCGACAAAAATTCAAATTTAAGAAAACATCCTTCCTCTTTACAATGAGTATATTGTTTGTGAAGAAATTGAAAACATTTGAATATATATATATATATACTGTTTTAGGCTAAATAGGAGCAATTTTATTCTTTACCCTCTTTCGAGTGCTATAAAAAATATTGACTAATCAAGATTTTGGTCCCTAATTTCGTGGTTAGGCTGAGAGGATGCCGGCTGCCACTTCAAAGCTCCCACTAATCCCTCTTCTAAGAGCTAACATTCTCGTACTAGTTTCCAATCAATTGGGCCAAATTGGGGGTTTTAATCTGTGACCTTAAAATCTCTAATTCTGCATCCAACAAAGTATATTTACCTATTTATTTGCACCCAATCCCATGGATGACATACTCTTCCATGAAATTAAATGTGATTCTTCCTATATTGTAGAAATCATATCTAATTTAAGAACATATGTCTCTCAACAAGTTTTAACATTTCAATTGGCTATATCAAAAAATAAATGAAGATCGGAGTTCAAATCATCACAAATTATTATTATTTAAAATCGAGGAAAACAAAATTTATTCTTCACAAAACTGTATCTTCAAAGTATGGAGAAGGATAAGAAGACTACTCAGAATTAATCATAAGGATATGACATAACACAAATTTCATATTTAAGAATATGTTTAAAAACAAAACAAATAAAAATACAACTTATCTTACAATCCTTCCCAAGAAAATCCCTAGAAGTTCTCTCCAAGCCTTTCCCTTTTAACTATCACTCCTAATTCTCTCTTAAAAATGTAATGAAGAAGAAATCTCTCACTTTCCCTCTGCTCTTACAACCCTAGTAGAAAATCTCCTCTTCTCTCTCTCTCTCTCTCTCTCTCTCTCTAACTCATGCCACTTTCTCTCTCTCCCTCACGTCACAGACAAAAGGCTCTTTCCAACTCTATGAAGTCTTCTTCTTTTATTTTGAGTTGTCTCCTTTAGAAAAGAATTCAAAATTCCCTCTAAAATTCAACTCTTTTTAATTCAAAAGATATGTCATTTGATCCAAGAGTCATATCTCTTCATAAAAAAACCTTCCAAAGTGTCTGGATGTATTGAATTACTCCATGAGGTGTGTAGAACNGTAGTCATTTGATGGCATGATCACACCTAAAACTAGCATGGTCACGCCCGTTTTGGTGTAGTCACACCTACATCATGCGTGGTCATGCCCATATCAGACATGATAATGCTAAACAGTAATATTAGCACAAATAACATTCTATAAGCATAAACCTCATTACTTGTCCTCATGAGGTCAAATAGTAAGTAAATAGAACCTCATTAGTTGTCGTCAAGTAGTCTCATAGCTTAGTTGGGGTCCTATGAGAAAAATGGGTACTCCCTAGGGTTCTAAACTATTCAGCTCATTTATCAAAGTCAAATAAAAATGTTTAAATGTTATTTCAAGATTAATTATTTTTAAAAATTAATAACTTGATCTTTTCCTTAATTCCCTTCCTTTGGTGGTTTATGAAATTTCAAAACTTCTTAAATTGGTAACGTTTAAAATACTTTCCTTAACCTAGAATGTTGTAAAGTAATCTCAGAGGAATCAACAAAATTTAATACTAATTTTTTCCCTTAAAAATANGGGGACCTTTGTTCCATGGCTTGGTTTAGGTGGTTTCATGGTGTTTGGACTGGTCACTAAGTCCAACTAATGGCT